>VWPW01005241.1:1021700-1161313 GCA_013389825.1 Crypturellus undulatus | reverse complement strand
GGCGCGGCCAGGGCCCGCGCGCCGGGCCGCGGCGGCCGTTGGACCGTCCCCTCCCCCTCTCCGCTCCCCTCCGTGCGGCCGCCTCGGAGCGGGGCCCTGTGCGGCCTTTGGCCGCATGCGCGCAGAGTGGTGGCGGGGGGAAGGAGCGGGGAGCGCGGTGGCTCCTGCGGCGCTGCGGCAGGCCGAGCCTCCCTCCTCTCTGACCCGCCTGAAAGCTTCCCACGTTTCCCCTTCGCTGTCAAGGTCAACGGATGTCCCAGCTCTAACTATTGTCCCTCGGTGCACACCGAGGGGCTGTAGTTAGAGGTGGGACAAGATATGGGGGGAAAGGGAGAAAGCACGTTGGACAATGCATTGATTTACTACAGGTAACCAAGCAGTTGGAATCGGAGCTTCTCTGTGCTCCTAGACCTTGCTGGGCCCCTTATCAAGAGGAGTATTTCATTTTTTCTCGTGGATTTCCCTCTCCCCTCACAGTGTGGAATGCTCCACACTCCTGCTGTGAGTGCACTAGTGCTTTGTGGGTGCCCTGCAGGAAGCTTGGAGTCACATTGCCTAAGTAGAGTGCATTTGTTCTATCAAACTAGTCATTAAAGTAGAAAGCAGAGGGAAAGTGTGGAGTGGTCATATCACATATCTTTCTGGACTGTTCTGCAGGACCCAAGGAGTCCTGCAGGACCTAGTGTGATTGTATCAAAGTGTTGCAGCATTTTCCTTTTAGTTTTGGGAGAGCTAAACTTTCTTTCCAGTAGTGGTTAAATGCAGCTTCAGGCTATGGAGAGGATTTTTCTCCTGAGTGTTCGCTTCTTGGACATGGAAGTACATAAAGGCTAAACCCTGAGTGTGTCACAACCTGGGCTTTTGAGACAATTTTTAGCTCTTTTTGTCTACAGATTTTTCTAAAACATGGTGATACTTCTAGGTACATTAGTTGTTCCTGCAATTACTTTTCTTAAAGATCTTTTTCCGTGTGAAGTTGATATGTACATCCAAAGGCCTTAAGACATATTTACTTGTCACTTTTTTATATAGCTAGGGTGCTGTTAGAGCTACATGAGGACTTGTGCAAACTTCTTTTTAATCTCTGAAGACTTTAATTTCCATCATGTCCTGTTTGTCTATAAAGTTGGGAATGGTCCGAGATGCTTTAGCTTACCCTTATGGAAAATGACTTACTGTAGTTACAGTTACAATTGTTAATTAAAATGATATAAATTTAAAGTAAATATTTGTATTTTGTAAATTACAACTGTGTAGTTAGAGGCGTTTAGCTCCCTTTTCTCCAAGACTATGAACATTTCCTTAATTTCTTTCAGTGATAGTAAAAGTAGTAAGCCTAGGTAGGTAGAAAGAGATGTGTTCTTACTGCATGGTGCTGTCATGTTAAAGTATTCTGGTAGCAACTATCAATTTCTGTTAGATAGGAAGCAAAGGAGTGCAAATAGCTGAGAGCCACAGAGTTTGTTCACTGTGCCTACATCCATCTTCATTCACTCCTCTTACAGTGAAATAGGAATAAGAGCACAACATTGCTCTGTGCCAAAGGGTCAGCATGTAGATTGGGTCAGCATCAGCAACTGAGCTTGAAATTCATCTTGTTAAATATCAAAATCATGTTGTTGACAATTTTTTGTGTAAAATCTAATAATTTGGATCATCTCATGGCCTGGATGTCCCAGGAACATCCTTATTATCATCCCCAAAAGGTAGAGTATGCAAAGGATGTTTGAACTACTTGTTACATCTGTATAGTTCCAGACACGCTCAGGATATGTTACTTGTCTGCTCAGAGCCAGTACAATGTTCAGTGGGTGGAAAGGCAGCTGTGAATGTAAATAAGGTTTTAAGTTATGCTCAAGTCGTAGACTGAAGTCAGTACTTTGAAGTGCACCTGCAACTCTAATAGTGAAGAAGATGATCAGATTTTAGATTTTCTTCTCTGTTGCCCTCTCTCCTGGACAGCAGTTCCTGCCTCACTGAATAACAAAAGCAAACTTAAGCATAGCATCTCATGACCATCCAAAGTGGATTTCAAACAGCTAAGGCTCCATATATTGTTAAGAGACTACCATAACCTAAGTATAAACTCTGCTTCTGTTCTACTTTTATCTTAAAATAATATATGTGTTAACAACAGTACAAGTTTTAATGTTGGTAGGTATTTACAGTGGTGCAGGAACAGACCAGTTCAAATCCTGAGTGGATGCCTTTTGCGAAACCTGAACAATAAGAGTGTGAGGTGAGCAAATGCTCAGATATCTTGAAACTCAGTCTATCCTATGAAGTGTAGTTACCTGTTTGTCCATGATTTTAAAGTGCTGGGCAGGACCCATGCATACACTATCATTAGAATGAAAAATTACAAGTAACTTCCTGTTTTCTGCTATTTTTGGTTTGTGTGTTTTTTAGAGCTGCAGTAAAAAAATTTGGTTCTAATAGTCACTTGTAAATAATTAAGAGTAATGATAACCAACTGAAGTTTCACAGAGGCACATCAGAGCCTTTGGTATGGTTAAGCAGTTATGCAAAACATCAAAGGTCTAATTGCATCATTGCCAAAGTCTATTGTTGAACTAGTGAGACCTTATAGCCTGCAGCCAGGTTGTTCATATAGATCATAAAATCACCTTATGTTGGTTGACTTTCTTCCTCTCTTAGGTCAGCATTTGTTCCCTGGATGTTTCTCTGCAACTTTTTCTGTAGCGTTTTTCCTGATGCTGGAGAGCAAGAGAGCAGCAAGAGAATGAGAAGTGAGAGTGCACACCTTGACTGCAGGATCGGTTAGGGACCTGTGGTTAAGAATTTGAATTAAGGGATAGATTGATACCAGGAATGGAAGTGGGGGAATTAAAGTGACTTTGGATGTTCAATTAGAGTGCAACACTTACCTGTTCTTGTAGATGATATTTTTTTCTGAGGAATTGCCAATCTCATCAGTTAACTTTCCTTCTGTGTCTGAGCCAAGTTTGAACCCAACAGGACAGAAAGGATGGGTTGGTTTAAGGTAGTTTCCCTGCAAAGAGTGCTGCAGCCCTGGGTCAATGGAATAGTTTATGGGATTGTTCCTCCTTTGATTTTGTGCAGATTTAACCTAAGCTGCTTCTGCAAATTGTTGAAAACAATACATGGGTATCCACCTTCACTGGGTGCACGAGGACCCTTTTATAGCAAAAAACGCAGACCAAATCTAAAGCATCTTTTCATTTTACATGTCTATCTCTAGTATTAAATGCCATGAAATACATACTGAGCTGTACTAAAACCTTTTCATACCTTGCCCTTAGAATAAAACAGATGTGTCATGACAAACCAATACATCAAACTTCAGATCTGCAACAACAGACTTGAGCTCTGTAATGACTTCTGTGTTACGAAATCTTTTTTGGAGCTTTCTTTGTAGAAACTTAACAAAATGAAAGGATTAAATTCGCTATAGCATTCTCAACCGTCAGCTACTATAACAAGCCACACGTGTCCATAGAGGATTTGGAGTTAAGGTCTAAATATCTTTTGGGGACTTGATTTTACGTATTCTAGGTCCCAGGTTTTGATGTTACAGCTAAACTATGGACCATAAAATGCGCTGAGCGGGAAGATCAAGTAAACTCCTTGTAGGCAAATCTCTCCAAGTATTTTTGGCCTTGCTGCCACTTCTTAATTCTGACGTTCTCAGCCATAAGTTTGGATATTGATTCTCATGATTGCAGAGAAAAGAGCATCTCCTCCAAAACGTTAAATTGGTCTGTAGTAAAAACTACTTCTTCTGCAAGATTTGTGTTATAATCTTTGTTCTGTCTAATTCGGAGGAGATACCTGCAGATAAAATTGAGTGCCGTATGCCATATTTTCTGAATGGTCCTTGTAAAGACTTTGTTTACTTATGGTAAGTTGTAGCATGTTTCTACAGGATGGGGAGCATGTCGGTGAGATAGGGAGAATACTTTGTTAAAGAATCTAGCTTTATATCCAGGGATTTGATTTGAGCTATGGGAAGCCCTCTGTTAAAAACACAGATGATTCATGGTTGTCTGTGTGAAGCAAGTTATATAAATTAGCAAACAAGTTGCTTCATGTTGTTCATTGTCATACTTGGGAACCTGTCAGAAGTGGACAGAAGTCCAAAATTAAATGCTTAATTGCTTTATATTAGCAAAATGCTAGAAGTGATCGGCATTAAACTCAGAGGAGACATTTAGTAGAACTAATATTGGTAATGCTGAGGAAACTTATTGTCATAATAAAATTTCATGAGCTGTATATGACTTTCTGAATAAAGTAAAACGTCTCTAAATAGAGACTTCCTTTTTTAAAAAAGTAGCACCAGGCAAGACTTTTTTGCTTTGCTTTTTGTGAATCACTTACCTGAAGTGTTAAGATACTCTCCAGGAAGCCTGAGGTTCCTGTCTAATCATTGTAATCATTGCAGCATTTTTTTTTTTTTATGTGACTAAAAGTAAATCAGAGAAAATAACACTTGGAAGTCACCTGATACATGTTGTGGTATTAGTTGATAAATTTAAAACTTCTAAACTTATGGGTGCATATAAAAAGCATAGCCACTACCTCACTGTGGCAAAATCTATATGGTGGCTCTCTAATTCCTTGTACAATATTACCTAAACTTAATGTTCCTGCCTTGGCAGATCACTGAAACCACCAACTTTTTTTGAGTTTTGGGGAAGACAGTAGACCCTTTTTATTTAGGCTGTTGTGCAAATAACTATCTTTTTATCTTTAGAAAATCAAATGTCTTAAATTTACTCTAGAAATGCAGAAAATGTGTAAGTACTTTATTTGCTTCCCAAGCATTCTAAACTAAATTGGAGTGGGGAAAAAGCCACCTTTATTGCCAAATAAAGGGTTTTGTATGTTGGTGTTACAAAGATATAATGGGCTAACCTTTCCCATGCGGACAAGACCTGCATTTTTGATGCTCATCAATGTAGAGAGAAAGCTGAAAATTGGAAGGTGACTTTTAATCTTGTGATTGTAGGAGAGATTTCACTTCATAGTGAAAGATCACTGCAGTTGGCTTTAGTCTTAATCTATCCTTTTGTGCTTCTTTCTGTGTGGGTACAAAGGAACACGATTTTGAAACACAGCAAAAAGCAATTGCACAGTTCAGGGAAGAATCAGGTGATAATGAAATAGATCTAAATTTGTTTTGTGCCTTATACTCGCCAGTGAATGAGATCTTAAAATATTGTTTAAGGTTAATAACCAAAGTAAATACCTATTGCAACACTTCATGTTATGTAGCATTGCATTTAATTCTGAACACAGTTAATTAAAATAATTGAAACAAAAGTATTTACATTGTGAGGCTATCTAATTTAACCTGTAGTACTGTGGTAAAATCAGCTATTTTAAGGTCATGCCTTTTAGAATTTTTTCCTAAGCTTAATTTATAATCTTCCAAACAAGAAAGTTCCGATTTGAAAAAGTATGTGGTTCTAATATTTCATTACAATTAATATTTGAATATTATTACAAGTGTGATGGATTAGATACTGTTGCTTCCCTTTTACTTGTAGGTCAATCTGTATTTTAGTGATGACACTGCTTCTGTTTTTCCCATACTTGTGGTAATGAATTTTTGAAGCAAGTTCGAAGTGTTTGAGAATTGAGTGAAGTCCATTAAACATTTCTTGAATACAGTTGATGTTTCTAAAAATGATTTAGGCCATACACCCCTGCATTACTACTCTGAGTTTACTTGGTTATGCTCATAATTAACAGGTTTTGTAAAAGATAAACAAGAAGGTGATTTGTATGTGTTTCTCTGTGTTAAGGTTTATCTGTACTTATAAATTGTTACTTTTGTTACTTGTAGTAACAAATGAAAGTTTATAGCCCTCAAGTCTTTTAGTGCAGGTTTTGACCACACAAATATGGAAATGCTTTAAAATGTTAGTGACTTTTGGCCTTAGAGAACCTTAAAGGAAGGCTTTGCTAAAGCAATGATTGTGCTTTAGTGAAGATATGTAACTGCAGACCAGTTTTATGGTTACAAGTGTGCTGTATGACCTAAAATTTAATGTAACTATAAAACAACAGCAGATTTTTTTAATTCCAATTTCAAACTGAAACCCAGGAGTTTTGTGGCACTTATGCTGTAATTAGCTCAGTGTTTTCTTTCTTTAGTTTTCTTTGTGACATTAGTCTTTCTTTGGCTATGATATAGTAGAAGACAAACCTAAACAAACAGGAAGAAAAAGCAGGGGAAATAAGACCATGGGGAATGTAGATTTCTAGCGAGAAATGGTATTATCAGTAATAAAAGTATTTGTTAGAGTTGGTCTGACAAGTTACCACCAACTGTGATGTTTTACTTCTTAGTTCTTCCACGTTCCTCTGCTTTTAGCCACATATTCCTAAGCCCTTTCTTTCGTTTGTTCTTGTGTTTGCTGGCCATCGGGAGATGACTGCATTCTCTAACCTGCTGGAACAGTAACTGTCTTACTGCTTTTTTGCACTATGCTGTGACACACAGACACTGATATTCGTCTGCCAGGAAGCAGCCTGGGGCGCGTGCTGTCCAGCTCTGAACTGCCCCCATGCTCTCTCTCACCAGACCCTCTGCATTAGATCTTCGTGCTGGTGGGGGGAGAAGCCACCCTAGTAGTGGAGGTAGCGGTGAGAAGCTCCAGGCACGTGGGCAGTGATGCCTGCCCTCCTCGCCTCTGCCTGTGCTTGCAACAAAATGTAGGGCTGGTACCATGCGGGACTTTGGGAGCCTCCGTGGTGGGAGGGGATATAAAATCTGCTCAGATTTCAATGAGTCTAGAGCGCTTAGGAAATGTAGGTATAGAGCTCTGGGCTAGAAAGACAGTGAGGAAGGAAGGGAATTTTATAAACTGTGGAATCTTAGCTTTGTTGTCCAATATTTGCTACCTTCTTTGTATGGAGATGGATCATCTTAGATTATTCTGTGCACACACACTTTAGACTTCAAAAAGTGCATGTGCACGTTGATGCTTTGTCCTGCACAGGCTGTCGCATTTCTAGTACACACAAGTACTTTTTTTTTAAGGCTAACTCCTGTTTTGCTAGAAAAAAGAACGCCTTATTACATTTGTAGTTGTCATACTTTATTTTTAACCTCAAATAGTTCTCACTGTGAGCAAGTATATATGACCATTTCTATCTTTTAAGGTAGGAAGACTAACAATGAGATGAATTGCATACATGTGTTTAGATCAGTGCAGAATATTTTTGAGAAACTGATTGTTTAGGAACAAGAAATAGAAGAGGATTTTTTTTTTTTTGAATGTGTGTGACTGGGGTAGTTACAAAGTGGCTTGAAATGTAAGCTCAGTGTCTTTGCTTGTTTTTATTTAAGCAGAAATCCGATGTACCAAACAAGATTCCTTACAGTTGCACCTCAACAGGAGGGAAGAGTTAAAGAAGAACCAACTTCAGATATTCAAAGCAGACGGACATGGCAGTTTGACTGGGCATTAAATAAACTGGATAATTCTGTCAGAAAAACTGGCCGCATCCCTAAAACACTTTTACTAAAAATCTTTGATGAAATATGCAGGGCAGGTAAGTTTCTTTCAATTGAAACAAATTTGTTCAAGCCAAAGAAATAAAAGAATTTTGATATATGTTAATTTTGGTTTTTGGATGTTCTTTAACCTAATGCATTTAACCTAATGCAACTTTAAATGTTTTAGAGATGTTATTCACTTGCTTTGTATGGATTTTTATGCAGTCATGTTACATTTTCCTCCTTACTGAATATTAGCTTTCATATGTTCCATACAACCTGTACTGTGAACTCAACAGGGATCTGTATTTTATACAGTTTATTTTAAAAATGTAAGATCTTGTAAGCTTATGTACACTGCTATAGTGATGTTTTAAGTATCACTTGTTTTTAAAACAGAGCACCATAGGGGAATGTGGAGCTCATAACAAGTTCCCCCATGCTCAGGTAGTTATAAATATTTGGAAGCATTTGTCTTTTGATAGAAAGATGATAAATATCTGCGGCATAGTTCATTCTGGAAGATTTAACAGTCCTGTGGCTAAAAATATCTAGAATAATCCTTTATGAACTGTACTGTGGTTGAAGATGATATTTGGTACTGGTTAGGCCAAAAAATGAGACACTGGATATATTTGATAATTTGGGATTTTGACATTAATATACTCAATATACTCATCTGCGAGAGTATATTGAGAAATGACAATATTTATTATTTTGTTTTAATTAAAAGCTTTAAGTATTCTCTGGACAGTATTATATATTGTTTTTTTATACCTGGGTTTGAGCTCTTAAAGTTTTGCAGTTTACTGTTTAAAAGCTGAGTCTTTAATTTTTGCTCTCTTTCTGTTGAGCTGCTTTAATTTAGACTTTTTGCTTGTGCTATCTTTTCTGTTTCTGGCTGCTCTTTAGATTTTATAATTTGTGAGTGTAGGTAGGCAAAGGTTTTAAGTCTCTGTGCTTACCTTCAAAACACAATTGTTCATGATCTTTGATTAGTTACACAGCTTTTAGGGAGTCATCCAAGCAAGAAGATAATTGCTCATAATGACTTCATTTGGCCAAATAAGCGTATTTCAAGCAGAGGAGGTTTTTTAGGCTTAAAAAAAAGGTGTAAAATTTCTGAAAGGATTTACATAGGGTGCCCTTTGAATAAATGACGGCTAATATTTCGATTTTAAAATCTCAATCCTCATATATATTTCTAATAGCAACATTAGAAATCAATTTAGCAAAAGTGTGGCAGGTTATAGTTTATTTCTAAAGTTGATTTGTATATGTTTATAACCTTCTGCTTCTAATTACAGAAGAAATCAGTGATTGGTGTGGCTGCCTTGTCTTCTGCCTTCCCATACTCATATTCCAGACATTTTTCCCGTTTATTTTATCTTTCAACACACTCAGTCATTAGTAAAAATATTATCAAATATTTGTCTAATTTTAGACCTTATATAACTTCCTGCTGCTGAGCAGATTTTTTTTGAGGTGATTTTTCTGCTTTTGAACATTTTTATTTTATTTTGCCTTTATTTTGCAATCGTTTAGCTGCGTCCATAATGCTGTGTAATTAATTGCAAATTAAGCTACTGTGGCACACTCTGGAATAGGTATATTTTCTGTTACAGTTTCCAGCAGCCAGAGATACCTTTCTTGACAGCAGCTCCTGCCTCTGTCTTGGGCTAAATGCAGCTTTGGTGTGTTGGTGTGGCAATGTGGAAATCGCTTGCAAAGCTTTTATAATGGTGTGGACTGGAAGTCTTTCTGGAAGACTGAGTCATTCAAGCCTGAGCATCTCTGCAGTCCTGCCATGCTTTGCTTCTGGAGCAGTAGTGCAGCTCAAGACTGACAACTAGGTTTACAGGTTTTTTTGGAGTCCCTGGTGTTATGTACAGAAGTTGGAGGAAGTTGACTTTTCCTTAGATTCCTTCACTATTCTTTAGGCAAAAGTTGTCTCATTTGTTTGAGCTTGCCTCTGGGTGGAAGTTAGAATAGATGCTAATACTGGAAATTCATGCTGAATGCCTCTGAGTAGCAGTTCTGTAGCAGAATGATGCTAGTGTTAACACTGTGCAGTTTCAGAAATTGGTCCCAAAGTTGTATTTCTTTTCCAATGAAATGATATTTATAGATCTTAGATTGGGAATTTTCAAGTATTAAATCATCTGAGTTTAAGATTGTTTGTGCTGCTTTTTTGAATTTCTGCTCAGCTGACCTCAGTGCTCAACAGAATGTTGTGTTCTGTCCGGAAGCGTTTTCATCATATAGCAGTGTCTTTGCTTAATCTTTACAATAAAACTTTTGAATTTCAAAGAAGATCCTTCTATATAGGAGAAGTATATGTGTCTCCATGTGTCAGTATCACATTTAATTTTTTTCTACTAATTTTAAGTGTGTACTTTATGAACAAATTTAGACATGAAGTTTTTCCTTTCATTTTTTACTTCATTTCTTAAAAATGGTTTCATTCTAAAAGAAGCATTCAGATATTCATACTGTTGTGCAGTTCATACTCTTTGCCAGCAGACTTGCTTTTTAGCTTTAGACTTGAATGGTCTCACCCCATGAATAAAAACTGGAGTTTAACAGTAGTTTCAGCAATAGCAGAACAATATAATAACAGGTTGAATAGAGTGTAAGCTCAGCAAGGCTATAGGGCATGGTCTTTTGGAGTGAACTTAAAGCTTATTTAGGGGCCTGCTTTAGCATTGTTTTTTTTTTTTAAAAAAAAAAAAAAAAACCTTTATCAGAGAGCATCCTACCTGTTCTAGGTGTAACCCTGAACTGACATAAGCACTGCTAGAAGTTGGTATGTACATGTGAGTTCAGTATGGGGATATGCAAATTTGGCTGCTTTGAAAAGGTTATTAATATGACCCATCTGTTGGATGGTCTCTTTTTGGCTGGAAGAAAAACAGAAGCTAATTTACTATGGAAGAATTAAAAAAAGAATTAAAAAAAAAAAAAAAGACATTTGGGACATTATTCAAGAGTATGAGTGTCTAGCTCTTCAGAAGTGTACATGATTACTTGTAGAAGTTACCGTAGGAACCTAAAAGCCCTAAAGTTAGGCAATAATATTCCATAAAGATATTTCAAATAATTGGTGTAAATACTACCTTAGACTAACTAAGCAGTAGAGGCAAAATGCATGTATTCATTTAAAAATATGGTTCCCAGTGTTTTGTTATATCTTTTTATATCTTATTACATCTACGTATGTCACTCTTTCTGGTTGACCTTAGCTCTCTTAATAAAATTATTATTTTTACTGCAGGATCTCCAGGCAGCAACCAGGCCTTGCTTCTGTTGCGAAGTTGTGGTGCTTTATTACCAGAGGTGGTGTCATCTGAAAGAACAGAGCTAGCCCATATGATATGGGACAAAATGAAAGCGCTAGGTAGGTCTGTTTCTTACTCCCTCATGAAAGAACAGCCATGTGCTTTAGTACTGCCAGGTTGCTCTCTTTGTAACACATGACTAAATGCATTTTAATGGTGTTTAAATATTAGGTTATCGTGGTAAATATTCATTAGTAAATGAAAACTAGATTTTATCATTGCAGTGAGGGACTTGTTTTTTATTCTGGGAGTTATACTGACATCTAGGGGTGTTTAATAATAATTTCCCCCCTTCTTTTCTCCCCGCTCAGTGCTTAATCAGACTCCTGCTTGCTTTTGATTATTATAAGAATGTATTTTATTCCTCAGTTTAAAAAAAGAATTTTACCTTGGTATCTGGTGGCCTGAGTATTCCTAATGTTGCCAGCTATTTTATTAGATGATGCTTTTATTTCAGATTAGTCATTTATCTACAGATGTGTCACAGAGGCAACGCTTCTTGAGCATGGTGTTGCTAAATCTGCAAAATAAATGGCAGACTGCAGAATGGAATGTATGTGAGAAAAGATATTTCTGTACTCTTGATGTTTTAGCCTTTTGAAAGCAAGTGTACATCATTAAGTAGCTTAATGTTGCAAAGGTGAATAAAAGGAAGCAACCTGATTGTACATAAAATCGTACAACAAAATAAAATTTATATGAAATTAACTAGCTGGAATAGCTATAAAATCATATATATAGTTTGGAGAGTCTACACTTGTTTGATTGTCTGAAATATTTCTTTAGGTGCTGCGTATGATGCAAGCCATTATAATGCTTTACTTAAAGTCTACCTTCAGAATGAGCATAAGTTCTCTCCAACTGATTTTTTGGCCAGAATGGAGGAAGCTAATGTGCAGCCCAATCGAGTAGGTAGCCTCTAATGGTATCTTCTTTCCCAACAGCAATGTCATTTCTTGGATAGAAATCATTAATTTCCCCTTAATTTTCTGCAGGTTACCTACCAGAGATTGATTGCTGCTTATTGCAATGAAGGTGACATTGAAGGAGCCAGGTATTCCTTTGTATTTATGTTTAAATACATATAGAAATCTGTTTGTCAGATTTCCTGCCATTAATGTTCAAACTGTTGTTCGGATGATCCTTAAAGTATTTGATGAGCAAAGCAGAGGGGATTAAGTATATTTTAATCTAGCATTGAATAGTAGTTTCTTAGATGCAGCTGAAGCCTGTGCCAACAAAATAAAGTGATGGACCAATATACTTAAATCCAATGTACTTAATTTTTTTCCTTGTTGATGTTGCTACACAGATGGCCAGGATGGCCACATAATGTTAGCTCCATGAATTTTTAGAAAAGTTACCTTTTAAGTTATAGCAGTATGATTGCTGAGCATGAAAAATAAATGAAGATAAAATAAAAAAAAAATCCTAATGTCTGTATATATTATTAAGTGATAAATATAATTCATCAGAAAAATGAAATTGACTGTATTATGACCATGTTATGCAACATCATAAAATATAATTGCTTCATAAAATAATTACCTGCATCTGCTAAATTTAGTACTTGTCCAGCAGCGCAGAAATTGCTCAGGACTTTATCTTTTCAAACAATAAAAGTTCTCAACTTTGTCATTTTTGTTTTCAGTAAGATTCTTGGATTTATGAAGAATAAAGATCTCCCAATCACGGAGGCAGTATTCAGTAGCCTTGTGAAAGGTCATGCAAGATCAGGGTAATGCTAATACAGTTTTGTTTGTTTTTAATTTACTTCAATATATATTGATACTGTACAGAAAACTTAAAGGCTGCAAAAGTTGGAGTAATGTAATGGTTTTGAAAAATGTATAAAACGTGCGTTTTGTGACTTTGGAAAATAATCTATAAAAAGACATATGCAAAGACATATGAGGCAAAACAAGAAAAGCAGACATTTCTTGTATTTGATAAGGTTGAATTTCAAGATAATTTTTTTTTTATACTATTTGAAAAAAAATGCTGTGCTATTGACACTTTTTAAATTGCTGAAGTTGAAGTAAGCATTCTGAGTAATAGGATAACACTTTTATAACACTATTTTGTTTACCTTTGGAATTTATTTAGTTGAAATATATGTTTGCTTATGCTTGTTAAATTCTTAAGGCTGTTTTTGTTCATCTTGTTCCACTTAATTCATTATTTAATTGAATGAGGAAATATACAAGTTGCAATAAATATCAAGATTAGATTGAGATTCTTTCTTTTGAATGCTTTTAGAGATATGAAGAGTGCAGAAAATATCCTGTCAGTGATGAGGATGGCTGGTGTTGAGCCTGGCCCAGACACATATTTATCATTGCTGAATGTGTATGCTGAAAAGGGTGATGCTGACAGCATCAAAAAGGTATCTTGAAGTTTGAGTTTAAATATGTTTTGGGTTGTATTTTATTTGGTTTTAAAGCTGGAATGCTTTTTATCTCTAGAGGATATTACAGATAAAATACAGTAAAAATACTTTATTTTAAAACTTTTTTACTCACATTAGCAAATAAAAGCTTTTCTTTTATTTGCATCCGAGTAGTTAACTGAAACTACTTTTTTTTACTTCATTTAAAAAAAAATTCTTCTGGTAGCTGCTTTTTACTCTATGCGAAGGTAGGGTAAATAATGTTCGCTAGTGAGTTACTCAAGCGACAGTTTATGTTGTATGGATAAAGTTAAATATGACCGCTCCCTTCAATGCCACTGAATCTTTCCCGTTCAAAAATTTCAAAAACTGAATTTTTATAGGAGTTACCAAACAAAAGCAAATTTAGTTGTTCACAAAGCTTAGGAAGGATAATGCTGCCTTAGAGACTAACTTGCTGAGTACTCATCTGCAAAACAGACCTTTGTTTAATTAAAGTTTCCACAAGGAAACAGAGAAAATTGATTTGAGTTTAATGAGTAATATCAAATGAAAGGACCAACTCAGGGAGGAGGTTGTGGGAAATGGTCTATTTCTGTGGCTTATAAATTAAGCAAATCTTTCTCAACTAGCCTCCTTCCAGGCAATAACAAAAAATTTGACTAATTGCTATCTTTTTCATAGCAATTTTTTTGGAAGTTCTGTCTGATATATATACAATTACACAGATCTATTATCACTTTTAGTCCTTTTTCCTTTTAAAATATAGAGGTGTTAAAGACTATTTAGATGACTGGTATATTCTTTACTGTCTGCTGTGTGTCTAAGGGCAGTGAAAAGGAAAAAAAAAAAAAAAAAACCTCTGCTTTTTTATCTATGTTTTTCTTCTAATGTATCAGATTTTCAGTCAGTGTAAATTCTCATTTCCAGACTCTAGAAGAGATTGAGAAGACAGAAGGTTATCTTATGGATAGGGTTTTGATGCAGGTGATTTTAAGCCTTGCCAAGGCTGGATATCCTGAGTACATTGAAGACATTAAAGAGCGTATCAAATTTGAAAGGGAGTTAATTCCAGGTATGTTCCCAATGTTTTCTGTGGAAATAACAACTCAAGGTTTAGAGGACAAATATTTTCAGGTCATAGCAACAGTAAGTAATGTCTCCAAAAATAGTTGCTTTTTATTGAGTATTTAAAGTAATACTTTTCCATCTTGTCTATGGATTCATTTATTCTACTTTAAATTATTTCTATAGATTTTTCTTAAATATTAAAAGCCACCCTTAATTTGCATACAAAATTAATATATCAAAATATCTTATAAAATGTATTAAGTCTTTACAGGAAAGTTGTGAAGTTGGAGTCCTTTCTGCAGGTAACAGTAGCAGAACTTCTGTTACAACAGCAGTTCATGAATTTAACAGGAAGGAGATTGTAAATACTGAATATAACTTTCTTTTAACTAAAGTAAAAGTCACTTTTGGATCCCACAGTGTTTAATCTGCCTCATAACGGTTGAAAATCTTCATCTTTTTTTTTTTTTTCCTTCTTTTAACATGTCTAGAAATGTTTCTCTTAAACCCTTCTATCATGCTATAGTGTGATGGTTCTACAAATTTTTACCTGACATTTGTAGTAGGAAAAGTGAGTCCCATGGAAAGCATAAATAATCAAATATGAGACCACCTTTTTCAGCATTATGTTTATTGACTATTTGATTGATGTTAAAGAGGATGTCAGTGATACTCTTAAAACATATTTGCTTTCCTTAGTGGCTTAATGCAAGTATAATTAATCATACATTTAATATTTTGTTTTTGTTTTCCTGTTTCTAGATGTGATGAACCTGTGTTTGACTTTGATTACTCAAGGCTTTGAAGACATAAGTTTCCGTATTTTGAAGTCTCTTCATCATTTATCACGTGATAATATGGACCAGGGTAGCTTCTTCTTACAACATTGTGTAAATACAAATATGGTATGCAGCATAGTCATTCTTTTGTCTTAAGCATACCTGTATATTACTTATGTAATATTACTATATATTAGTTTCTTAGTATTAGTTACTATTTATATTTATTTATAATGTAATTGACTCTAAAGATTGAAAGTGGTAGACTTTTTGTGTAGTTACTAAAAGCAGAATGGTTTTAATATTTCACATGAGCATAATAAGATGAAATTCACAGGGATATATCTTGGGTATCCATTAATGTTTGCCAAGCCTAATATCCATTTTATAAACACTAGAAGAATCTGACATTCCTAAAAAAATAAATTGAAAAACATTAAACTAACTTTTAAAATTCTTTGCAGCCTATGAGCAAGCTGAAACAGTATTGTAGCGAGTTAAAAGAAGCAAAAATGCACTCGGCACCTTTACCATTTATTTTGCGCTGTGCTTTGGAGACCAAGAGAGCAGGTACTTTGCTTATTTAGTTATTTAACACATGTTTGTTTAATGTACTTGGTCACCATTTAATTATTTTATAAATGATTTTAGATATGGCCATTGATGTGATGAAGATCATGAAAGAAGAAGGCTTGCCACTCAGACCTCACTATTGCTGGCCACTGCTTGCTGTGTACCAGAAAGAGAAGAATCTTCAAGGTTAGCTATCTGATATGTGTTCAGGTTGCTTTTTTTAAACTTAATGCACAGATTTTTGCTACAACATTGTATACAAATTTAGCAAACTCTTGAAAGTAAGTTAAGAATTGCTGCCTGAGTTTTGTTGCAAGCATTTTTTTCTTCAGAAAGGCTTTTTGAAAACCACCTGTCCTACTTAATCATAGTACAATCCTACAAATTTAAGTGAAAAGATGTGTGAAAGTTTAATCATCTTTTTAACTCTTTGCACTCTTACTGCTTTTCAGCTGCTCTGTATCCTGTTCAGAATTTACTCTTGACAAAATAGAAATTTGGGAGAAGCATTTGAAATTAAGGTTGTTACAACAACTCCCTTGCACTGCAAAATTATATATATACATATTTTTAAACCAACTTCTTATATATACCTTTATAAGTCAAATGTGAATTCAGTTACAAGAATGAAAACTGCAGGAGAACTTAGGTTGCTCAGTCTGTGAGCCTAACCTGACAGCCTACTGATTGAAGGACAGAAATGCTCAATCTTTAGGATTCTTAAGTAGGCTTAAGCATTTAGCATACTTTCCCCTGTTACACAGGGGGCTGTCTACGGGATATGAATAAGAATTGAACAAATATTAAATTTTAGAGTATAGTATCTAGTTCTTTGGTTTGCGTTATTGGTAATTCAGAAAGAATGGTATCATAAAAAGATGCTTTTAACAGAAGTACTTCCCCCTTGGGGAAACAAAAAACTGTCTTTTTCATCTTATCTCACAGTATAATGTGCTTTAGAATGAGATGCAGAGTTGTTAGTGTGACATTGGGTGACAAACAAAATGCACAAACAAAAAAAAAGTGCTTTTAGCAGACTCTTCATATCGCAATTTTATCTTAAATATACAGTCATATTCCAGTTTGGAAGAAATGCTGAAACAAGTATTCCCTAATTGTTTCTGACTATAAAAATGTCTCAAGCCTTTTCAAAAAGCCTTTGTGAAAACAATATTCAGGTTTTTATTAACTCCTTAGGCTCTGTTCTTGCTACAGCGCTTCCCAAGTTTATCTTCTCCGAGGTTTTCAGAATCATAAAAGTTCAGTGACCTTTTCTAAAACTGTAGAAACATTGTTTCAGTTGGGTCATGTTTGTAAATAATATTTATCTTTACTTGGAAAACATTGTAGCCAAAAATAAGTGGTTTTGAAATGAAAACCACATCTACCGTATGTAGATGCTCCCTACTAAAATGCTTTCTCTTGCTACAAGTAGCACTTCACCTTCATAACAGTATTATTAGAAATATTGAAAGCATTAATAGCTTTAGGTTTAGGTCCCAAGACTAAAGGTATACCTGCTTGTTGAGAAAAAACTTAAGTTTCAGATCTCATATGATTTCTGGTGAAGAAAGAGTTTGACTCTTAGGTAAGTGTGGACTCCTTCTATAGAAATCAGCTTACTTTGAGCAGCAGCTTCTGCTGGCAGCCAGGTAAGAAATTTGAGAAGAAAACTAGCGAAGGAACTCTTAACAGATCAACTTTAGCTTTCTTTACCATGTTCTAGGAAAACCTTTCTTTTCCTATCTACCAAGGCATCAGATGCAGAATTTTCTGTATGGCTATATGTGAGTATTGTGGATTTGCAAGTATGTTTTCTGTGACTTAGTACTTAGTCTGAATTTTCAAGTGTGAAAGTTAGTTGTGCATGTACCTACAAAGGTCAGTAAATTTGCAATTCTAAAAATGGAGGAGAGAAGCTTTCTGTGTGCTTTCTTCTGTAGTGAAAAATCAGTATAATTGCTTTACCGTGTTCTTAACCATGTGTAAGCTCACTCTGGGTTCATTTCTAAAATTGAAGGAATAATAAATTAATAAAATGAGATACACTGTCTAAAAATAGAAGTAATACCCTTGAAGGAAAGTGAATGGGGAAAAAAAATCCTGGAATGATTTGATAGAAATAATGAAGGGAAATGCTGTAATGAGAACCTAGAAGTGCCAATAGAAAATGTATTAGAAAATAGTGCTTTAGAACGATAAAAAAAAAAGTGTAGTATAGATAGACACTGTATCACGTCTCCTAACAAAAAGGAGGTGATAATTGCTTTTTCCCCCAAGTATTCCCTTGCTATGGAGATGTCTGAACATGGTAGGGGGAAGCTTGAGGTAAAACCAAAACTATTGAACAGCTGGTATAACATAGATTATGAGCTAAATAATCATTAAAGGGCAATAAAAAAATATAAGCCACAACCGATCCAGAGCTGAAAGGAAAGAATGCCTAAATCCATAAGTTTAACGTGACCCAAGCCATTATATAACTAGTAGCAATGCTAATTAGAGAAGCTGACACTGGATATCAAAGAAAATTATTGAACTTGTGTGTCTTGGAGTTGAGTCGGAGGGAAAAGCAATAAAGCGGAAGCTAGTACACATAAAACAAAGCAAGGCAATTGCTTAAATATGCTGTGGAGAGCTCGGCCTCTGTGAGACAGTGACAGCTGTTTTCAGTCACAGTGAAGGCAATAATTTTAGGTGGAGGGGCATGCTTTTTATGTACATCTGTGTTACATAAGTTGTAACACAGTACATAAGCAGTTTATTTCCATAGGTTTATCCAAATAAATGCTGTTAAGCCCTTTCTAAAGCCTAAGTTAAGCCAGATCTAAAAGTCTAGAAGATCAATACGTGGTAGATCTGAAAAGGTTATTGGCACTGGGATTCATCTTGTTTCAGATGATATGGTACAACCAAGAAGGGCTGCATAGTTAAGTAGACTTGGCTTAATGTTGCTAGTAAAACATAGTGTAGACACCATATAATCACTTTATTTGTCTTTAAAGGAAGCTTTACAAAATCAGATTATTTTTTTCCATTTATGTAATCCAGTAAATTGTTGTAGTTTTATGCACAATGCTGAATTAGTGACTGTTAATTCAATTTTTATTTTACCCCAGGTTGGACAAAAAGGTAAATAAAAGTGTGCAAGTCCCTCAGGGGGAGGAAGGATAGTGAATTCCCCAAATAAACACTTGAAGTATTGCTTTGTAGAAAGACGTTAAGCAAATAAGCTTTCTGAGGACATCTGAATTTAACAGTACCACAAAAATGTGTGTAATATTGTACTGTCTTCTTTAATATAACCTCACTTTTCCCACTGGAGATTTTTTCAATACACAAAAGCACAAAAAGACCTTTAAGCCCCATTTTGTTGCCTTTGCACTTGTTGGACTGTGTTTTAATGCATTAGAAATTCCACCTGTTCTCATGGCATCACTTCAGGAAGAAGATACTACTTGCTGTGGACAAACAGAAAATTGAAGTGGACTGAGTTACAAGCCTTGCTTTTCACCCTTGAGAAGCAACAAGTTTCTCAGACCATCTAGCAATTCATTGCTTCTGTATTTCTTCTTGGATATACTGATTTGAAGCAGGCAGAAAGTAACCTTCCTGTTTCTGTTGGGATGTTCAGCACTATTTCCAGTGAGGACAAAAAGGAGGACAGAAATGTCTGTCTTCTGTCTTCTGTTCCCTCCTTTGGTGGTCTTTTTACTCAGTTACTTGATTTTGGGTGTCCAGTTCCAGCAAACCTTACATAACTCAAAATAGCAAAAAAGGGTTCTTGGTCAAGAAGGGAGACAAGTCATAGGGGTGTATTGAAAATAAAAACTCTGTACAGAGTTTCTGAGCGTTCTCTGCCATGAGTGAATGTACTAAAACTTTAATGTGGATCCTGCGTTTTATTACCCTCATTAATAGTTGTTTTTTCACTCCAAAGACAGGAAAATGCTAAGTTATGTATAATTCTACGATATAGACAAATTTATTTTTAAAAAACGTTCAAGTTGATGCAGACTTTTTGAATGAGCTAGCAGATAGACTAGAGATACCAATTCTTACTAAAAGAACAAAGAATTACATTCCTCTGCAGAGGAGGAAAGAGAGAGAATTACTAATTCTTTATCAAAGACCTTTCGGTCGTGAACATTGTTTTTGTTATCTCCTTGTTGCTGCTAGGTAGTGCAATTGCAATTTTCTGCTTTTTTTTTAGGATGTTCTTTGCTTCAGGGTGAGAGAAGTTAGTGTATTGTCAAATATTGTTATTAGGAGTGAAGATTTTCCAAAAGCAGGCATGTCCTCTTTCATGCACACGCTCGACATTATTACAGTGTTTTGCTTGAATCGGGAATGTTTTATTGCTTTATATTGGCAAAGACATTTATTTGGTAATAAAGCAGTTCCTGCTCTCTTTGAGGTGGAAAATGTTGTAAGATTTTTTGTTGTTGTTGATTTTCAATATAATTTTGCTATTCAAAAAAAAAAAATCCTGCATCAGCTACCTCGCTACCTCAGAAATGAAGAAATATGTGCCAGCATTTTTCTTTGTTTTATTGCTGTTGGTGCTCTTTCTCCCCCCCTCCCCCCCCCAATTTGGCATTAATTTGGCTGTGTTTGGTATTGTTGGTGTACCTTAATCTGCATCACAGTCTTCTGCTTGTGTTCACACATGTCCTTTTCTGCTCAAGACTTGTGCCAGGCAGCGTGAAACCTCTGTGAACAATTACTACTAGGCAATGGAGAGGCATTTTCTGCACTCTTCTAAATACAGATTTGAGCCTAAATCTCTGGAGGCTCCTGCACTTTATTCCCTGTGCTATCCAATTCTGTCTTTGAACAGTTACACTCCCAGTGATACCATTTTGAACTTGGTTACTTCTGAAAAAGACTTTAACATAAGAGCGCTTAATACATGTTCTGAGAAGTTGCTAACATGAAATAGCAGCCAGCTGTCAAAATTTTAAAGGTATCAAGAAAGACTCAGTGTTATTAATTCTTTATTCATAATTTTGCAGATTCTGGGCCAAAATTGGACAGAGTTTTGTTTAAGGCAAACTTGAACAGATGATGCGACTTTAATCTAGTGTGACTTGCCTGCATGTATTTTTAAGTGCTCAAAGGGAATTCACATTTGATTATTTGCACCGTAGTGCACTGCATAAAATATTCATGGAAGTGTCACTTTTCCATAGGTGGCACTCCAGGGCAAAGATGGGGACTTTGGGAAACTTTACATTTTTAAAGTAATAACTATGAAATGCAAGTTGAAAAAAACATATGCTGTTTGGTACTGGTGTCCTGCAGCAACTGACAAATCATTTTTAGCCCAGTAAAAAATGCTAATACCTGTATAGGTTTTGACAGGAGCTCAGAGTTTGCTAGCTGGGGCTATTGTAGGAAGTTTCTGCAAATCAGAAGAGTGTAAGCAATTAAAAAGAAGCACAAAATATACTTTAAAAGTAGCTGAACTGCTTTAAGATTTGATATTCTTTGCCTTCAGATGTGTATCTACGAAACTAATATTAAGTCTGGTTGGTTGATTTGATTGGGATGTTGTGCAAGTTATGACAGTTTGATCTTGGGATGCTCCAGACTTGCTTTGAATTTCCAGGTAGAAACTGATTTAAAGAAATAAAAACTCATCAACCCATTTGATTACAAAAAATGTTATTTTCTTTTATAGACATGGATATCTTGCAAGCTGGTCTGTTAATTGGCTTGGGTGCTAGGAAAAAAGTGAAGAATATAAGTGTTGAAGAATGCGTTTTTATCTTGAAAATGATTAAGTAATTAAAATAGATTTCATATTTTTTTTCAGGTTTGGTAGCATTGCTAGTAATTAACATATCCTTCCCTATGTTAGAAAATAACTTTATATGCTACCAATTTTCAAAATAATAAAAGAGTTTGATGCTCTTGATAGTGCAGTAACTAAGATTAAAAATTCAGGATTTTGCATTACAGGTGTAGTGAAGGAAGTGCACATGCCCTTTCTTATTTTTGAAAAGGAGTGCTTTTTTTTTCTCCAATTCTTTTTTAAAATGTTTGAATCTTCTGAAATTTTAGTTTCACCAATTTTGCTTTGATAGGTGTCTTTAAGGTCCTCAAAGTGATGCATGAGTTGGGAGTAGAACTTGATGCAGAAACTTACACGGATTATGTTTTAAAAAATTTTCATGATATTGAGACTGCCCGTACTCAGCTGCAGGTGAGTTTAAATTGCAAAAGTAACTTGAAATTGATAGTTTGTTTCTGTGTATGTTCTCTGAAAGATTAAGATTCCACTAATTTTCTAAATACATGCTTGATGTGATCAAGCCTGCCAGTTGTATTTAAGATAACTCTTGAAGCAATTGTTTTACTGATGGCTTTTTTACTGTGTCTTTCTCTTGCTTCCTTCCTTTTTTCTTCTCAGAACTAAAAATATAAACATAATCTTTTACTCGATGTGAGAAGTATGACTGTTTCAGTAATCAGTCTTCATGTGTGTGGGGGGTGATTTTTTTATTATTTTTTATTTTTTTTATTTTTATTTTTTTATTTCTTCATGTGTTGCAGAATTTGGGTCTAGAGGTTAAAAAGCTTCTAACCATTTTTCTGTGCTTTTGATACCATTCTTTCCTGCATTTGGTTTTAGTATGAAAACTGGATAAATCTTGATCAGCAGCAACTGATCAAGGTCAACTGATCTAGGTAGCCGTGTCATGTAGATGTCTGTAGAGCACCTTCAGTGTTCTCCTCAAGTATCAATACAAAAATGGCAATGCCCCATGGGAAGGAAATGTTTTTAAAAAAATACAAAGTATCCAATAGACTTCTCTGTTTTTATTTGTAATGATTGATTTTTATCTCTAGGAAAATAACTGCTTGGTTGATACTGTTGGATTCCGTGTAGCAGAGATAAGATACGAAGCAGCATGTGGAAAGCTGAAAAATGTTCTTGCTCTGTGTAAGTAGCTCTAATGTTGCATATTACCATGTACTTACAGTCCTTTGCTTATAGGTTAACCTGGGTTGAGATTTACAGCCTAGAGGTTTAAGGATATTTGAGAAGTGGATGGATGTATCAAGGCTTTTATTATGTGGGATAATCTTTGAGAGGATGTGAGACAGTTTTTGAAACTGCCAATTCCAGGTGACTTATCTTTGTTAAAACTCTTTTTTATATTGAAATGGGCCATACAATTTACTTTTATAAACACACGCAAACACACACACACACACACACACATATATATATATATATATATATATATATATATATATATATATATATATATATATATATATATATATATATATATATATATATATATGGACACACACATAGAAATCATAATTTTGTGCACTGATCAGCATTCTCTCATAGATATTTCAAGAAGGTTTAAGGAAGCTTTGGTTCTTGTGTGTTGGTTCTGAAGATTTTGATGCAGGATTGTTTCTGTTTTTTTTTTTTTTGTTTGTTTGTTTTTTTTGTTCATGGCACCCATTGCAGTATGGCTCTGAACAGAGTTATTACTGACTGAATCAGCTTTAAAGAACTGATTAGTATTGACAATAACTTGAGGATGCATTAGTCTGTGCAAGCTCCGTATATGAATTTAGCAGGGTAATTAGGTAATAAGGTTGTGATAGCATAACTTAATGATCCTACTCAAGGGTTTTCTCCTATTAAACAGTAAGACTGTTCTGATGGTCAGTATTGCAAAAGTCACATCCGTAACGGAGTAGTTATGGCACAATTTGCATGGTTAACTGGGAGTGTACCCATTTCTTTTCAAAATTCAAACAAAATTTATATTTACTAATATATTCATGAATACCCTTGAGTAATGTATTCATGAAAACCCTTGAGTTTGGACTAAATCTGATGCAGAAGAATCCCATTTTAAGCAGCAAACTTATATGTCCAAGGTTGAGGCAAAAGTTTAAACAGGTGGTTGCTTGCAGTCTGTACGCCATGCAGTTGGGAAACTGTGTTGAGACTTTAATGTAGCATTAACTGGAAGATAATAGTAAAACAGACAGTACTCTTCTCTTTGTCTAAGATTATAAATATTAAACTTCTGAAAGTTCTAAACTTCTAAAAAGTCCTTATAAAACTCAAGTATGTCGATATTTTTTTAGTTCCAGTAGCTAATAAAAATGGTGCTGAAAAATAAGTAGTTATTAACTATTTATTTAATACTTGTATTAAATAGTTAATTTTTATGAGGAATCAGCTAATCTGTGAGATTGTCCTTACATTGTGTCTTCTGCTCTTATTCCAACAAAAAGCATTACCCATGAAAAATGGAGACTTCCTCCCTTTGAATTCTTTTGAAAGGGCAGTTGCTTGATAAGAGGAATGAAACTGCTTCTGGAAATTGAAGTATTTGTGCTATTTTTGCCTACATGAAAAAATAGGGACCCCATATACACCCCATTTTTGTTAACTGGGAAGGTCAGTTTTGAATGTGTTACCTACAGGCTGTATACCGTCTTACCATCATGAAATTAGTCCTACATAATGTATTATTTAGTTGTTGTCTATGTATGTGTGTCTTAACTCTTGTAATGGTATTTCTTTTTATGAAGACAAGGGTTAATAATTCATGGAATCCTACAGGATTGCTTTTGAACTTGAGCTTTAAAGGAAGATTCTCCAGTAAATAGTCGACCAAGCTGCAGTGAATGCTGATAAATCTAATTAGCACCTAAGAAATGATAAAGCATAGATATTAATCAGTTGAATTTTCTTGGATTGGCTCCTTTTGCAGTATTACAAAGAGGGAAAATAGATGTGATGCAGAAAACAGTTCAGGATGGTCTCGTCAGTGTAGTCAGGGAAGGCAAAGGTTGGGTATTAATGCTGGTTGCTCTCTAGATGTATTGATTCAGCTTCTCATGCCTCAAAATGTATAGATTTCTGCTATTGACAAGATGAAAACTATAAAGCATCAGCTGAGGCATCCGGGCACACGCGGCAGCGAACAGAGCTGCTTTTCCCTTCATCCTGCCGTTCCACGACGCTTCCTTGTCAGCCACTTATTTTCTGAGACTTGTTTGTTGCTAAGGAAACCAGGTTGCCGGTTGCCAGCAGCGGCCGAGCGCACCAAGATGCTGCCTGCGCCTTGTCTTGGGAGGGAAAAGTTTCCAGTGCCACCAGAGGAGGGTCTGTCCTGAGGATGTCTTGAAATCAACTTCTAAGGCTTCCAAACTGAAAGAAAACATTTGCAACATTTGTTTCCAAATGCTTGGTGTTTGGCCAGAGGGTAGTTTAGTGGGTGTTTATTCTGCCTTTTATTTCCCAAGTTCTAAAAGAACTGAGGTCTTTATTTCAGTTCTCTTCTACCTTATACAATATTGTAGGCTTTGCTAAACGGACCTGGAGGTCCCCCTTTCCAGCCCCTCATTCCTTCGGAGGAGCTAATAGTGAATTGAGATTATGATAACTTCATACAGGACCTGAATACATCTATTGCTGTCTTCCCTGGAATGAAAGACAGTTATGCTGCGTGCAGACAGTATGGCAATTTGAAGGATTTAGCAGAGGAAAAAGATGCAAAGATAGGCCATATATGTAAATGAGCTCTAAGGGACATCTGGTTTTAAATGATAATATAGTTTCTTTAATGTTTATCCAATATTGTAAGTATCAGCATTTAGAATAGAACAGCTCAGGGCTGTCAAAGGTTTGTGTCTTTTTTTCACCTTTTTTCTCGTTTAGTTAGTTATGCAAATTTTATTAATTATATGATTATCACTTTATATAGATTTAATTTTTGTTTCTTGTCAGGTAGTTTATGTAAGCAGAACTAAACATCTTTAAAAATACTGTAAAAACAAGAAAGTTATGAAGTCTAATTTAAGGTGTTTTTAAGGCTTTTTTTGTTTGTTTTTGTTCCAGAACTACTGCCTTAAGTATTCTTGGTTAGAATTTAGGCGGGGGTTGGTTTGTTTTTACAGAGGTTTTTCATTAGTCTTGTTAAATTTCTATAGAGAGGGTGCTTAGTCCTAATACTGATTTTCACAGAAGATGAACAGTTATTAACTACTGGCTATAGAGGCAATGAAAAATCATAATCTCCGTTTTAAAATATTTGATCCCTTTGGAAAGGGAGATATTAAGAGCTGATACAAGCCAAGCCTTTTTCTACTATATCTACTATATTCTTAGGAAAGTTTCTAGATTTACAAACATTGGTTAGTGTTTACTAAGTCAAAATATTTTTCTATTAAGTCCTGATTTACATGACTTGTTTTTTTTAGAATGACTATTTAGAAACATTTGTTTAATTTACAGTGTCTTCATCAAGCACACCCTCTGTTGACATACGTCATTTTAGGAGCAGCCTCATTTTGGGATTTAGAAGGTGAGTTTGCTCTATGAATGACTTTTTTTTTCTGTAGCAAAATTTTCATTCCCATTTTCTATCCTTAATCCTAAGTCTGTATAGGTTTTTTTTTTTTTTTTTTCCCCCTCCCTCTGTGTTGGAGAACTTCAAAGTAGGGTTCCCTCTGTGAGAAATCTTACAGAGGAGATTACCTTTGCTCCTCTCTGCTCTCCCAGATTTCCTTACTGCTGATGTGTCTGAGAACTCCTTTAGAGCATTAGCTCTATTGGGTTGGAAGTAACTGTTCTGATATTAGTACAGATCCTGTTTATTTTCTGGTATTTAACTGTATAAATTCCTCAGGGTAGAAACATTTTATTATTGTTAACATTTTTGTTTGTAAACTGCCACATAAATCTGGTTCCACTAATGGTTATCACTATTAGGTATTCAATTAAATTTAAGTAAACCAGGCATATTTTGCTACATTGTTCCCATTTGGTGCCTTCCTGTGCCCTCCAGGCTCACAGGACTCCTGAATACTCACCTTAGTATGGAGTATTGGGCAGCTTTGTGGTGACTTTTTATTTATAGCCACCTGTCCCCAAAATTGTCTTAGGCTTGGGCCTGTGTAAATTGCAAGCATTTCTGTCCTTACCGGTTTAACCCAGTCAGGTATGCGGGACGAGGAATAGTTCTGCAGTGCATCTCACCCCTGGGAACCACACAAATCACCTCGATATTACTCAGGGCCAGAGTTTAAAGGCTATTTTTCTTAACTGCCCTAGCAGTTATTTTCTAAAATTTTATGAATATGAAATGCTACTATGTTTAGGTTTCTTATGGTAACACATAAGAGATGAATACAGCGAAAATAATTTCCTAGTAAAAATGCAAGTTCTGCCTAGCTGATCATGCCCTACTAAGGGAGGAAGAGGAGAAAATGCAAGCCAGTGTACAGCTTGGGCATGTAAACTAGACCCGAGCTGACCTTGACTTCCTAAGTATAACTGCAATAATGCTTTGATCAAACAAGGATGTTTTACTGTTCTCTGTATTAGTCAGCCCCAGATTCATTGATTTCAAATGTATTAATTAAAATAACAACTTCTTAAAATACATTTGCTGCCTGCAGGTACAGATAAACATTCCATTAAAATAAGACTCACACTAGAAAGATGATGTTTGCCACGCTTCCCTCCCTACCCACACTAGCTTGAAATACCTCTACTGTCTACGAGGTGTGCAGATGTTCAGAACATGATTAAAATAACTTTTAAAGCATTGTCAACTTGAATGGTGAAAATTAGCTACTGAAGAATCGTACTGTCCCTAAGTGGAACAGCCACTGTCCTCAGCAGTGAAACTCAGTGGGGAAAGTTACTGTTATGATTTAAATTGTTATTGATCATTTGAGCTGAAAACTGAGGATTCTGAGGGAGAATAAATATTTTACTTGACATCTGTTGGTGTGTTGTTG
The DNA here is from genome assembly GCA_013389825.1 of Crypturellus undulatus. Taxonomy (NCBI): domain Eukaryota; kingdom Metazoa; phylum Chordata; class Aves; order Tinamiformes; family Tinamidae; genus Crypturellus; species Crypturellus undulatus. Next base: position 1,133,875 of record VWPW01005241.1, on the reverse strand, counting down.
CCCCTTCTCCTTGCCACTTGCAAATCTGGCAAAAGAGTTTGGGGGTTTGTTCTTCATCTTTCTTGTCTGCCGTTAAGATGTACTTGAAGCCAGACAACAATAATCTTGGCTGGACCTGATCTTGGCCTTTGTGTGGTTCCAGAAAGCCAGTTCTCATTTCCTTTTCCTTCAGAAGCTGAGCAACTAGAATGGCCTAAAAAATGAAGGTTGAACACATGATAGGGTAGAAATAAAAATATGTCGGTTATCAGCATACCTTTTTCAAGACTTAATCTTAGTAAAATTTTGTGACTATATGCTGGCCTTGAATGTTCAAATGAGCAGAGTTTGATTCACAGGGCAGGGACACAAGGGGTACATGAACAAAGCCTATAGTAAACTGTCTTAGGGATTTCTATTGAAGCTACTGTTTTCTGGTTACTGCTTCAGAGTATTTCCATTCTATCTACCTGATGTACCATTGCTATTGCTATTTTGAAGTACTTTGGGAAATTGATGCCTTTGATATCAGCAATTCATTGTCATGCTGTCATTGGTGGACTGAGTTCACCCCAGAAAGCTTAACTAACCTCACAGGCAGCGTTTTGTTCTCTCTGCATCCGCTTTTGACTCATTTTCAAATGCAAGTGGTAGCAATACAAAAAGAATAAATGGCTTTTAGACTTGAGCCTCCTAAATAGAAAGAAAACTCTAAACTTGTACAGTTGTACAAAAGCTGGGGCTTCTAGATAGACTGCTGGTATCTTGCAAATTGCAGGAACTGCTGTCAGTTTTTGTACTTTATTAACCTGGTTAGCATTCTGGTGCTGGTTGCATCTTGATGCTGTACAGAGGAATGCTTTCCATCTAGTTCAACATTACTCTGAAGAAAAGAGAAATTCTCTTCTATGTTTTGTTTTCTAATTATCTTCTATGATAAACATTATACCTTAAGAAATGACTTTTTTATCAGGTAAAGGCATTTTTAGGTGTTCGTAGTTATCCACCCATATTAAATATCTAGATTTAATGTATAGAAGCCTAATGTATAGAAGCCTTAATTTTTTGGCTCTTTGCTATGTAATGCAACTTGTTTGCTCGAAACTCATTTTTTTTGAAATGCTAAATAGAGTAAGGTATAAAAATGCTAAATAAAATGAAACACAAAAAAATAAAACTACTGCACGATAAAAGATTAAACTAAAAATATCTTTCCTAGTCTTTGTATTCTGCTTGTATTATTGTGTTATTTGGAAAGTTACTTAGTAGAAAACAACATTATAACGCAGTAAAATGTACCACACTCTGTACATAACTCTGTTTTAAACAATGTGCTAAATATTTAATCTTAATTTCCTTTAAATGCTTTAATAAAATCAGCATTAATATCATTTGTTTTTAAATGCAAGTGTAAAAAAAAAAATTCATTTTGTTGCTTTTTCATTTCTTGTCCTCTGCTGCCCTCTTCAGCTCAAATGATGTAAATCTTTGGAGCGAGGTAAGTGACAGTAATGCTACAAATGAAAGCTCTTCTAAATGGATTCTAATCAAGTTCTTTAAGCGCTGCATTTTTTTTTTTTAATGCATTAGTGTAAATCTGAGTTCTGAAGCTCATAATTGCAGACCTCAGTAATTTGAGCAAGGCATTTGTCAGTGACAGATTAAACAACTATATGAAATTCTGTTTTCAAGTTGGAATGATAAGTGTAGTTGTGGGAAAAAAAGTGGCCGCTTGGTGTGGCCTGTGTTACTCTGATTGCTCTCTAGATCCATGTTCTGCTACTGTCCACCTGTAGCTTCAGGAGCAAAGTTTATCATGGTTTTCCCATGGAAGTCATTTGACTGAAGTTACAAATGGAGATGATTGCTCATATTGCCCTCCTTGGTGGGACTACCTTGGAACGACATTCCATAATGTGTGGGGTTTATTTTGTTTTGCTTTTGTTTGTTTGTTTTTTTGCAGAGTACTAAAATAAAGGAGTGGTTGGCAGATGGGATGATGTTAAAAATTTTTGAAAGGGAATCACCTTGCTTTCTGTATTTCTTAGTTATTGTACCTGTTGAATAATCAACTGCATCAATTTCTATTGTATTTCAAGTTTTGAAAGGAAATCTTGGGATGAAATAGAAATTGCAGTTAGGAACAATGCTTTACCGTAGACTACTTAAACAAATTAATTGTAACTGAAGCTAAAGATTTTTTTTCTATTTTCCAATTTTGTGTATGTAAAAAATTATGGTCAGCAGATGCTTTTTTCCTGTTTTTTTTTCCTATTTTTCCAGATGTTTTTATCCTAATATTTTAAGAGAAAAGAGAAACTCTTATACTATGCTGTCACTGTAGAAAAAAATCTAGAAGGACAGTTGGAGAAGTAAAATTCATGTAAAGCAGTATTTAGAGTTACTTTTGCTGATGGAGTGGAGGAAGGGTGCATTTTGTCCTCTCTGCTAGTTTTACAAGTAAATACATCTATTAGCAATTTTTGTTTTATTAAAGTTAACCTAGGAAATCAACATGTGCTTAGCATTAAAATAATACTGCTTTTTTTTTTTTTTTTTTTTTTCACCTTCTGTTCTTTTTCTGTGTGCTCTAACATTTGGTGCAGCAGGAGAACTATGCGGTCATGACTTTTGATTTTTATTACTAGGTTCTCCTGTATGTTCATTTGTCCCCCAAGGGCAAGGGCAGAGGACTAGAAGAAAGCAATACTTTTAACTGTCCACAGTATCCAAGTTGTTGGTAGAATGAGAAGTGATAGATGAGTTATTTATTTGCATGTCTGATATTTTCTGGTTTTGCATATTCATTTCCACTAAGAAATGAAGATGAGGATTCCTTTCTTTCTGCCTTTACTTAAAACAGAGCTCCTGGACAGTGAGAGTTCCTCCTGCCTATTCCAGGCTGCATCCTAGAATCGTAGCAGATAAAAGCAAAATTCCTGAAACAGTTAAAAACTGGGGTTTTGTGTAGATAATTTCCTTAACAGCCAAATGGATTTTTAGAATATGATATGGTTTAGCATAAGCATTTGGAGGTAGAAAATGAGGGCTCGAGTAAAGCATTTTTTCAGATAAAGCCAAATCTATCTATTGCTTCAGTCTATGTAAGGCCGATGGAACAGATCCTAAATTTAAGTATAATGAATGCAATGCATTTTATGGGGACATATTTTGTCATTCAAATTTACACTTATTTAAAACAAGTATACTAGTTACATTTAGTAGAACCCGATAAATAATGTTTTTTCTGAACTTGCTTTTTTAAAAATATAAAAAGAAAGTATTTATGGGCTATTTAAGACTTCTGGTAAATTGGCACATAACTTTAGCTTCTCCAGCAGTGACACTGGTTAATATTTACTATAAGCAATGTTTTACAATGGCTGACTTTCTGTAGGAAGATACATAAACAGAATAGTAGAACGTCTCTCTTATTGCCATACTGTAGAAAGCATTTCAGTTTGCAATATATTTTTAAGAAAAACCTATTATTTACAAAAAAAAAAAAAAAAACTTCCTTGTATTTTTTAGCGAATTACTGTGATGTGGTAAAGAATAATACTTTAGCAGAGAGATGTTTTATTATTTTGAGAATTCAATTTCAGATACTATTTGTCCTTGCTTGCTGCTTTTGGCTGCAATGTACGATTATTCTGTCTTACCAGATAACAGAACTGTTGTACAAGGATGAACGTTATTGCCTGACGCCTCCAGGACCAACTGGTAGAGTTTCAATTTCTATGATTGTAACTTATCCGCAAATCCGTTCTTCTGTGTAATGATGGGTTTGAGAGATTACAACAGTAAACACTGATTGCTTCTTTTTGAAAGTGAAATTTGAAAACATGTTGGGTAAAATCCTTATCCTAATAATCAGAGCATATTTTGTGAGATCCATGAGATCTCTTCTGTTTTGGAATTACAAGAAAATCTTGCTGATGACTATTTTTTCTAAATATATTAACTAAAAGAGAGATTTAGAATAAACAGTATCAGTGTATAAATACTAAAAATATATGCATATTTTCAATTTAGTTTTACCTTTAGTAGTTCTTTTGATTTTTGTGTGATTTTTTGTGAAGCAAAATGGTACTTAACATCCCAAATATACTGTTTTGTAACAAGAACGTTTTTTGATATATAAGCTGGATTTAGAAAAAAAATAGTGTTTTCCCTCCTGCCACAGTGTGTTTTTTTTTATGGAGAAGCTAACCTTTTGAGAAAACAAGTAATAGGTGCTCTTACTGTTCTTGAATAGTAAGACCTTATATGTACTTTATGCCTGAATCGATAAGAACTGTGGTACTGTGTGCTAAAATTTGTTCATGTTGATTTTCATTAGCTGATTTTCATTAGTGGATTCATCAGCATTACTTGACTGTATGGTTAAAATAATATTTTTGTTTTATACTTACATAAAAATATGTGATGTAGCTTGGTAAGGGAGTATAATAGGTAACATAAACGAAATAAATATGCAAAGTGTTACAATTCTGTTTTTTTCTTTTGAGCAATGACAAAATATTTGTGGCAACTATTTGGGGTAGCGGGCAGGAAAGGGGGGGAAGGCCTTGGGCAGCACCACTTCTGTCACACAGTAGTGGAAAAAATAGATTGAAGTAAGATTCTGTACTGAAAAGCTGTCACTGGGTCTGAAAATAATTAATATTCCTTTCACTCACCAGTTAGATATGTGCTCCCAAACCACATAATCTCTATGCCTCAGTGATCATTGTTGCCATTTCAGAGCCTCTCATCAGGGTGACATCTCACACCAAAATGATTTCTTATAAATTAATCTTGATAACATGACAGTCTCAGTAATTTTAGTGGAATGCTTTCTCTTGTTTTTTTCCACAGAAGCTGTTGGCTATTTTCTTTATCACTTGATTGACAGCATGAGTGACTCAGAGGTACAGGCCAAGGAGGAGCGTTTGAGACAATACTTCCATCAGCTGAAGAAGATGGTACCATTTCATTTTTTGCTACATAATGCCTGTCCTGCCTGACATGTATCTATTAGATTTGAAATTGCTGCTTTTAAGTACAACCAGACCACTTCTCAATGACATGCAGGAGCTGGAGACTTGAATTACATCTGAGATAATTTCTGTTAGACAAATTTCAGTTTGGTTGTGTTTCAAAACTCATATAATTTTTTTCCCACCTCTTGGTGCAGAATGTAGTTATCCCTACAACCCACTACAGCGGCATTTGCAGACTGCTGGACTCCTCTCAAGTTCCCGATTTAATTAAGGTCTGTGCTTCTATGGCAATTATTTGCAACTAAAAATTGGAGTATGTATGCTCTGAATATATTTTCCTTTATAAAATAAGTAACTTTGAGGTGATTGTATGTAAGCATTTTAACCTTTCTGATTCTTCACTGTTATTTTTATTCTCCTATATGAAAGTTTGAGATGCATTTAAAAGTGCTGTTTCAAGTCATCTGGTGACATTCCAAAATAGAATTTTTAAAAATAATAATAATTATAGAGTTAACTTGACGACATTTTTAGTACGATATACTTAGTTATGAATTGAACATTTTTATTCGTTTAGTGATATCTTCTGTCTTAATACATTTTAGGATTTAAGGTTATTACTTCCTCGTAGAAGAACTGCTGATAACATTCCAGAAGTAAGTAAATTCACCAATAGCTACACTTGCTTTTATCATAGTACTAATATCTGAGTTTTGTATCAAGTGTAATCAATAGCTTTCAGGTCATGATAGCATATTAATGTTATTTAAATCTAACACTTAAAAGTCAGCAGTTACTTTCTAGAATAGGAGTAAAGACTATGCAGTTTCACCCAGAACTAATACTTGAGCTTGGAGTTGGCTAAAGTTTCATGCCTCGGTTTACCTTTTTGGTAAATATGTAATTAATGGTGGTGGTGTGAGACTTAATTGATACCTGTAAATTACACTGATCCACCTGAGTGGCAGGAGCTATAGAAATCAGTACTGATTCTAACAGCGTGGTATCAGGTTTATACATCTCTGATCTGAACACAGAGGTGGCAAAGGAAGCAGGCTTCTATACCCTACTTCCCTGAGCATAAAGAGCTTAATATGAGAGAAAGAGTAATATTGAACCTTTGTAGATATGTTAGTTATTGCTTTTTTAAAAAACTGTATTCTGACTCAAATCTTCAATTAGTATGTACTGCTTAAACAGATAAAAGAATCATAAATGATTAAAATTTTCTTATACTATGAAAGAGAATTATTTTGTCTGTCTCTTATTGAAATGATCTGCCAAGTTGTTCGGGGGAAGGGTGTTTTGTAATTGACATTATTTCTATTACCTCCATTTAGAGTGCTAAATCTGACGTGTCTGCTTTGGAGACGAAACTGGAAAAGCGAAAAGCTGAAAACCAGCCTATTACAGATGTCTTGAAACAACTCATATATGCTCTTTGTGAAGAAGAGGTATCTTAAGCAATGCAGTGATAATTGGAAACACACAGCTATATTTTTAAAGGGACGTAAATGACTGTATTATGGATAGACACAGTTAAGCAAAGACAAGTGCAGTGCTTGAGGTTTCATGATTTGATGCTTATAAATCAAACATAAGTGCAAAAAGCAATTAAATCAAAAGGTTAACTAATTTCAGCAACACCTTGAATGGCATGTTTTGGGGTTGCTGAAGTTTGTTTACAATAATCTGTGAAGTGAATGATGGTAACAGCTGTGATAGGTTTATCATACATGCCAAATGTCCTTTCAAGCCATGGCTCTGGTCTCTTATATCTAGATTGTCAAGCAACTGATACATGCACTAGTCATTTGCAATTCAAATATTACTAGGTTGTTAATGCAGGGATTGAAATTCCATTTTCCTGCAGGAGGAAAGCTCTTCTGAGATAAAGGGTCTCTTGCCTTCATTCGGCAGGCGTCCAGCTGTAGTTTACATTCATTTAGTGCGTGTCTGTAATTTGTGGGGTATCACCACACTTTTGTTCAGCTTCTTGTTCAGTATGAGCTTGCCTGTAAAGCTGGATATGTAGGAACTGTAACAGTCTTGAACATGATAGCTCTATATTCTGTTGCTAAAAATACGGTTTATAAACAGTGATTTTCATCTCTCTGTATCATTTTGCATATGAAATGAGGCTAGAAGCAAATACCATTATAAGTTCAAAGTGGTCAAATGTACAAATAGAACATGGGCGGGGGGGTGAGAGGGAATAAAAATATCTGTGGCATCGTTAGCTAGTTTATTGTTCTTTAAAAAGTAGGTTTGTCTTGTGTTTGGCTGTTCACCAGATGAAAATCATTGCTGTGAATTCTATATAGATCTGTTTCAGAGTTTGGATTAGTCATCTTTAAGGTGCTAATGTGTGAGTGAACAGAAATATATTACTTTAAAGCATGCTAGAAATGTTAAATTAAAGCAAGAAAATTTACTTTGAAATCTACCCTCAGATAGCTGAAGAGGTGTTTTAGAAATGCGAAGCTAAGTTTTTTATAAAATAACTCGCTCTAAAAATTTGCTAGAGCACCAGAGCTTTGTATTTTCAAATGTGATCATCTACTATTAAATACACAAGAGTAGTCACGTAACTGCAAGCTGAATGTCTAAGATTCATAATGTCATCTTGACTTTTCCTCCAGTTCATATCTTTGCTTTGTTCCTTTTTTAGAATATGCAAAAAGCCCTTGAAGTGAAAGCCAAATATGAACCGGACATGGTTGTCGGTGGCTATGCAGCCTTAATAAATTTGTGCTGTCGACATGATAATGTAGAAGAAGCAATGAACCTGAAAGAAAAAGTGTAAGTACACCGGCACTGAAACATGTCACAGAGATTTATGCTGATACACAGACCTTGTTGAATTAAGTAGGTTGAGTATTAACCCCCTCATCCATTTTTAATTAGTTTGCCCCACCAATGTATGTGCATTTAAAACAGTCAAGAGTTTTTTGTTGAAACAAATTTGCTTAGTATAATTGAATATGAGAAACAGTTATTTTGTGTGGTCATGAATTGTCTTTTAAAAAAAGGAGAGAGGGGACAAATTGCTATGTATATTTTGTTTGTGCTTTTCTTTTAAGCATATGTAGCTTCTCAAATGAAGTTCAACTTGGAAAATCTGCACCTGGATTGTGTTTTAGAGTAGCACCTAAAATGTCCTCAGAATATAGTGCATATCTATTGTGTTTAGAATGGCAATATTTTTTAAGTGACGTTATATTTTCAGACTGTCAGCAAGCATTCCGTTTTAATTTTTTTGTTTCAGAGCTTTGTTTTTGCAGTGAAAATTAGCTCCCAGGTAAAACATGCTATGCATGATTTATTGTGGTGTAAGTTCTTATATATCGACCATCCATTTGCCCGTTCTTCAAAAGCTCCCTTTTGGTCTTATGCTACTGTGAATAGAAAGTTATGTGTTACTTCCAAGTTTTCTCTCTCCCATGTATACACACAAAGTATTTGCTCTGGTTCTGCAATAAGGTAAAGGCTTGTTACATAAGAAGAATCTTGCTAGTCTTTCAAATCATATAAAATGATTGAGCTTTGAATATCAAGAAATTTATCACTCTGCATACACAGTAATTTATTACATTAGTTTTAGCTGTTCTACCACTCTTGCACAATCCCCACTGAGCTTTTATGCAGTGAAAATGAGTCGTATAGTAGAGCTTCATCTCAGTTGCATGCCTTTATATGGATCTGCCTTGAGCTTAGGTTATGACTAAGTGACTTTTTAAAATCTTACAGAAATAAACAACAGAAGAAATAACCTTAAAACTCCCAGGAAAAGAAAACAAATAGATAGCAGCACCATGCAGATAGTAACCTTTAATGTGTTAGCGTAGATGAATAGTTTTCTACACTTTCCACTTCAGTAAGGAATAATGCCCTGCACCAACCAGGTGGACTGAGACCTATTCAGACTTCGTGTGCAGTAACTGCCAAAGAAGTAATAATGCCATTTCTTCAAAAGATGTCTTAATTTGGGGATTTTTAGGGATAAGGGTTAAGTGTACAGAATATCTTTTCTAATTGCAGCTTACTGATGCATCTCTTAAAGCATATCAGATTTTCCTTTTGTCTCTTAATGCTGTTCTTTTGTTATGCATTTTTTAAAATAAAGTTCTAAGTTGAATCTACAAAATGTAAACTTCTGTTGATACAGTTCTTAATATTTAATTTCTAGCTTCCCTAAGAATTCACCTGTTGCTCTTGACGTGGGAAAGTACATAGCACTGGTTGACGTCCTAGGAAAGCATGGCAGAGTAGAAGGTAATCCATTTGCTTTCATTGTATGTTTGTGCTATGTAATAAAGGTATCTTGCCTCAAGAATAAAAATGCGAGTTGATATTAATGGTATATCATGTCCTGCAAAGTGCTTGAACATTTTGCATACAAATTTGCATGTGAATTCAACCAGAGATGCTTGGACAGTGCAGGCCATTAGTTTTAATGGATTGGCAAGCTTGTCATTTACATTTGCACAGCTCAGTGCTTTTTGCATTTCTGCAGCTAGTTTTTATTAGCATTGCTGTTTGGATTGAGTTTGAAGATCATGACTTATGGCACAAATTGCGTATGTGCCTAGACTAATGGCTTTGTTTTTGCTTAAGAAGGTCTGAAGGCTGAGCATAAAACCTATAAACATAACCTTCCCGTAAGAGCCAAGTACTGCAAAAAATCATTTAACTTTTTATAAAGTATATATTTTTGTTTTTTAATGCTTTTTTTTTTAAATTGAATTTTAAAGCCAAACTGTCTGTAAATCTTGGCAAATGACTGTCTTGCAACTTATGTCTGTTTCCGGATTTCTGCATCTTTGCGTTAAGCTGTTCTACAATTTTTGTAATTTACTATAAGGTAACTTCTGTAATTTTCATTATTTTGTTGATCTTTAAAACTTGAGGCTGTAATCAACTTTAAAAGATAATTCTAAATATTGAGTTCTGTGTTTTGTACAAGAACTAACAAAGTAGGAACACTAACCAAAACTAGATACAAAAATATAATAATTTTATGTAAAACACTATAAAATAAAAAGTTCATGTTTAGCATTTTTTGTCAGCTTTTTCTGAAATTTATCTGGGCCACTTACTACAGTTATTGCTAGAAAAATAATCAAAGGTTATTTGAAATAAGGTCCAAGCTGACCTTTCTCAAATCATAACAAATCAGATCATGACCACCTCTGCATTTAAGCAGTTGGAAAAGATTAGCTTGCTTTTAGAAGCGCAAATGTCCCTCTGAAAATAAAACAATTCATAAATGTAGCCAAATGTAAAGTGGTCAAAACATTCCTTCTATGCAATAATTAAGAACATTATAAAAATGCACTTATTCCGTATACCAAAATGTTTGTTTCTGCCTTCCTAATGAAGCTTAATGAACCTAATGTTTTAACATGCAGTCTGTTAGAAAGCTTTCATTGGCTCTCCTTGGCTAATTAGTATCGACACAGCAAACAGGCCCTATCGGTATCAGACCATTAGTCTGGCTGTATATACAGTGTAAACATATCTTTATTATCTGGCCTCGTGACAAGCCATCTGCTGAAGAAACAATGGAGTGATTTAGCAGATGTTAGCATCGAACGATAAAAGCATCCATTTAGAAGAGTCTTGCAGCTATAGGGCACACTATACAGGGTTACGTGGTGCAGAGTGGGCACACGGTTCCTATCTGTAATTTGTAGTCAAAGTTGCAGCAAAATGATAAAGCCGTGCTATTGTGGATTTATAATTGTAGTCTCGTTTAGAAATGCAAGTAGTAATTAACTTGAAATCGGCATTATACGCCAGAATTTACATTCCTGCTGGGTTTGAAATGCTGTTTTAATAGCAGTTTGTTTTCCCTACATGAAATTACCTAAGGGTCTTTTGTGTTGTTTCATTGTAGATGCTATTAATGTTCTAAAGGAGATGAAAGAGAAGGATGTTCCTATCACGGATAGAACAGTTGCATCTTTTTTCCGCATTCTTAATGCCGCAGCCATGCGAGGTGAAGTTGAAACAGTGAATCGGTTACATGACACCATTGTGAGCCTCGGGTTGGCAGAAACTGCTGTCCTCTATTCTCCACTGATTACAGTTCATCTTGAAAAGTAAGCTGTGTTTGGGCTCGCCGTGGAACGAGTTACATTATTATATTGGTTCACATAACATAAGCCATGCAGGCATTGGGCAGCTGCACGTTCAGGTGCAGAGCTCTTGCACGTCAGCACGCACATGCACACGCGTGTGAACTTAAACGAGCTAGGAGTGCTGGACTGGAGGAATCATGGTCGGATAAACGGGCTTTTCAACAGTTGTATGCATCACATTACAGTATCTGTATGGAAACCACAACTGTGTGCCCTGGATGTGGCAGAGAGTATTTGGCTATATATTAAAATATACTTAAAAAATAATTGTTTTGAAAGCTGAATTTGTTAAGTCTGTTTGACAAGATAGCTATTCAGAGTGTGGTAGTTGAGTCTCAGCTCCTGTGGTCAAGAAGAGCATTTCCAGTCAAAACAGCATTATTTTGCTGTATGATACATAGGTGCGCCAAGGGGCAGGCCTTGGGTATTAACGTATTCTTAATTCATATTCAGATAATCTGGTGTTTATACTGGAAGATTCCATACATTGTTGAATTTGAAGCTCAAGGAAAGTACTGTCTGGTTTAGCTCTTGTCCATTCATACCTTTGGTACCTGGAAAGGGAGTCCATATGCTCATTCTGGCAAGGGGTGTCCATAACTCTGTGTGGCATATTCCTTTGAATGACTTTGAGGTGTAGGATATTTGAGTTAAAGAATATGTGATCTCTGTAATGCTTTTTGTTGCAATCAACGCAAGAAACCCTTTTTGTTTTCTCCACCAAATGCACAATTTTTTTGTTCTTTCTTAACATGTCATTTCTGTAGCTGTTGGATTTTAATCTCTTAAAGCTAGCGTGAGTGATCAGTCTTTTCCAGTCTGCTTTGTGTATTTGAAATGTGGTTCCTTGGCTTAATTTTAAATACAATACCCATGAAATTAGTGAACTTTTCATAGAATCATATTTCAAAGTCTGCCTCATAGATGCATGCTAATGTTTCTCTATTAGCAACACACAAAGATCTAGACTTTCAGTTCTGCTCAATGTTCTGTACATGCAAGATCTTAATTTTTTGTATTTGGAAGGCTTGTCACAGTGTCACAAGCTCCCATTGGCTGCCCATGAATTCTTTTTTAAAAAAAGTCTTTCAGTGAATTGGTCCGTGGTTATAAATGTGTAGCATGCACCTCTCAGTCAGCAGCACTGCCTTGGGTAGATCACAAGATGAGACAGATGTTTATGGAAGTAATTTAAATGCAGTCATATGTAACCAATATGCCAGAAAAATATCTGATATTATGCTTTGTAACATGTAGTAAAAGTGGTTGCATTTTATGTAATTGGTTTATGTACCTTGACATGCAGAGTTGTACATGGTACTACTGGATTTGTCTCGCTTGAGAAGTGGTATATGATGATGTAAATAAAAATACAATAATTATGGATGCAAAGGCAAACAATAAGTGGTGATTTCACATTATATTAGCCTTTTAAAATTTGCTAAAACCTGAGGGGAAGGGAAAAAAAGGAAAAAAAAAACACTTGATGAGATTAGATGTTTTAAGGGAATTAATTCCATGCTTTACAACTGTTTGGTTATAAGTCATTGAAACTCACCTTATAATTCTTTGTACTTTATATATGATGGATATCATACAAAATAATTCCATTTCATGTTTTTTTCCTCCTCTTATGGGTAGAAAGATGCTTTCTAGCATTGGGCAGAACAGAAGGGAAAAGCTTTTTTTCACACAATTTCCTAGAGAGAACTGGATTTCACTGATTTTTTTCTGTCACAAAACGTAAGTTTTAGAAAGTTGACTGACTGAAATAGCCTTTTCTTCTAGCAGTAGCACTCTACTATTTGCCATCCTACAGCTCAAGAATCATGTGAAAATGTTGTCATTTAGCTGCAGCTCTTCAGCTTGCCTCTGAAATTAGCTTGAGGATTTTTCATGTTCCACAGAAGTGATTATGCTAGTGCTTTGTTTTCTTAATTTATTTCAAGTTTAACTTTTAAATTGCTTGTAAGGAGATCTCTGAATGCTTTTTGAACACTTCTACAGACATGAGTGAAAGTGCTTATGAGTTACCCCTGTTGTCTTTACTCAGTCAGGAAAAGTTAGAAATTCTAGTGCATGTTAGAAGTAACAGTTTGCAATAAAACACAGAAAAAAAATCAGTTGACAAAAGATTATGAAGTCTAGCATTCTAGTAGAATGGATACTTTGCTTTTGACATTTTGAGAAATATTTAACTTAAATAACTAGAGAATGAAATGATTCTTGTAAATTTAAGGAAACAAATGATCTTGAAAAAAAAATCAGCTGCCCTCAATTGTATGATCTTTTATTCATGAGCCTGAACCAATTTTTCAAGAAATGGGAAAATTGTAGAAACTGATGACAAAATGGTGCCCATGTGAAATCTTGATTTATCGTTTTGGATGATAGACCAGCCTAGGTTAGTGTGACAAAAAAATCTTCATTAAGGAGACTTAACTTTGAGTACGCTTTTAAAAATCAACAAGAATATGAAGAACTTGCATGTTGTCTTACCTTTCAACTGATTCTTCCAAATACCGATAGTGGGAAAAGCTATGTTACCTCTACCAGATGAATACCCTTTTGGTTTTAAGGGTAGTGGGTTTTCTCTTTACCTTCTGTTTCAACTCTTGGGAAACCCTTTCAAATGAAGGCAGATTTACCAACCTGAAGAAATACAAACCTGGAAACACATTGTAAAAACTTGATCCAATTCTTGTCTTTTTATTGACTTAAGCTTGTTTCTTCTACCCCTGTATAATATAATCTCTGTGGTTAAAGACAGCAGCAACTTCACATTTGCAATTCACACACTCTCTGTTTCAGAAGTCTTTGTAGCAGAGAGAAGGAAACTTGCATGAAAACTAATTATGAAAACAATGCAGATGGTGGAAATTTAATACTCTGTAGCTCAAGTCAGTAAACACTAGTTAATATTTTAAAGGTTTATAGGATAAAACTGGATTGTGTTTATTTTTAAATGATCAATGCATTTTAGCATTGTTGTACATTAAAGTACCTGTGTTGGTTTGTGATTAATTTTTTGTAAACCCACATTTATTAAGTTTTTCATGTAGTCCCAATGTGTGGATGTGTAGTGTCTTGACAGTTTCTTTTTTTCTTGGTTTCACCAAGTTAGTCATACGTGATTTTGTTGGAAATGATTCTGTAGCATGTATAAGTGGATTGATTTTTAAATTTGCTTTTAAAAATAATCCAATTTAAACACCTTAAAATCGGGTGACTGCTTTGAGAAAACCAAGTCTATAGCAGGGACTTTTTTTCTAACTTTTAGCAGCTTTTCTTTCAAATATTTACAATAAAACCCTTTAAATGCTGCAATGAAATTAAGGATGTTTGGCTCTCTTACTCCATTATTGCAATTAGGAATTTAGCATCATCAGTGCCAAAGGACAAAAGTGTCTCATTTGCCCTATGGGGACAGGACAGTGATAAGATGATTTTTCGTCAAGGATCATTGGGTCGTAATTAAGTTACATTCATGGCTATTGCTTTTTGAAGGATGATTGGTAAATGACAGGCTTCATGTGCTTAGTACGGACAGTGTTCGCTAGGGTTTTTTCTCCCTCTGTCAGAAAATCCTGTTGAGTCTGATAATGTAAATGTGGCATTTTATTCTGAACAAAAGAGCAGGGAAATGAGCTATCTTGTCTAATCATTCAGTTGTTTAACACCGACTTCCAGTTTAGACTCAATTGGCTGGAAAGCACTTGACATGTGAAGTTAGTGCTGTTCGGAACGCATGTTTGAGTAAATTTTAAAGTAAGTGACAGCTAAATTGTACCTAGGGAAATTACAAAGCCTTCAACACAGTTAATTTTTTGGGGAGGATTAGTTGTAATTGCAACACCAGTCTCCTTGAAGATTCCTTAGTATAGCAAATGAACAGAAAAACATTTAGCTCTTTCAAGAGCCCGTTCTCTTTTAGCAGAATAATTTTTGTAAAGCTGATTGTACCTTGCTGAATTGATTTCCCTCCACGCTAACATCTGCTTCAGATTTGCAGAGAGGGATTTGTTGTACCAGGCTACCCACCACCCCCACCCCAGAGAGTCCCTTTTTTCTTTCTACCTCTCTAGTGATTTCAGGTTTGAGAGCTTTTCAATCAGTAAACCCCTTAGGTAAATTGCCACTTCACTAAAGCTTTATGCATAATGTTGCAGCACTTCATTCCAATTAAAATCAATATTTGGAGTCTTATTTTTATCAGGCCGACTCTCTGGTTGCGAAAGTTGTTTATTACTATTCAAAGGGTTAGACTTAGTGCTACATTCTTGAAGCAAGCAGGGAGTGGCTTCTGGAACCCGTCGGGCGATGTTGCATCCATGGATGTTAAATCCAGGCTCTCTATTAAGCACGTTCTGCAAACGCCCAGACAACTGAGTGATTTTGTCATTTCAGGTGGCTTTACTGCCTGTGAGTAAAACTGCCCATGCAAATACTGTGCACCATCGTGCCCATAGTACCTAGGGCTTCATAGGTGTCCTAAGCAGAAAGCATTTTCCAGCATGGCTCTAGGTATATTAGGGCGGTTTTTCTTTTGTGACCTGATCCATGTTAATCAAACAGTAATTCTGGATCAGGCATTTAATCTAGGTAGATTTTGGGAGTTTTCTGTCTTTTTGGGAGAAGAGAGAGCATTTGACTAAAGATTGCTGAAAATGTTGACATATTTAACTTTTTATTGGCTTAAAATCTTCATTTCTCTCTCTCATTTTTTCAAACTTTGGAAATTATTTTCTATGCACTTTTTTAAGTTCATGACTAATAATATGTATTGAAATTTTATCTATACTTGAAATTTGAAGCCCACGGTGAATTCATTATAGTAACTGCGCTTTTCTAACAGGATTATAAAAACTTCTTATAAAAGTAGTTATTGGTAGCGTATTCGCATGCTTTTGGAATTAAATGCAGTTTGTGACAACTAATACTGCAGTTTATACTTGAATTGATGTGGTTTACTCAAACTGTTTATCCTTTTAATAATAGTAAACAGAATTTCATGTTAAAGACTGAACTTTTGCACTCTTTGTGGGTTTATAGGTGTTCATTGCTTATTTTATAATTTATCTGTTTTTATAAATGCTGTTCTCTAGTGAACAGTTGGAGGCTGTTTAGTTGTCTGAATACAGCTGAACAAATGTATCAGACCTCTGTAGATTCGAAAAAGTCTAGTAGACCAGTGCGTAATATACTTGACCTTCTTAAATGTACACTTATTCGTGAGCCTTTGAGCAGTAGGTTCCAGTAATAAGAACGCTATTTCCATTTTTTGTTATATTAGTCCTTTGCTGACTTTTTTTTCCCTGTACATACAGTATTAATGCCTTCAGAAGTATACATTTAGAGCCTAGAAAACTCTTAATGTTCCTGCTTGATTGACATTCCAATTACTCATTCATTTATTGATAGCTTTGACCTAAAAACAGTCACTTTAATCCTTTAGGAATACAGCGAGACAATACTATGGCAGTTTGAGCATCAATCTGAAAAGCTAAATTTATCACTGAAAACTTTAATTTGAATGTATAAATGTTGTTGTCTTCTTAGAAATTGAGTAGTTTTCTGTAAAACTGTTTTTTAAGGTATTAACTAAACTTGCATCTAAAGCAGGAGAAAAATACTGATTATCTAAAGCTTTATATCTGCCTATGGTAACTACCATAGTATTTCTCTTTTATGACAGTAATCTAGCCTGCAACATCTACTTGCAGTTTTGAAATTAACCTGTAATTTAGTCTTCACCCCAAATGACAAAAATTCAAATGACTCGGTGGGGTGCCAGAAGATGCACTGTAAACAGGGCTCAGTAAGGGGGATAAGGTAGAAATCCATCATCTTAAGTTCATTTTTCAGAAAGCCAGTATTATTGAATAAAATTAATTCTTCTATGTTTTACTCTTAATTTTGAAATATTCTAGATGAAGGTAGTAGTTTTATAGTCTAGATATTCTTTGAAAAAACAAAACCTGTGCTGCAGAAGAAAATAGAACATGAAGAGGAGACCTTTGAATTTGGCTCATTCTGACAGTAATATTTTAATTTGGGGTTCAGTTGATCAATAATAAACTTGCTTCAGCAATTCAAAATCATCATTTCAAGTTTTTTTTTAATGTCCTTTTAACTGCTATTATTCAGTGTGTCTTTTTTTTTTTTTTTTCCTTGCCTAATTTGGCCCCTTTTGCTAAAATGAAGTCTTACTGAAATGTGACTCCTTAATAGAGTTTGTATGTGGCTTCTTTGTGTGATGCATTTAAATTTAAATCTTCTTTTTCAAAGAATAACTTCACATATTACTACTGTTTAAGTTGTCTTCCTGTTTTTGACTGGGTTGGAATCCTTTCAAGAAAGATCTGCGCTAGGAGACTTCTATTTGTTATGTTGTTTATGATCTTAAGTTGCATTTGCTCCTTTTTTTTTTTGTCTGATTGTTTCTGTGGCTTTATAGCTCATATAGTTGTGCTCTGTGACATACACAGGTCAACCTTTTAGGATCTGAACATATTGTTTAATTCAGTGCAAAATACATTTTTATTGGGGAAAAAAAATAGTTTCTGACCTTTATGTAAAAATAGAAAAATACTAGTCCCACAAATGTGACAAAAGCATGAAAATAGAAATGAATGTTATACTTAGTAAATTATTTTGTGTGTAAAGGTATGAAGTAAGCATAAGGCAATATAAGGAGCTGTGGTTAACTTTAGTTAAAACCCTGGAGTTCTATACTAGAAGGAAAAATGCTGTGGTTAGATTTCAAAGTACTTGAAAACTGAGAATGTCTAAACAGATATATTTGGAGGTAATATAAGGTATACAATGTATTTATTAAGAAGAAAAGTTTTCTTTGTATTTAAGAGGAGTCTTAAATAAAAATTTCCTCTGTAATTGTTACAGTAATGTATGGTAGAATTTAAAAAAATCAAGTACAATTACATATGTATCATTGGAATATTTTGATGATTAATTTGTAGTGAACCATGGTCATACTCTCAAAATTATACAGTTAAGAGGTTTAAGGATAAAATAGTAATTCTGTTTTCATTTCTGTGGCTACCTATCATGTATAGTATTTGTGTTTAGAAAAAAACCTTACATGTAGCAGTTTACTGTAAAGAATTAATTTAATTTGAAATTCATATTACAGTATAAAAGTAACTGGGGTTTACTTAAAATACACTCTTTTGTATTGTATTTATGCATGAACTTCCCTTGATATTTTCAAGAAAAAAAAGTATATTCAGCATGCATTACTCGTGTTATATTTTGTGTATATATTCTGTAATATTTAGCTGCTTTTCATCTTGTGCTTTATTTCATTCCACTAGGGATGACATGCCTGCAGCTCTGGAAGCATTAATGGACTGTTACAAGAAGCATGGCAAAATTCTGCAGCTTCATAACATCTACTGTAGACTGATAGAGAAAGGAGATGCTGATCTTCTGCAAAAGGGTTAGTTACATATGGTCAGATCCTGTCTATTGATGCTATAAACATTTTTGAAGGTTTTTCTTCCATGATCTGTATATCATTTCTTTCAAAGGAAAGAAAGAAAAACTGCGTGTGTATATATGTGTAATCTTAAAGCAGCTAAATGATACCTACGTTTTTTTCTGTGGTTTAAAGTTGGTGATAATTTTAAATACAGAGAATCCTAATGTTTACCTACTAGAGCATCAAGCTAACTGTAATGATGAATAGTGCTTCTATCTACATATTACTGTTAATGAACAACTGGTTCACATCTGTGTGAAATAGTTGTGAAGTTGGGAAATTCTTACTCTGCACAAGTAGAGAATGCCATTGTATAGTCTGCCTAATATGTTGACAGTAACAACTATAAAATACAGTGCTGATTTTTGCTCAGTTGCCAAACTGCAACAGTTTATGTAATACGTAGTGGATTTTTTTCTAATTTTGTAAAGTTTATTTCCTTAATGACTTTTCTCTTTTTTTTTTTTTTTTCTTGGAGAATCTCACTGTTAATGTCTGGCTGTGTGTTAAAATATTTCAGTATGTTTAGTAGGTTAATGAGGTTTATTCTCTCTTTAGTTTCAGATTTTATAAGCAGAGAATATGGTGACATGATGGCTCTTTACGATCTCTTCTTTGCCTTCTTGCAAACAGGAAAATACAAAGAGGCCAGGAAGGTCATTGAGGTGGGATTTTGACTATAGTGCTCTAATCGTGCAGCTATTTAGACTTTAATTAGAAACATTTAAAGTTTTTAACCTTTAATTAGATTTATTCTGATTCATGGTAATAAAATTCAATCCCAATAATGAGGGAGAAAAAAAAAAGCTCGACCAATTTTATTGTGTATAATTACAGTTCAGAAGAGAGACAGTCTGGTTGTATATTGAAATTGTTTCCTTACTTTGTCAAACTTGCTGTTATATATCAAAATGATATTTGCATATTAAATATCGGATTGTAGAACAATTAAATTAAACTGGCATTCCTGGGTGTAAAGTTGCTAATCCTCTTTCCGAAGGAATTCTTTGTTCTTAAAAGCACTGGAATTTAATTTGCTGCAGACCATGCTCAGATTTATTTGTAAGGCTTGTCTACAAGTTAATCAGCCAAACAAGTGCTGTCTGCTACTGTTTGGCATTTAATTTAGCATTTCTTCCTTCTCTCTTTTTCAGTATAGTAAGCAGCTTATAGGAAGTGGTAGGTGACAAACTTGGTCTATTTAGGATTAGTATATTTTATCTAGACTTGATTGAAATTGTGCTTGCTGAAATTGATAAGTCAAAGGGGCAGCTGCAGAGCCTGCCCAGATTGTGATTTATTTTTCTTAACACAGTTTTATGGTTTTTAAATGCTGCATAAGTTTTCCAGTGCATGTGTGGGAGGAGGGATCTTGCACAGAGGCAGTATTTTGTCCTCTTCATTTTTGTATTATGTGCATATACAACTCTGACCTATTTTTGTCTCTTTTTTTTTTTCCCTCCTAAGCCCAAGTAGGTTGTTTTTTTTTTTTTTTTTTTTCAGAATTTATTTAAAATATTTGAGAAATCAGTTACACTTGTTTGAATTTCTATCTAATAGAATTCTGGCATTTAAAAAAATCTTTGAAGAACTCTTTGCTGAAACAGTATTTTTCTGCTATAAAAAATACTGAGCACTTCCGAAAGCGATCATTGATATTTTGTTTTGAGAGGGTTTCTGGACCTCGTGATATCTTAAAAATACAGAAGAACACAAATATTAATATCAAAAGGAATAAGATACACTGAGAATTTGGGTTTTTTTTAACAGTGATTAAAATGTATAGGAGGGACAAAAAGAGTGAAATTTGGTGAGAAATGGATATAAAATCAATGGTAAATGCATAGGAGGCTTGGTACTTTGTGTAGTTTAGGTTGCATTCTTGTCATACTCAATTTTTCCCAATACTGTGACTGTTAATTTCTTAACATCTCTTTTAATGACTGCTCTTCAGCGATCACAAATAGAATAGTAACCAAATCATGATTATTCTTACTTTGAAATTTTTAGTCCTTTTTAATATTTTTCTTTCTTAAAAATGGTGATCCTAAAGTAATAATCACTAACATACAGACTTTGTTGTAACACAATACACTTAGTGTCTGGAAAGTAAATGAAGTTTGGCTCTCTTATTTTATTATTTATGCTTTTTAGATGAGGATTTCTTGGTTTCAGAAAGTCTAAATTATTAGACTTGGTTCTTAGCTTCCAGAAAGTCTAAATTTGAGATTTGTATATGCTTCTGAGAGGATGTTTTAAATTCCTGAATTTTAGGAATACAGAAATTTGCCTTTTTAGGAATATTATACATGATTCTACCAGTAGGTGATGTGTTAAAAAATGAATTATAACTATACTTAAAATATAGCACATAATATAACAATATATTTTTTTCTGAAAGGGAAAAAAAAATTCTTAGAATTAGTATTTTGCTGATGCAGCAAGTAGCTTTAGTTGTTTTAACCTCAAAACAAATTTACTATTTGCTTTTGTTCTGTTTTCATTGGGAGGTTATTTTGTTGTTGAAGCCCTAATGCTTATAATGTGGAAGATGGAGTACCAGTGTTTATCCTTTTCGCTAATCCAGCGGTTTCTACTCTCAAATTCCTTCTCTTGTTGGTCATCAGATGGATTCTCTCTTTTCCTTTCGTGTGAAATAGTATTCAGCAAAGATGATTAAATTTGGGGTCACTTTCTATTTTAGGAGTGGTTGCGTATTAGGCACGGATTACCTTTAACATGCACTTTTATCATGTGTGGCTGATTATGACGATCAACTGATTTTATTAATGTTATTTGCTATAAGAGAATCTCAAGGGTTAGCCAAGGCAGCAGTATACTGTGTTAAATGGAGCGGTGCACACTGAAGACCACTGCCTCAGAATGCTTCTGCCGCTTGTAGAAATGGGATGTCCGCTGGCTGCTTATTTGGAAACTAGTCAGAGCTGCTACTTTTAAAAATTTACAACTCAAGGCCCTGAGCTAACACAAGTAACTGAAGTCTCAGTCTTCAATAAAATACAACTGAGTAACAATAGTAGGAGTGACATGATAAGAATTAGGTCAGAGTTGTGTACATATGTGGTCTGGTAGCAAATGTGTTCTTATTTTGATATCATCTAATCAGATTTTCCTCAACTTCTTGGGTAGTTTTTCATGCATACCAGAGCTGGTAAATTGTCCTAGCACCTGGAGTCTAAAAAATTTCTTGGGCCAACACTTTGCCTTCCATGTAAAAGGTTAGGGAATTTTCTAGAACCAAGTTCCTCTATTTGCCATCCAAGCCATAGCTCCTTCCATGTTACCAGAACTGGGAAATAGGGATTTATGTGTATTTAAGTACTCCTGTAGTCCTGCAGCAGAGGTTCAAGCAAGCAGTGCTTAAAATCTGTTGAGGAAAAGTCTGAACTATGTTTTCAAGAAGTAAAAAGCACTTGACATGGATGATTAAAATATACCATGTTCTGTACTGGTGATGAATCCATTTGTGATTGGAATCAACCTCTATCAGAAGTAGAGGTTAACTGCATAAGATATGAAGTAAAAAGTAAACTATCAAAAATGAAGTCCCTTTAAGAAACAAAACAAAATGCATTATCACAACCCCAAAGAAAAAAATAAAGTGTTTTATCTTACACAGTTAATCATTTTGATTGCTTGCCATAAGAGAGTTGACCAGCCTCTTGATTTAATTTTTAACCTTTCAGGGGCTGAACAGGTTGAAGCTCTTGGTTCTGAGGTTACTTTATAAATGTGCAGGAAAGTTGTAGCTGGGGTTTGGGATGGCTCCGTGGGGTAGCTGGGAGGAAGCCACTGCAGCCGGTGCCCGGCGGGTGATGTGGGCAGCCCGGCTTACAGCCCCTGTGGTAAAGGCTGCGCGCTGCTGTCGTCAACCGCATCCAAAACATCTCGCAGCAGGCAAAAGCTTCCTGAAACCCTTTCCTAAGAGGGTTCTTGAGAACTTCTTAAGAAGTATGTAATGAATTATGGTAGAGAACTTTATTTTTCTGAAGACTCCCATGAGTCAAGCAATCTCGGTCTCTTCTGTTTAAAAGTGCTGTCCTAATATTATGCATCATTGTTCAGATCATTTGTTGGAAGGGCAGCTCACTTGTGTCTTTAGAGGTTACGAATACATGGCATTACCTATTGACTTGCATGATTTTCTTTTCTTATAAGTGAGCTAAAAATACTTCCCAAGATAGTTTTTGGATTAAAATGTGAATATTTCCTCTTTTCATAGAACATATTTAAAAAATAACAGTGCAACAGCTCTTAAATCTTCTTTCATTTTCTTTTCTTCATGCCTCTGTACTTGTCCAAGAATCTGTAAACATGATTTCTTCTTTTCCTAGACCTTTCTACAAAGGTGAATGGTAGCATTTATTTTAATACTCGCCTTCTGTTAGCACTGTACTGTCAAGATAGGATCTTTACAACTTTATTTTTCTTCCTTTTGAGGTAAGGAAGATGTTGCGGGATGAGGAGATATAATGTTGGATAGCAAAATACTTACGTAAAAAGCAGATTTCGAATCACTGGTATTTTTAATCGCCCGAGAAGCTTATTACTCTCCTGACACAAACTAGGATGCTTGAAGCAAGGCTTGGCATTCTTTTTATTACAGATACTTCTTGAATCTTTCTAGATAAAATGTTTAATGAGAGAAGAAGTTAAAATGATTCCTCCAGTAGAAGAGTTACAGCTTTTGTTTCTGTCTCATAGTTTTACTGCAGAGGAAGGCAAAGAGAAGGTGGTTGTGCTCAAGAGAAACACGGAGCAGAGTTGCTATAAAAATTGAGTAATGCAGGGTTGCTACTGCAAGAGGAACCTCCCCTGGAAATTCAAGTGCATAGTGCACAACTTCAGAATACCTTTTATCAGGATCAAACTGTGGATAGTTTTCTTGTTCTCTACCCTAGAGTTAAATATTTTGTACTGTATCTCACTAAAAAAATGTATTTGTGAAGTATTGAGAGACAGATGAGTGGGAAATCATTTTCATGCAGTGTCTTTCCAATGTGAATAAGTATTTAAAAAAAAGTTACATCTTAAATTTCGACAGTAAATACAGAACTATTTGGAGTGAGTCTAAAGTTTAATATATAGGAATATATCCATCAACAGATGTCAGGTTAATTCTGAAGGTAAACAAATTTAAGCAAAGAATTGTGACATACACTGTCGGTAGACCTCAAGATACCAATTGCCATTGAATTTAATCTACCATAAAACAATTGAGAGTATTTCTACTTGATATTGAGAGATTACAACCCTCTTTCATCCAGATTGGTTTTATAAAAAATCTACATCATAAAATTGAGTTTTGCTGATTTTATGCTGGAGATAAAACTATTGGAAGAAGATGCTTTCTTGATTTGGAGCAGCAGGATTTAGATTTTTAATGTGTGGTTTAATGATTGAGCTACAAAGAGTTTTTGGTGCAGTTGAGAGAAGAGATGATTAGAACAAAATATAAATGGTTCTGAAAGCTTAATACAAATTGTAATAGAAAGGTAGCTATAGATATGGTGGTCTGGGACTGAGAAGTAGCTTATACAGAGATGTAATAGCTTTTACTAGAGTAACTGTATACAGCTGGGAAGGAGGGGAAAGGATGAAGAGCTTTTAGGCACACAAGCCCTATAATTACAAGAAAAGATTATTTTTTTCTTATTACTGTGTCCCATTAGTCTAATAAAAGTATTACATCTCCCTGTGAATCTGGGTTCTGATGCAGCTTTTGTATTTTGGTTTTGTTCATGAATGTAGGTGTGCATTAGGTCAATATGTGTGTATTGGTTTTAGTGCATGTTGTTTAGAAGTTCTTGGGATTTGGCAAGGGCGTTGTTTGTTTTA
Source organism: Crypturellus undulatus (assembly GCA_013389825.1). Taxonomy (NCBI): domain Eukaryota; kingdom Metazoa; phylum Chordata; class Aves; order Tinamiformes; family Tinamidae; genus Crypturellus; species Crypturellus undulatus. Next base: position 1,109,408 of record VWPW01005241.1, on the reverse strand, counting down.
ATGTAGATTAATTTGTTTCAAGTAAATTGTAGTGAATTTTAAGTCTTTGCTCCTGATATAAAAGCGAAGGGGGATGACTGTTGAACAACTTTCTTCAGAAAAAGAGAGTGGTAATATCTTTGGAAGATGGGGTCATGGTAAGAGCTATGCATCCTTTCTTAGCCCCAGGGAATTTTTATTAGAGAGAAGATAATACTGAGTTTGTAATGCTTTTAGGTTTCATCCTAAATCCACTTTGGAATGCAAAGAGCACACTTTGGAGCCCTAAACAACCTCATGAATTCTATTTTTTGAGCAAGGTTTTTGCATATTTTTGACTTCACCCTTTTGTTAAGCACAGTTAATTTTTATGAACTTCTCTTACTATTTAATGAATTTGTAGAGTAATATTGTACTTAATAATTTCTTTCAGCAATCTTATTGTTAAATTTAGAGTATTCCAAAGATGCATAAAAATTCCTCAGACTCTCTCGTCATCAGTAAGGCCAATGTTTTAAAGCCTTTTCCTACTTATTCACTTATTTAAGTGAGAAATTTGGCCAAGAGTTAGCATAGAGTCAGGCAAGTGTTAAGGTACTAGGATTCAATGTAAAATAAACTTTGTTCAAAAATATAACTGTGCAAATGTATTTCTTGCTTCATTGAAATGTCATGGAATTTATAAGATATTATAGAAACTTCTATGGAATCAAGGAAAAAAAATCCATCTTTAAATTCCGAACTTGCCATCACCTGTTATTTTCAGTGATGGTCATGTTGAAGAGAACTGTTAGGAATGATATACATCAGTTCTTATAGCTGTCTATGTAAGGCTGTCTCTCTGGAAAAGGAACAAATTTTCTTGCATGACATTACTTTGGCATCTAAATCTCTGTAACTGATTCTGGTACTGGGAACATAAGTCTGTAACGGCTGTGATGTGACTCATTGTGAAATTTACTTCTTCCTTAGCAGCATTAGCTGTCTCTTATTATTACTGGATTATTCAGCTGCAAAGAGAGGGATGAATGGAGCTGTCTGTCCAAAAAATGCCATCAGAAAGTGCGGTACTGATGGGGTTTATAAAAATAGGTTGTTTCTTTTGAATATTCTTAGTTGAATAGAACTGTTTCCCTTAAAAAGGAGTTATATGGAGTTTGTTGGGAAGAAAACAAAAGACTAAACATGAATAACTATGTTCTCCATCATTGTGAAAGAGTAGAATAAGTTGTCAGGGAGGTGACTAGAGTGTGTAACACTTAGTTTGCCAACCGCTTGGGATTGAGCCAAACAGCAGAAGCAATAGTTTTGTGGATAGGTGCAATACTGGGTGGTTAAAACAACACAGTGATCATTTTCACACTCCCATATGTATGTCAAAAAAAAATCTTGAATAGAAGTGCAGTATAGTGCAGAATAAAATTTTGGGTGTACCCTTCAAAGGCCCACCTGAAGTGACTTTTTCCTGGGAAAGATGAGAACCCATCAGGTGTTTTCAGTGGGGATTTTGTTTAATACAGAGTAGCTGAGGAGTAGAAGGCTTTGCCAAAAGTGTTGTAGGTTCCAGAAGCAACCAGAAAAGTTAGTGAGAGAGGAATCCTTTACTAGAAACTGTCTGAACCACTGAACCACAAATAGCTGGAGAATGGGAGAGCACTAGGGGGGAAGCATGGCATAGGTTTGCCTTCATTTTGTTTTCTCCTGTAGACATCTGCTTTTGATCACTATTAGGAGAAGGATAAAAAGGTAGATGAACCTTTGGTCAGGTGCCATACAGCTGTTTTACATTCCAAGAAAATTTAAAAAAAGGTGCAGATTTAGCTTAAACACTGTATGAACTGTTTGAGACTCTCAGTAGTTGTTCTGTACTGTCAAGCAGTAGGATTCTTTAAAATGCAGAAAAGACAAAACGTAATAAATATTTTAAATAAGAAATGGGAAGAATAATTAGAGTAATAGATTTTTACCTAAATTTTCTGTACTCCTTGTATTTTTTGTTCTCTATTTTAGCCTGCTATATTGTAGCAAGGCAGCTTCCTGCTAAATGCAATGTTTAAAATTCCCTAAGATGGTAAGGGATAAGCTACAAATATGGACTATCAGGCAAGCCCTGGAGATTTAGTTAATCTGACCTAGATGTTCTTTTGATGATTGAGACCTGCAGTATGTGAAAACACTTCTCAATTTCAAAATGAAACACGAGGATATCTGTTGTATAACTCAGCTGTCCGTGTAGTGACAGACGCATCAATCATTTCTGAACAGGAAAGGATTTACTATAAAAAGTTTGTAGCTTTGGAGCTGTGGAGTTCATTGGCATTCGGATCAGCAATGATATTGGAAGTTGTAAGTGAATTCTGCATGTGAATTTTGCCATGTCCCAAAGAGGATTAGCTACAAGTACAAGCAACATACTATTTTCTTTTTCATTTTCAAGAGGCTGTTGTGTAAGATGTTAATTCTTTACTCTGTTTTCAGCATATTTTATGTATAATGGCTCAGTGGATCTTAAAAAACACCAAACAGTTACCTATAAACATGAATAACGGGGATGAACACAATTTTACTTTGCAGATAGTTGTTGGTTTGTTTGTTTTTCCATTTAGGTTTTCTTTTATGCCAGTTTTGAATACATGAGAAACCAGTATTTTTCTGTAACCCTTAGTTTGACAACTATTTTTCCAGTACCATGAAATTCCAGGCTGTCCGTATTTAGGACCTGGTTTGGGGGATTAGTGTCCTGGGGTTTGAGGAGGACTTGCTTGTTTTGTTTTAAACTCCTTTACATCATTGCATAAACTAGTTTGGATGAGTGACAGTAAGGGTGGTAGGCCCTGATATGTACTCGGAAAAGCACCATTTTCTAAATCTTTAGTAAACTTTAATATTTTTAACTGAACATTTACGTGCTGGTTTACTGGTGTAAGTTGAATAATTTCAGGAAGAGCTAAAGATTTACAAAATTATGCTTTTACAAATTCAGGTGTTTGAGGAGATGATAGGGAAAAGTATATTATTCCTGCATGTCAAAAAGCCAGAAGATAACATTGGTTCATCTGTTGCGATTGTTTGCGCTGTTTTGGAACAGAGGTTCAGTATTTTCACAACTTTTGTTCAAACTTCCTTTTGCATTTCTTTTTTTGCAAATTAGTGTTCAAGTTGTAGAATTTACACTTTATAGCAGAAGGGACTTGTGAACAGCTAAATCCCTTCAAGAGTCAGAGGGGTACCATATTTCTATATTGGGATGAGCAGGCATTTTCTTGGCATCACTTTCTGCTGTATTAATGTGAATCTAGACCCCTGAGCTGAAAGCAGAGCCCTGTCTTCCGTGAGTGATCTTTGTGCTGGAAAACACAGTAACAGAAAAAGAAAGCAAATTTGAGTACTATATGCAAGGGAGGGAATAGAGGTTTGCACTCAATGGTTTGTCTATAATTTTTAAAAATGCTGTTGACTTAGGCAGTGGAACACCCGTAACATTTTTCTTCAAGAATTTTAACTTTTCTTAAAATAAGTTTAAGATATGTTACTGTTGAGAGTGGACAGACTCACGTATTTGTGGTGGTCTATCATAATAAGTAGAGCTTCCAAATTCTTAAAACTTTTTAGAGAATATGTATTGTGTGACTGCATAAGCAAAGGCTCATCTAACCGGGGAAGGTTAATGACAAGCATCTCTAGCATGTTAACTGTATTATGTCATTTTCTTTGTAGAAATGCTCAGAGTAAGATTCTGCTCTTCTCTGGAACAGGAGTTACTTTTCAGTTAGTACCCCTTGTATTTGTAATTGGTTACAGTGCAGTTACTGCTGTTATTCGATTATTTTTTTTCTTACTGAACAACCGTAAAAGAAGTCAAAATGTAAAAATAAATATCAAAATCCCTCATAAGTACAACTTGATTGTTTGTGAGCTCACGATCTCATTCATGTTAGAGAAATGTGTACTCTCAGTTTGACTATATACAGTTATATTTACATTTGCTGAGAATGTTCTAACTGAAGTTTCTGTTTTGTTTTGTTTTCTTCTGGAAATGTTATTTTGCAGACTCCAGGCTTGAGAGCACACTCGGGGAGGTTGCAGTGGTTTGCAAAAAAGTGCATCTCATCTAATCAGGTACTTTTCTTCATGACTCTTCTTCATAATTGGAACTGTATTCCAAGAATAACTTTGTGAAAGGACATGTGGCACACTATTGTGAACTTAATCTTGTTTGTAAACACTGGTGTATATTTAAAAAGAAATATTAGTTGAATGTACCTAAAAGTACATGCATATGTATATGCATATAAGTGCATATAACTAGAGAAATAATCGTTCTGGCTGAGTTTTGCAAATATTCTTTCTTGTTTCTTTTCAAAGATGGAGATTTTGGAAAACTTCGTAGAATTAACTCAAAATCTGTTTGAGTGTGATAGAGATGAGATGTACTACTGTCTCCTTCAGCTGTGTGGTGAGTTAGCAACTGATCTTGTAATCAACATTAATTTGTTTTGTTATAGCTGGAAATTGGAAATAACCCTGAATTGGAGAAAGGGCAACCTGATGTAGCATTAGTATGGATACAGTTTTGATGCTTCTTAGGTGGAAATATTCTGAGTTGAGTTCTGTGTCTGCAAACCTCAACACAGCAGCATCACAGAACTTGCACAGTACAAGCCTTCCATACTGTGTTGTTATGTTCTGATTTGGTTTGTTTGTTTATATTTGTTTTAATTTGGAATATACTGTAATTAGATATGATTTTGGAAGGTGATGGGCTTTTTTGTATTTATCTAACCAACCACCACCTAACTCTGGTATTATGTGTGAGCAGCACCGGAGCAAAAATTCTTTTGACTGATAGTCTTTTTTTTTTTATTTTCCAATGTATTTCACTGTATCATACACTCTAAGAAATTAGTATTAGATTGCTGTGAACTTCAGAATGATGACCTGAAATGTAGTGTCCTATATATTTATTAAGGGGAAAATTCAGTAATTTGATTTATTTCTTCAAAGAAAAAATCACATCCAAGTCTGGATGAACGTTAGGCTGTTCCTTGTGCATATTCTTGGTTAATTAAACTAGAATGTTATTTTTGTAGATAAAATAGAAAGGAGTTTGTAATAATATTTTCATATTTCAAGAAGGCTTTCCCCCTTGGATTTATCACAAGCAGAAGATAATGAGTGAGAGGAGAGAGAAGCCTGGGGATCCTATAAGAACTTTCTCGTAATGTTCCTTATTTTTTGAGCAGCCTAACAAAGCTTCAAAACCAAACTGTAGCATCAACCAATTCTGGTTTTCTGCGTATGGATACCCCATCATAAAGTAACTGGGGCTGAAAAACAGTTTTGTCTCAACAGGAGGGAGTCCTCCTACTTCTTCACAAGCAACCCGTTCCCCTCCAGCAGTGACTTAGTCTGACAGTCTGTCTGCTGGGAAGAGAATCTAAGAAGATACAGTTTATCAAATTCTGTCACACAAATTCTTCAGTCAGCAGGAAAAGACACAACCAATTTCATCTGCTCAAAGAGGTGGAAAACCTTTGTGGCTTTCTGTCACCATGAAAGACAAAAACCAGGCACAGTCCTGCTTTGAACCATTTTAGATCATCTGTCAAAGCTGCCCCATGCAGAAGTATGGAAGAGAGTTGTCAGCATGTGCCTAAACCATAACTTTAGATCTATTTTAAGTATAGTGAAATAAAAATCTACAGTTAAGTCCAAGCTGTGATCAAAATTAGTAAAAGCAAAACATCAATTTAGGTAGAAGCATATAAAAAAATGTGTTGGAGAGTACCTTAGAAGTTTATGTATGCCAGGCTCTTGCTTTGAGCTAGAACAATGTGAAAGATAGATAAAATCATAGCCTTGTCTGCCCAAATTTTGAGTGCCTCTAAGAGTGAAAATTTGACAGCCTCCCTGAATGACCTATTCCAGAGTTTGACCAGCCTCAGAAATTCCCTGTCTACAATTTGTCCATTTTGTCCTTCACTGTGCACCCCCATGAAGAGCCCGACTCGGTTTTCTTTACAGTCCGTGATTAGGTCGTTGAAGAAAATTGGATCCTCTGTTAGCAAATTCTTTCCAAATCTCACAAAATTTATCTCCCTCAACTTTTACTATATTTGCTTGAAAACTTCCTAAATATTTTTATGGCTGAGTTTGGCAGAGTTGGCAGCATCTGTTATCAAACCCAAAACTGGGCATAGTGCTCTAGATGTGGCATCCTAAGTGCCAAGTAATGGAACAAACACATGAAAAACTCAAATCCCTTCTCTGTTTTTCTGTGTTTAAACTGCCATAGTAATCTGTCCATAAAAAGTCATCTATATCATCGATTTCTTCAAACCACTCATCTATCTGGCTCAAGTCACTGAGTTCACCCCTTCTACAAAACTGAAGTGAGCAAGTTTAATACTAAGGAGGCCTTTTCTTTCACAGGACATCCAACTTTTTTGTTTGTTGTTTTGTACAGCTTTGCATAAATTGTTATATTTGTTGAGATGTGGTGAATTGGCCTGAGTTTGAGAGTAATTTTGCAACATTTTTGAGATTGGAGGAAAATTTCAATATTAGACGATTTTCTGTTCATTTAAAAAAAATTGCACAATCATTTTTCTTTACGCATGTGCATCTTCTGATATTGTCTGTATACTAACAGTGAAAAGGAACATTTCAAGTTGATTCACATATGAAAGAGAAATATGTGATTAATTGATGAACTATTTACCAAAGATATTATTTCTGAATCGCTCTGGATAAGTGCACATACTGTAAACATGCTTTGATTTGAAGACTTCAATCTCTTTCAGACAACAACGGTGACTGGAGAAAGGCTGAAGCTATTTGGACTAAAATTCAAGAAGAAAATGTTGTTCCTCGTGAGAAAACATTAATCTTAATGGCTAATATATTAGAGAAAAATGGTCAGGCTGTCCCATTTGAGGTGCCTAAGGTAATTTGAATTTAACTTGATTGGCACGTTGTGCTGTGCCAGCAGTACTTTTGCATATATTTCTTTCCTTTGGAAGGTGTTAACAAACAGCATCACAGTAACTTAACTATCCTTTTGTTTTAAAGCATAAACAAGAAGAGTTTCCAAGTTCAAGTGCTGCTAATTTGGAAGAAAGTAAAATAAGGATGCTTTGCAAGAAAAATAATGCCACAGGTAAAATGAAATTCTGGGGTTTCTGTTTTTCAGCATTGGTTTCAGTATTGCATTTTTTGTAAATGGTTAGGTACAGAGCAGCAGGTTACCAACTGTTGCTAGTAAATTAGTTTGCTTGTATTTTCATAAAGATACCTGATGATACTAGGCAATAATGTTTTGCTTCAGTAATTTGATGTGAGAAGTACCAATGCTAAAATGTTTACAGTTTCATTTGAAGTGCTAGTGTTTTGGTGTTTTTAAATGATCTTTTTAAGATCAATAAATAGAAATGTCAAAGTTATTTTCTTCAAGTGTCATCAGTAAATTTCGCAGCTTTTAGCCATAGATTTATAAGGTTTGTGTTTAAAAGAAGAGTCTATTCATCAGTTGTTCATACAGTTAACTTCTGTTGGTAGTGAGATGACACTGGTGTTACAGAGTTGCAGGAGCCCTCTTGAGAAGTATAAGCTGGCATTAGCATATCCTGTATATAAGGAGTACAAACCCGTGTTCTGTGTATGGAGTGACATATATTAGGGCAGACATAAGAAATTCCTGAATTTTTACATTGTTAATTTTGTGGAAGCAAAAGATACAGAAAATAGCCGAATATAGTATTTTTATTGAAAAACAATGAGAAACAAATAAAATTATTTGAATGCGTTTGACAATATTCTCTCTAGAAAAGTAGCCTGTGCCTTCGGTGTTATAGATGGTCAGTTGGAGAGGAGGAGGAAGGTAAATACACCTTAGACATCTTAACAGAGTGAGAATAGTTTAAAATAAAAATATAAAATAGAACTGCTAATAGTCCATCATATTTTGTGAGTTATCATCGTTGATAACATTCTTGATGTCACCTCTGTGGGTGGCAAAGTCGATTTTTGCACCCAGCCAAGAGGAAACAATAACCAGGTGAAATGCTAGTTTTGTCAGAAGTTCGCAGAACTTTTTTAGGTGTTTCTAAACATGGGGAATTCTTGTCTTAAAATGCAGGCAGACTTTTATAAGCACAAGAAGGGAGCATATCACCAGTCAGTATTTTTTATATCACCAGTCAGTATTTTTTATATCACCAGTCAGTATTTTTTATATCACCAGTCAGTATTTTTTAGAAGAAATGATTAATTACACTGCTGTAATACACTGCATTAGTGAAAGAGTGTTTTGTAACTGCTGAATGTGATTGCTAATCTACTGATACTTCAGTTTTCAGTTTAATTTAGTTGTGAGCACAGCTTTATAAATGCTGCTGTTTCTTATGGGAGCAGCACCCTGCAACAGGCAGAACAACTCAGATCTGTGAGAGCAAAGAGGAGAATTCCAAGACCTTGCCCAGTGCTCACTGTTGTTGGATTACTGTTTTTTGGCTGAAATGCAGTCAGTATTGTCATGTCAAACATTAATCATTGTTTCTCTGTGTCTCTCACATGTGCATGAAACTCAGTGATAGGTCGAGGTTGATTTAATTTTTATTGTGGCATTCCTGTTCTTTATATGTTCATGTATATGTAATGTGACTCCAAGTGTCTCTAGCAGCTTCTAGGTTGCAATATAAACCCTAATACTACTCATCTTAAGAAATTGTGTTGTAAATAATGAATTTCCTACATAGTATTTTTGTGTCAACATTTTGGGTTTCTATTGGTTTCTATTTGATTTTAAAAGTTCAACTAAAAGGAGTTTCAACAGTTTTGGTTTTGGAAATGTCAATTTAAATCTCAACAGTGCACTGTAGGCAATGCTACATCATTCTTGTGACAGTAAGATTCAGATTATTTGGTTTCAATTTTAGTGTCAAAGTATAAGAAAAAGAAACTTCTCACATAGCTTTTAAAGTTGTAGTGCCACTCAAAGTATTTTTGAGAAGTTGTTTTAAACATTTTTGTGGCTTGAAGCTGAATTAGCAGTTTTTTGACTTTTCTTGCATGAAATGCAATTAAATAGCTTTAGTTGTAAAAGATCATTTGAGGTTCTCAACACAGCTTTCTAGCATTCCTTACTGTCTAGGTAGCAGTTTCAGCTGCATGTTTATAGCCGCATAATCTTGTTTCAGAAAAATAAATGACTGAAAAGTGTACTTATCATTTTTTTTCTCCTTTTTGGTAACATCTTTTCATACACTGACAGTTATTGTGAATGCATGAAATAAAACTGTTAATCAGTCAAACAAATGCAGCGTAGTTTACTTGTTAAATATCTGTATATTTGTAAATTGTATGTTTTGTATAAATCTTGTCGTAGCCAAATAATTTGATCTCCCCATATTGGAATCACCTCCTATATTATTTGTTAAATGCTGTTGTGATCGTGCACTAGACACTGTAGCTATATACCCCAGAATTAGGTGCTGCTTTAAAAATCCTGAGTCTTCCCCTTCTAACCAGTTGTGTGTATATTTAAGAGACAGCTACATATAGAAAAATAGCAGAAGCACAGTTGGTTCTGTGGAGAAACGGGTTAGTTTTTAGGAATAAGCAGCTCTGAAAAAGCTGTGAACAATCACGTTGTGCACCAAAATGTTATAGAAGGACAAATAGATTAAGATGCATCTTTTCAATGGGGGAAAAAAAAGTAGCTTCTTATTATGTTTAACATGATTGCAATCTGACACTTTTTTGTTTTTTTTTTTTTTAGAGGCCTACAGTGTTTTCCAGGAAATGAAAGAGAAGAATGAGTTTAATTATCATACTTACATCATACTAATAAAAGCACTGTTGTCACAGGGTCTTATTGAAGAAGCCATGCAAGTGAAACGCACGTAAGACTTTTGCTTTTCCACTTAGGATTTTTTAGTTGTCTGTTTTTTTTATTATTTATTTTATTTAATATGCAACATTTTATATAGTAATTACTGGATCAATTTCAGGTAAATCCTAATCCTTTAAAAGGCCATGACTGGGAGCTGGGCATTTTGGTAAGAAATACACCTGCATTTCATAGGACAGTATTTTCTTAAAAGAAAAAAAAAAAAAAGAGTGGCAGTATGTATTGCCAGTAAACCATTTCAGCTAGCAGTACCAGCAAGTTGACTTGGCATTAAAACTGGTTGTGTATCCTTGGTATGTCTTCCTCCTTGCCTGTAGAGCAGTACCCAGACAGACAAGATTCCTGCACTTAACTACCCCTGAGCCTTCCCCTCCGCCCACGTTGCTGCTCGTAGTCTACCCTACCCAATTCCAGAACATCTTGATAACATAGGGAAAGGTTCTTCAAAGAAGTTTGAAGCTTTCTATCGAAGACTTGTGCGTGTGCTGAATGTTTCCATGCTCATCACCTCCAACACTCATGTAAGGAAGACATGCGAAATATCACAGGTGTTATCAGCAGCAATTTGCAGTTTGAAAGAGTAGAGAGAATGAGAACGTGGTAGTTTGTTTCCAGTGTTCTGATGAATCAGGATTCCCACTACAGATGATAAGAAAAATGTTTCAGAATATTCTTAAGCCAAGTGTGAAATGGGGAGATCTGAAGACTAAATTAAGTTCAAAACCTGTTTTTAAGGACTGGAAATATACCTAAGAAACATCAGGATATTTGGAGATTTTTTTTTTTTTCTTGATCACTAGTCAGAGCCAACCATAGTAGTACCTTTGTGCTTTTCAAAACACTCATATTCCATCATAGAGCATAGAAATGCCACATAATAACATTCTAAGAAGCCTACAGCAGTTTGATTTACCTATAAAGAGAAGACAGAGCATTCTTAATATAGGTAGTGTTTATGGTGTTTATTTGTATAGCTGTTTTCTTGTAAGTCATGCTTACATTAAGCGTTTTGGAAAAAAAGTAGCTTTCAAGTTTTAAATTAATTCACTTTATAAAATGATTGTGTGTGTACATACAGTTGAGGAAAAGCAAATCTCTGTGTTTCATACATATTTCTGTATGCCTGACAATTTTACCAACCTCACATTACAAAGATAACTCCTACAAAGCCTAAATGTGTGCAGTGGCCTGAAACTTGTGCAACTCCTAATATTTTCATAAAATATATGAAAGCTACCTTCGTTTGTGTAAGCTAACATCTTTCTCTTTGTACTCTGCTTGAAGTCAAACTTGAAATTTAAATAATACTTGGAGAGCCTGAAGGTGTTTTATTAGCAGAATGCGTATTAGCACAGGCAACAAAATAAGTAATTTTTGTCTTTAAAAAAGGGTTAGATTATTTTAAAACTTGGTTTCTGTTATCAGAACTGAGAAACATTAATGAGAAAGTGATTTTGTTGTAAACGGAAATTGCACTCCTGTTCAGCATTGGGGTAAGGAAAAAAAAGAAAAAAAAGAAAGCCCTAGCAGGTTGCTGATCTGTTGGTGAGCCCCTATCTGGTTGCTGGGGATTCTAGTTAGTTTTAGGGAATATTTACTGCATTTAGTCCAAGAACTTTTAAATAGAAATTTAGGAGTATTGGAATGATGGATTAGTTCTGTAATAGTAGCTAACATCTATTTAATCACACTGAAGATTGGAAGATTGGAGAAAGTAAATCCTTTGTTATATGTAATTTACAGTCTCATGCATGAATTGTTGACTTAAGGGCTTTGACAGATGGGACAAAGGGAAAAAAGGCGGAACTGAGCAGTGGGTGCTTAGGCAGGGATTAAGAGGATTGGTTGGGAGAGTAAGAAAATCCTGAGTCCAGTGACTGCATATGTGAGCCTGGGAGGCTGAAAGTGACTGAGAGGATAGTCATATTGTGTACTATGGGAAGGATTTTCTTGGGATTGAGGAGAATAATTTAGCAATGACCCTGCTTACCTCCCAATCCGCTCAGCATGCGAGTTCAAGTAGGTAGGCTGCTCAGTTGTTTGCCACAAGATGATCAGTGAGGTTTATCTTGATTGCTGATATGGTAAATGGCAATGCCCTGCTTTTCTGGGGAGAGATTTTGTAATCTAGAAATGAACGTTTGTAAAGTTATCCTGCTATATTAAAAATGTGGCTCTGTGTCATGTAGGAACTGGAACCTTTTGTAGTAAAAAATAAATGTGATTGCTGGTTACTCTCCTTTGACTAATTTCTGTAGTCGTAGTTCCTGAAAAGCTTTAATGGTGTTATTAAAGTGCAAGTTCTCTTTACTATAGATGTGCGAAGTTTTGTATTGTGGGAGATGGAGACTTGATAAGTGAAATACAATTTTAACATGGCTAAGGCAGCGAATGTAGTATGTTCACTTTAAAAACTGTATACATCTAGATGACAGAAATTTTGAAAATTAATCAACCAAATGATATGGTGTTAGTTCATAATATGCTTTAGTTTATGTTTAAAATATACAGTGCTGAAAATAAATGTTTCATTTTTTATTGCTGAAAGAATAGTTTTACATTTTATAATTATGGTGACTATTGAAAAAAGAAGAAAAAGTATCCAGCTTAGGATACAACAGAACAATGCAGGGCATGCAGTTATTTTAGTCATCTAATATGTCAGCATTCAAGAATCTGAACCGATTGTTTAAAAAAAATCTTGTACTTTGTTTCTTTTGTTGCTCACTTCCAACTTTGTCATCTGTCAGAATGCAAAAAAAAATTATCCTTCTATAACCATTGACAGGATAACACAAAAGCTGTCTCCAGGTCGATATTTTGCAGCAATATTTTTAACATACGAACAGTAGTTTTTATAATTTCACCTTGGTGCTCAACCATTTATTATCGTATCAGAAGCATGTCAGTAATTCCTTTCTAAATGTCTGCTTCTTTTAGTGCTGAGACCCACATCAAGGGCTTCACACTGAACAGTGCTGCCAGCAGCCTCCTCATCATATCGCAAGTTAGGCGGGATTATTTGAAAGGTATGTCACAATGCTTGACCTTTACGTCACATTAATGCCTCTGCAGATTTTTCTTGTAACGCCCTTCGAATACTTGGATAAAGGAGTCCATTTAGCAAATTACCTGCTTATCAAGAGCCTTTTGTGGTAGCTGAGAGACGTAAATTACTGTACATGCATTTATAATACAGCTTGAATATGAATGTACTTGTCATTTGACCACTTAGTCCAGTTTCCATTCCATTTAACACAAGATGGGTTTTCTTAAGATGAATCACAGCTCTTCAGACATGCAAAATTTGTGCTCCAGAACGAGAGAAAGTACAGGCTTTCAAGTGCGTTAAAATTCACAGCACAAGTCATTTTGCTTTGGAAATTAACATACTTTAGAGCATCTGAAACAATTCCCAGCAGTTGTTTCTTGCATATTGTGGTGGTTGTGTGAGATACCAGATAAGTTAAATTGAGTGTTAAATGTGCAAGATCGTGCGCTAAATGATTATAATATTGATTTTAAAACTTAATCAAATACTTTTTAATAGTTCTTGATACCAACAGTAACAATTATATTCATTTTACTTTTTTAACTATAATCATAACGATAGTAATGGCAGATGAAGAGTATCTAAGGGTAGAACAAGATGGTGGCTAAACTTTGCTGTTGTGCTACTTTAGTTCTCAGCATTGGTTGTTTTGCAGTCTTAAGTCTTTAGTTCTATAGTCCTACATTTTACCTACTTGTTCAGTTCTTCTGTAGAACTCTTGTGAGAGGAAAACTGCAAGCTCATAGTTTCACATGTAGCACTACGATTTCATCTCAGTACAAATACAAGTACAGAATGTTGATACGTATTTTCAGTGATTTCTTTGAAAGTTAAAGGAACTACATCTGAATAAAACTGAATTGGTTCTTACTCTTGTAAGAGAGGGCAGGGAAAAATCATTTTTCATCTTGCTATTAATTAATTGTAATTTATTCCTGTGCAGTTATGATAGCGTATTCTCATGTAACATCAGCTACATTAAAATATTCTGGCAAGCATTTAGGTACATCTTCTCGCTTGCACTCTTTCCTGCAGCTGATAAACTTGTCTTTCAAATTCCTTCCTCATTCAGTCTCCAGTCTGATGTCACTTCCAGGTATTGGAACTGAAGTAGACTGAGTTAGACTGAAGTATTTGTGGTGAATGCAGTTGCTTCTCTTGATGCTGTCAAGTCCTCACGTTTTGCAGCTTTCAAGTCCTCTGCCTGACAGTCCTGTTTGATTCTATTCTAATCAACCTTCTGCTTTTATCTCTGTCCAATATGTCACTAAATTGTGAATTCTTCCCAAAGCTAAAAATTTTCTTTTCAGAGCATTAGTGATATTTCTGTATTCTGGCAATCTGTATCTATGACCCTTTTTAATTAACATCCTAGATGCCAACCTACCTCAACCCTGTCCAGGAGCTACTCTAAAAATGTTTCTTTTTGCGTGAAGCAAAGTTTCTCAAGAAATGTCTTGAATTATATGGGTTTGTACTGTTAACTTTCTCTGATGTTTGTGCATTGACATTGAGCAGACTTCTCTTTCATAATTAAATTGGATATACCCAGAATGATCCTTGTTTCTATTTTCATCCTTGTTTCTCTTTTTGTAAATGACACCCTGAAAACATATGTGGGAAGCCACTGTGTGTCTTATCCATAGGGGTCATTTTCTGATGCCCATCAGTTACCCATAAAATTTTAAGGAAAACTTTTTTTTTTTTTTTTTTTCCTAATCTTATGTTTTCTCTTTGGCCTACATCCTGTGGTGGCAGATGGACCTCACAAGCTCTTGCTTCTGTGAAACTTGCCTACTCTGCCACATCCTCGTATAGTTTGCCATCATTCTTTGCTGTGTAGCATGCAGTTACATGCTGTGTAGCATGCAGTTACACAGTTACATAAGGAACTACATGAAAATTTGTATCCTCAAAAGAACTCTAATACCTTGTAGCAAGAAGTCAGTTAGAAACAGGTTATGTGAAGAGTGAAAGTTTGAGTTCTATGGTTTGGAATTTGCAGGCATTGTAGGTAAGCCTTTTAAGACGAAAAAAACGTTAGGTTTTCACAAGCCCATAGTTACCTGCTCTTAGCTCTTGAAATATAATGGGATTAAGTTATGAACTTGCCCTAGAAGTAATAATCACTTTTTGGCATTTTTACTTAAGAAAATAAGGATAGCAGCAGAATATCTGGTATGGTAGTGCTGCATACATCTGACTTCTGACTCTATCCTTCGTTATAGAGAAAGCTGGTCCCTGCTCATGATCAGGAGGGAATTGGAAATTAGCATGTGTTTAAGTTTTGGGGTTTTTTTTTTTTAGATTCTGGGAAACTTGTCTTTTTTCTTTCTTTCTTTTTTTTTTTTTCTTCCTTTTTTTCCCCCCTAAATAATAAAGAAAAAAGATGAGGGCAGAAAGGAAATTTACTGTGAAAATTAGGTATACAGGATGTTTTTTCTTCTCCTCTTTCTCCTGTACAAGGTAATACTTGGTTTCCTTAATACCTGCATATTGAATTTGAATGTTAATGCTGTGGAGCTCAAGTGGGTGTATATTATGTTGGAAGTGTTATCCCTTGGTATTATAATTATTATCTGTGATTAATCCCGCCTGTGCTGGTAAGGAGTGAGAGGTTTTTACCAGAGGGGCTTGCCGTTATATATGTGTGTTTGCTCACGTATAATGTCAACTGACAAGAATCCTAGTTAGAGGAATGAGAGTGACTGTATCTGGATTTGGGGAGTTTGTGGTGAGCAAGTTATTCTGTGGTTTTAACATTGGCAATTGTTACCATTTAAAAATGTTTCTGTGATAATTGTTCAGTTTTTAACTTGTTTATTCTCATTTTTAGATGGAGATATATGCACCACGTATGCATTATGTGGTTTTATTTAAAAATAAGTGTTGGTAATCAAACTTTCAACCTTTAAGATGTCAAATCTGAATATTAGACTTCTACATTTTAAATAATGAATTAAATGTTAATCTTTGTTCTCAAATACACAATGCCTTTGGTGTCCAAAAGAAAATTCATTATAGTTTGTTTTGATGAAAAAATAGACTGAAAATGTCATGGCTGTAACTAAGGACATAGGGAGGACATTTAAAACAGAGCTGCTTCCTTTGAACTGCATGTTAAAATAAAATAATTACATCTTGAATTTCCCTTAATACTCTTTAGTAAGTAAATATCAAATGACTTTATCTGAAATTGCTGTTGGAAAGTTTTATATATACGTGTTATAGTTCGCTGAATCTATCTTATAGTTCACTATAGCAATTTTGGAACAAAGCTTGACCTAAGAAATTATTTTCTGGGTATGTTTTCATGTAGCAGGTAAGGGAAATAATATCAGCCGTAAGATCAGCATCTGAAATAAAATCTGAATTACTTTTGTCCTCTTTTCTCCTCTTTACTAGATGCCATAGCTGTTTTAACAGGAATGCTTGACAACGGCCTGCTGCCTTCTAGAGTAGCTGCTTCGAGGCTTGTTCAGGCTCTGGCAATGAAAGGGGATCTGAAGAACCTACAGGCACTTGAAGGCATGTTGCAAGACATCACAAAATCAATTGAATTATCTCCCTCACTATTTATGAATTCCATTGCACTGGCTTATGTGAAAAAGTAAGTTGTTCTCAGGGCTGGTGTACGTTTCCTTCGGTCAAAGTGGTTGGAAGTTACTTCACAAGATGATGCAATGGTTGAGGTTGGAAAGAACTTCTGGAGGTTACCTAGCCCAGTGCTCCCTAGTGCTCACACAGAGCACATTGCCCAGGATGGTGCCCAGGTGGCTTCTCCAAGGAAGGAGACTCCACAGCCTTGCTGGGTAACCTGTTCCAGTGCTCAGTTACTCCCATAGTAAAGACGACTTCCCCTCCGACACCCAGCCTTCTCTCCTCCAGGCTGCGCAATCCCAACTCTTTCAGCCTTTCCTCATGCGAGAGGTCCTCCAGTCCTTTAGTCAACTTAGCCCCTTCTGCTGGACTCGCTGCAATAACTCCTTGTCTCCCAGGTACAGAGGAGCCCAGAACTGGAAAGGGGGTTTGGGATACAGCCTCACCTGGGCTGCCAGGCCTCCCTCAGCCTGCTGCCAGTGCTCTTCTGAGGTGCCCCCCGGGCCTTCCTGCCCCCAAGGCCACAGTGCTGGCTCTTGGTTATCCTGCAGTCCACCAGAACGCCCAGGTCTCACTGGCAGGGCTGGCGGTGGCTCAGCCTGTGCGTGGGTTTTTCCTTCCCAGGGGAAGGACCCTGCATTTGCCTTTGTGAAACCTCACAAGGGTCCTCTTTACATTACCTACTTCATTACCTTTCTCTTCTTAGTGTCTTAGATGCTGAAATTCTGCGGCTGGACTCTCAGTTCCTGTCTGGTCTTGTCCTACAAACATAGTTGTGGTTAGAAATGGTTTAACAAAATACAGAGGTGGCTATGAAGCAACTGGGATAGCAGTAACTCTCCAGTAACTTAGTTTTCCTACTGTTCATACTTGGTTTCATACTGTTTTTCTAGTATGTTATACCTCATGCAAAGTGTTCTCTTTCATGTTAGATGAAAAATCTTAATGTTAAATGCAATTACTTTGTTAATTTAATTTTAAAAATCTCAGAATTTAGTTTGTGTATGTTGCAAATATAATGTTAGCTTTAAAACAACTTTAAAGGTGTTTCAGCGGTCAAAATGATAAACTGATTGTGTTTTTACCCTCAAAATGTGGAAGCCATCCAGTGTGTCTGTCATCTGGGGGATGATTTTATAATTTTTGTCAGTGGATACATATTTGAAAGCAAAATGTTTGCTGGAGTTCCCATCATGATAATTATCCCCACTCTTTAGATATCCTCGTTTCAAATGTTTTGTTGCATATCATAGTTGACCCAGCATTTTTATTCATATCGTGGTTCTGTGCTACTTGCTACGCTACTCTCTGTGCTAGCTTAACCTTTGTATGGAACTCAAGTGGGTGGCCTGTTGGGACAAAAGACATAGTGAACTTCTCAAATATACTTTACAGGAAGTAAGTATATATACATATATATTTTTTTCAAGCCAGTTACATGAGGTTGAGCTTCTCTATCTAATTCAGCAGGAGAGCTATAGAGCTGTATATTACAAACAGATACTTGATTGCCTCCAGCAATCAGTCTGCAAACCAGAGAGTACCCACTGAAGCATTTGAAACAGCAAGATGACTTTAAACTGAGAGGGAACTGTGCAGACCAGTTCCAGCAGTTGAGCTCACTATATTGGCATTGAAAATCTGTTTGTAAAGGACTCATCTTGTAAATACTGAGATCTGAGTGAGCCTTGGCACATAATTCTAGTGAATTGACTTTTGCCTAAATTAAAACACCAAATAAGGGAGGTTCTTCAGGATTAGTCTCATAAGCTGCATATTTTCCTGTATTTCCATGTCATGAAAGCTTTTCAAAGACAAGATGTGTTCTTAAACTGAATCAGTTTGGCTACAAAAAATGAATAAACTGATGTATGCGGACAATATTACTTAAGTGCCATTAGTTCTTTTACCATATTGAAGCTGGTTTTCCTGTATGAAAAGATTTAGCAGCAGCATAGGAAATGAGACTTTTTCTCCTCTGAAAATATCTGTTCTTAAATGCCTTGCAAACTGTACCTTGAAACTGTGAAAAATATGTTTACATATATTAATGCCCATCAATTTATTGGGTAGGCAGGTATTTCTCAAATAACTTTTCATAGCATCTTCCATATCTTTCTAATGCACTGCGTTTCTGTTTCTCCTAAAAACTTTTATCATATTCTATTTTTTTAATTAAATTTTTAGAGGGGACTGATAAAAGAGGTCATTTGAACATTTTGGGACACTACAAAAGCAGATTTTACACTTGATTGAATCCTTCGTGACTTATTTATTAGCATTTACTGTGCTAACTCCATACATTAGTAGTGCATGTGTGTAGGCAAAGGTACCAACCAAATGACATTTAGGATCATCTTTTGCATCCAAAAAGGCAGACATGTAAATTCAGATAAATAATTAATTGAATAACATTAAAAAAATACTTGAGTTGTCTGCGTTAATTATTCAAATACATTCTGTTAATGTTTTGGGTTTTACCTTCTGGTTTTGCATTTTCTAAGCAGCTAGACAGTGCTCATCTTCATTTAATAAGAAGGTTTTAAAAAAGGGGAGTTTCAGAAATTCTTAGGTATTTTTACAGGTCACAGGTCATTCCAAGAAAATGATTTGCAGGTTAATTTATTTACACATAATTGGTTTAACTGTGCTACAGTAAATAAATGAAGGAAATTGTAGGTACTTAGCTGCTTCTGGGGAGCACTGCGTTAATGTAGCAGGTAAACTTTGATATGGCTGCTGTTTAAGGTGTAGAAATCTTATGGCATGTGCTCAGTTTTTGACCTTTTTTTTTTTTTTTCTCCCTAGCGATGACCTCAATGGTGCATTGAAATACATTGAGCCTCTGCTTATCTCCGATGCACAGAACTCTGATCAACCCTACAGGAGTATCTCCTATTTGTTAAGAATATTGTCTGAGGAAGAATTAGAACCAGCTTTGGAAAAATGTGAGTTAATTGCAGTGGTATTTAAATACTATGACTAGGCAGTGATGTTATGAAAAAGCTATTGCATGTAAAACCTGCCCAGTGAAGTTTGCTAAAGCGACTTTTCAGTCATCTTTTCTTTCTGTTTTTTTGCAGTTGGTGCCATGGCTGAACGATTAGCCAGTGAATTTGGGGTTTACAGACCTGTCACAGATCTCTTCCTTCAGTATGTGGACTCTGGTAGAGTGGAGGACGCCCGATCACTGCTAGAGGTAATGAGAGAGCAAGAGGCAGAGAACTACTTGGAGCTTCTCAGAAGCAAATGGAGAAATTACCCAAAAGAGATGTCAGTGGAGTGCATAGCACTCACTAGTTGTGCGTTAGTATCACAGGGCGAGGGGCAGTGACTGCTGAGGCTGTTGGGGACTGCAGCCTAGTGCCCTAGGACAAGGAGCAGGAGCAGGAATGCTTTGTTTTCCAACAACTTGGCAGGTAGCCTGGAACCAAGAAAGTGGGCATTTCTTGAAGGCTATATTCATTCACATATTTTCTGTTACAGTCATTGCTTCTTGTGAACCATCTCATTTTACTTTCTCACCTAATTCCTTCGGTGCTCTAATGCATGCCCTACACGTGCACAGCCCAGAAGCAGGCAACATTTGGTTTTCACGTGTGTTACTTCAGGTGGTCGCAAATACACAGCACACGCCATATTCTGGGTTCATTAAGCGCTGAATTTCCTTTCTATCCGTGCATTAAAAGACCAACACCGGTTTCGGTGGCCGCGATTACCTCAGCCCTCTCCAAGGAAGGAGGCAGCCGCGTCGCCACTGCCGCGGCAGCACCGAGCGCCACGGCCGCACGAGCCGCCAGCGCGGAGCGCTCCAGTCACCTGCCCGCTGCGAAGCGTTTCCAGCCGCTGACGGGAAACCTCTGCTTTATCTGATGTTTTCAGACTTCTGTTTTCTTAAAAAATAACTGATCAAGAAGTATTAGTGCTGTAGAGTGAGGTCTGCTCTTTGTATACTGACTCCTTGGACTATTCCCTTGCTTATAGTTTTGCCTCACTGGTCACCATTGATTTGAATGGAGATTATGATTTTTAATGCAAAAAACATTCTCCACAAGCAAAGCCTCTTCCTATACTAGTGACAGTGGGAAACATCAAAATGAGAAAAATTCTCAAAATATCTTACTCTTCTTCCTCTTTGGTTTCTCTTTGATTAGATAATAAAAATGAGGGTGGTTTTTTTCTTTTTGGCATTTGCAAAGAGTTATTTGCATTTTTTTACATACAAGCCGCATGTTCTGTTCTTTTAAGAAGGAAATTATTTCCATCGATATATTTTAAAACCTTTTATCAGTATGAAATCCAAATGTTGGGCAGATACTTAAGTTCATGGCTCTGTACTTGAAATAATACTGTATGCATGTATCTCTGAGAAAGATTCTAAAAATATTTCATGGTCATTGGAAATAGAGGTAATTGATTTGAAATTAGTTTATGTGTGAGGAAATAAAATTTTAATTCTGTAGGCAGGGAAAAGGTTTGTTTTAAGCATTCTGTACCTTTATTTGTGGATCAAGCATTGCACTAGCTGGTAGCACAAAGTAGCCTTTGCTGCACAGTAACAATGAAGCAACAAAACTCTTGTCCATGAGTGCCTAAAATACCACTTGACTGTAAGTAAATTCATGGTACAGGTACTTCTGGGTGTGGGCAGGGTTCTCTTCTGCGTGGGCCTTTGGACACTCAGGCAGTGTCCTACAGCTGTGTGCATTGCCAGTTTTAAGCCTGACATCTCTGAGAAGCATAAACTAAAATATTGTCTATTTTATATTGCTCTAGCTTCTAAAATAAGACAGTTATTTGATTTATCTGGTCTGTCGCAAACTTTTTTTAAGTTCAACTTTTCTTTTTCTCTCTCAAACACTGTCTATTGCAGTGAAAGCCTTTTATAAAATAGAGAGATTGAAATCAGTCCTTTGTATGCATAAGTGTAGGTAATTATACTTTAAAGAGAACTTGCTTTGTACATTTTAATTTTTATAAAGAAACGAGCAGTTATCTCCCTGACACCTTATTAAATGTATAATTAACCTTATGATCCCTAGCTCACTTGTGAATGCTTGGCAGTATAATTGGAGAGGAACAGTGTTTCTCTTTTTCATTCTTTTGCAGTCCTAAACCTCGTTTTTCTAGTATGTTGAAGTATTAGTTTAATTCTTTCCCCTTTTGTTTTAAACAAACTTTATACCTACCATTCCAAAAACAGTATTTATCAAAAATGGTCAAGAAATGGACTTGTTTTCCTCATTTCGTTTTTGTGTGTGTGCATTTTTTAATGGTCAATTATTTCTTTTATAAAGTAATAATATAGTTATAAGTAATGTATATTATTATGTTTTTGTAAATCTCTGCAGTAGCACATTTTCATTTTAGTCATTTTACTTACCAGGAATGTGCTCTTGACTGTTACATTAATAATTTCTTTTTCTTCAGAGGTGTGGTGCATTAGTTGAGCAGAAGAAAACAATAGCAAGTTTTATGGCTAAAGCATCCTCTAAGCCAGGACAGGTATAGTATTTTTTGCATATCCATCCTGGAATATGTAAAAACATCCTATTTAATCAGTTTTTATTGAAATTTTTTTGGATCTCAAACTTCAAAATATTTTCATGTTTCCAGTTTGATAGTGATGTTAGTTTTCTCTATGGGGGGGAAAAAGGTTAATTTGCAGAGCTGGTTACATTTTAGAAAGTTTATTTTATGGAGCATAATAAGAAGGAGAATGTAATTACTATTTTTCTATTGTTTCTTTATTTTTGATGTGGTACTTTAGATCCCACAAGTGTCACACTTCTTTATTTACAGCGCTAGCCAGTTCAGTATGGGAATTTATCTTGAATATTTTGTTTATTTTGGCTGCAATGAATGAATATAAATATAAGTTAGGCATTTTCTGAAGAAAATACACCTTGATGCTTACTATATGCTTATTAGAAGACGTATTTTGTGTTACTTGCTATGGTGATTTGGACATGAATCTAGTTTGAGGATGTATTCAGATTTCTGTCAATTCAAAATATTCGCATTTCTGTGCCTGAACACCCCTAACATGTAAGGAAAAAATTATTTTCTCTCATGGAAGAGCAGCCATGGGAGACAATTTATACAAAAAGAGTAAATACTTTCTAAATGATTAAAGTGTGCATTTATGTATATTGAGAAAGTTGCTGTTAACAAATATTTATAGATAAATTCTACTGCAATAGTAATAATGACTAGTATTTGATAAAGATTGTATTAATTTCTGTGGCTTTTTTAACTTTTTCTAACTTGAGGATGGTGGAAGGAAAGGGAGAAATGGATATCCCAAATTTAAGCACATTAATTAGTTATCTGGCTGTTTTTAAGCATTGATCATCAGCCACTATTAAGCTGTTGACTGGTCTGCCTTATTTAATAGTTGAAACCTTTACATATTGTCATAACTAGGAAAATCACTTTCTTCAAAAAATGGAGATAGTAAATTCTAGGTTCCTTTTCATGGAGATTTTAGTCCTTTGCCTCCCCATTATTTCCTTTCCTATCCCCATTATTTATTTTAATTTATTTCATTTTGCACTCAGTTTGTTTGTTTTCTATTTCTTGTCTGTATGTGACTTCTACAGTCAGCTGAACAATCCCCTTCTTGTAAACTTATTTTAAAGAGTCTGAAATAATTCTAATTTTGGCAATTCTAGTTGGTTTGTTAAGGTTTGAAGTTAATATTCTTTCTGTCTGTGCATTTAATCTCATAGGCCAAGAAGATAGAGACACTTCTAGAACTGATTCCTGATCATCTAGACCTGGCAGTCACATACCGCTACCTCATAAGATGTCATGGTAACTTACTGTTTTTGCAGTAATTTATTTTTCACTAGGAACCCAATCTTAATGCCTTTGAAATGGAAACCCTCAGAGCAAGAGTCAAATCTCTACAGTGCAAGTTGTAGCTTGTTTTACAGTTTGAGCTACAAAGAGGTGGAATTTTGTTTGCCTGGATGTTTCTTTGGTGGACTTAGGTTTGTTGTGCCTCTGTGCCATGCTAACTGTCAGGCTGGAAAACTAACCAGTGGACTCAGACCTGAATCCTTTACAAAAGAAGGTGTACTAGACTAAAAGATAGTGCCGCAACAGAGGCTAGTTAGTGGCTTCTTTGGAATGGAAAAAAAAATCCATCCTGACCTCTGGAGAGAATTACTTGACACATCTTCAGAACTGAAAGTATTTACAAATAAACCGGGATGTATTTCTGTTTTGTTTCTGAAACATGTAATACGTGTCTTTCATTCCTTTTACGTGTCCGCAGATCATCGTTAGTTCTGTCGGTAGCGTGCAAAGATGTTATTTTTGTTAGTGTCAATTTTTTTATACCTGGGTTGATTTGGCTAAAATGAATATTCTAGCTGACTTCATTCGGGTTTAGCTAAGCAGTTGATTTGAAGTGCTAATCACTTCTTTTTATGTGGAAGTCAGAAGGGAACCGCTCTGAGAAATGAAGTGCCTTATTTAAATGTCTCTTTACAATATCCACCTTGGAGAAACCAGGACACACATCCCCTCTGGCAACACACAACGGGACGCTTGCATCTGTGTGCCTCGGTGTCCTTAGCCTTGTGTGCTCTGACATGGATCTCTGACACGGAGGGTTATTTACAGGGAGGAAATGTAATTCCCTTGCACGTGTATTACAGGCAGGAAGATAAAATGACAGAAGTCTTCATGCTCTAATATACTGCAGGGGAGATAAATGGAAATATTTTAGTAAAACACTTCTGAGGCAAGCCCAGTGGCTTTGACCTTCTTCAGCTTATCCAAGTAGTGTGTTAAAGGAATACAAATTTTTGTGTATTTAACTTGTGCAAGTTATCTTAGGATATTGTATCTGACTTTAAAAGCTCACTTGCATAGTAATGTTCAAAACAGCTTGGGTAGTGAGGATATTGTACTTGCATTTTCTACAGCATCTTTCTGTTTTAGGAAGGAGGGTGGTGTCCTGCTGTTTGGTATCTGGCAGTGAAGTGAAGTATAGCTTCTAGAGAAAGGAACTATCATGCCAAGTCTCACTTGTGCAGTCTGTTAAACAGTCTATTAGCTCTTTTTTGTTGTTTTTCATACAATAAATACTTCTATTTTAACCAAATGGGAAGTTAATCATTTCTTTTAGAGTTTCATTAAACTGTCATTTCATGCAGGCTCTATAGCCTCCCACATTGCAAAAGTAGATCACCCACTTTCCAGATGTGAGTGGGAAGCCTTTTCTCTTGAGAAAGGGACCCAAGCTATCTATTTCTGCATAATTAAAGCCCTTATTTTCTCTTTTTTTTTTAACCTCTGAAGCACCACTACTTTTGTAACCCTCACACGTGTTAAGATAACTTTCTAAATGTGACCAAATGCAACCACTGGTATGACAAGTTATTTCCCATCTATATTGTTTTTATTTTTTATCACTTGCCGTGGAAGGAGCTTTATGGCTCTGCATCTCAAATGCTACGAGTGTTGTGACTGTGCTGCCCCTGCTCCGGCGAGTCCAGCACGTTCCGAAGGAAGCGCTCAGCAGCGTCCAAGCCAAATCCATAGTCCTTTAAGAATATGTCTTAGGAAGTAATAGGGAAGCGTGACATCATGAAAAGGGGTGATGAGCAACTTTAACCAGTTTTGTTTTGTCATTTTTTCTTTGTTTTTTTTTCCCCCTCTCAGAATCGGACGGAGATGTTGCTTCTGTAAAGGCTGTGTATGAGCAAACGAAAGAAAAGAATATACAGCTTCATGAGATCTCTCTGAAATCTATAGCAACTTTTCTGAGAAATGCAGGCGAATCTGTCCCTTTCACTGAGCCCCCTGTGAGTATTTCCTAATCAAGAAAGATCTGCAGAATTGTATGTATTTCGTATTAATATAATCAGTTGCGTAAACAGGGTAAATCTCTGCAGAGACTCCTCAAAGGAGGTAATGTTTGAAGTAGGTATGTAGTGTGGTAGGAAATATGGAAATCTTTCAATGACTTTTGGAAAATAAAAACTTACTGTTTTTAAAGTACCTGATCTTAATCAGGCCCTCATATATAGGTAAGTGTTTATTAAATGGCCTTTGGACATTTATCTCAGTGGTTAAACCTCAAAAGGTTTCTTGTTTAATGGGTTTTAGTTTTCCGCAGTTAGCTGTTTTATATCTAATAAAAGCTGTCGTACTGGCATCATGGAGTCGTACAGGAATTTTTTCTTCCCTTCTAGCTGCTTTGCTCACAGATGCAGGCAGCTGTGCACATGTCTCTTATTAGAAGGTGACAAGTGGCATGACACTGAATCTGTCACGCCTGCAACTGCTGCTTTGACATCATTCCTTTGACTACCGGACTGCGAGTACCATTTTAGCTGGCCTTTGGAGTTGCATTTTTTCTCTCCCAGCAAACTTTTCTATTGCCATTTGCCAACCTCTTTTTATGTTTTGAAATAAGCACTTCTCTGTTGTTTTGTAAGGACTTGAGTTATAGGCATTTTCTCCATATGGCAAGTGTGCATTTAAAATGGAGATGTTTCCCTTTTCTAAGCCACAAATACATTTGTGATAAAATGTGACTTATGTGACTTCTTTTGAAATTTTTAAAAAAAGGGAGGAAATGTTGCCTCAAAATATTTGTGTTAGCCTGTTACCAGCTGCATGGGTTTTTTTTCCTGAAGTTGTGACATAATTTCTAATAAAACTTTCATTTTAACTGTGTAAAATTAAATCCTAGAATGTCTATTTATTATGTGTAATTAGTGAAAATAGATTTTTTTTTTCCAAAGTGACTGAAATGATTCATCATCTGGTGTACCTGTTCAATTGTTTCCTTAATACAACTGATGTTTAAAAGCATCTTATACTTTTTTTCCTACAGAATTGCAGATTGCAGTTAAGAAGTATTTTCATTTTTTAAATGAAACTGATTATATTATCGCATTTTGTAATAGATGCTTCTTCATTATGCATTTTTGGCAAGGTTTTCTCTTTGCCTTTTATTCTCTTCCCCGGTATTTCTCTTAATTATACAGACTTCAATACAAATGTAGTTTTTCATGACAGAGAATAATAGATTTTGATTTTGCCAGGATATACTACTTTGAGAATTAGTAACTTTTCAGTTCAAACAATGTTCAAGTTGTTTATTCCACTTTTCTATTTATAGGAGTCTTTCAAATTCTATGCGGAAAAACTGAGGAAAAGCAGAGCTGAAGCATCATGAACAAATATTCTCTTAATTTAGTTTATGAAATTGTTTAAATATTACATTCAATAAAAAATTTAAAAGCATGTTTTTCTGTGTAATTTTTAATATAAATATTGTGTTTAAACAGCACTCTCCATACCTGCAACTAGTAGAAACACTCATTAATAGAAATGCTTTTTTCCTGTTACAGTTGCTAGCGAAATATTGAGATGCAGCTTTCTAGGCAATTCTTGTTTTTTGATGTTTGACCTGCTCTGACCTGAATTGTACTCTGGCTTCTGTTGCTTCATTAAATATATGTATATATGAAGGAAGAAAGTTGCTGGGGGGATTTGTACCTGTAACTTAGCCGACTGTCCTGTCGTGCTTCGTTCTTTCCGTGATCAGTGTACTGTGGGGTGCAAAGAACACCTTTATCAAGATTCATCTGTACTTACTGAGAAAAAATAAAGACATCTTTTGGCTAGAATTCTCGTACATGTACTTTTGTGTGAAATATCTTGTTGGGGGTTGGATAGTAAAAAAAGAGAAAATCAAAGTTTGTACCTCTTAAACCAACTTGTGTGTTGTAGGTTTGTACTCTCTCTAATCCACTCTCGTGGCTGTTACTCTATTTATGGCTGTAAGAATTGCATGTCCACTAAAAATGCCTTTTAAACGAAGGAGGTGTTGAAGGGACACCGCTTGTTTACACACTAGGAGACTGACGAACACACTTGAGTTGTATGAACATGGGAGTCTGCATAACCGCTAAACCCATAAAGTTTTTCAGCCCTTGTCTGTGGGGCCCTGAAAATACTGCGGTGGTAACTAAGATGAAAGGGTACCAAGAAAGCCTGTCCCTTACCCTGTGCCTGGTATGGTCGCCCACACGTCTGTGAATCCGTATGGCCGGTGGAATAAAGCACCAGTGCAATAGTTGGGGCGTGTTGTAATGCTGTAATGTGGTGCCCCACAGCAAAGCTCTTGGGAAAATTTATCTGGGAGCGCTTAATTTTGTGGGTGTTTTTCATTGATTTTGTTTTGTGGTTTTAATTTATATTTTGTTTAGTTTTCCCAATATAAGAAAGCCTGTGTAAGGAAGAAGTTGGGGCTCATTTTTTTTCTGTAAAAATTTCATTTAAATTGGCATATATACCTATAAATGCAAATATACAAATAAATCTTGTGCTCAAAAAATGAGGCAAAAGGGAATGATACAGGCAAAAGGGAATGTTAAATTCATTTTCCCTGCAGCTGGGGTGAATCCTAGTTATGAGCTGTCAACTGCATTGGTGCTGTGGCTTTATGATAACCTTAATCGTTAGAATGCACCTTTTTTCTGCCTTTTCTATCTTTGTTTTGCTGTGTTTTTTCTATTGGATTTGGTGGAGCGAATCTTTGGGTTTGAATTTTATCTAGTAAGAGTAGTCTTTCGAGGACACTCCTGTAATCCAGAATGGGGTGGGAAGGGATGAAAAGTCCTGCAATATGAATGTAAATGTCTGTACATGGGCACAAGAAAATACACACTAGATAATATCATGTAGCTACATGGTTCTCACTGTCTTGCACCTATTGTTCCCGTATAGCCAAGATCAAGGCATTAACTGTGGAAATTTCATTCATAGCCTAATGGCTCCGTGCCCTATCTGAAAGCAAGACTGAGCCCTAGTCAGTTAATTTCATTTGAGAACAGAGATGTTTCCCTTTCCCAAGCTGCAGCTACATTAAATGTGTTTCAGTGTAATAGCAGCATAATTGAGCGCTGTGTCAACCCGCTCCCAGCCCTTTCTCTAGTGCCGCAGCTCCCGATAGGAGAGGTCATCTTGCGGCATCTCTCAATTTCACCACAGGAGCTGGGTGTCTAAGTGGAGTCAAACCTGGGCGCCAGCGGGGGCGCGAGGCTGCCCGGCCGCCTCTGTGAGCTGGAGGGAGGGAGAGCGGTGGGTGCTAGGAGCGAAGCCCAAGTCCTCCCCGGGGAAGGTGGGGACTGCGCTCTGTAGATCTGACCCAGCTTTGCTGGAAGAGCCCGGGGTGGTAGGGCCCTCTCGCTGCTGGGCTGGGGGTCGCGAGGGCAGCACCAGGGCCGGCAGCCCGGGCGTGCTCTGCCGCTGCCTCCGCACCAACACCAGGGAGGCCTGAGGGACCGGGCCTGAAATAAGGTTGTGGCAGCAATGGGGAGGCAAGGATTGCTCGGGAGAGGGGAAGACTGCTGCTGTGCTGTAGTGTTCCTGAATTTCTACTCCCATAAATGTTTTGTGTGCACTTAAGGAGTGATTACACAGGGGAATAGAGTCTCTCCTGTCTTTAAAATGTGGGACAGTGAGGGATTCGTGCCAGTCTGGGACACCATCATCTCCGGCTGAGCCAACGTTACATGAGGAAGGTTTTGCAGAGTCGGCATTTGTGCCACCTCGCCTGTGATAACGCTTGAAGTGCTGAGCTCCTCGTGCGTCGGTGGGCTCTGCGGGACTCAGCCATTTCAAGCATGAGTAAAAATACAATTTTGAAGGCTAACGATTCTTCACCAAATATGTAGGCAGTTTCATTATTTATTTAATTCCTTTTTTTTTTAATCCAAAGTAAGGAACCTGTAAGATGACAAAATGCAGAATGGCAGCCTTGCGAACTTGTCACAGTGATTTATTAGTCCAGATACAAAACTTACTCTGTCATACTGACCACAGCACTTACCCCTTTAAAATAGAATTATTTGCCGCTGGCTAGTGGATAACTGGGATTTAGCAAGATTCAGAGCAGGTGTGGGATCCTGTAGGTGTCTGGATAGCAGTGCGCTTTTCCAGAGGCTCCATGGGAAGCCGATGGCGCTGATGTGAAGTGACCCGACGCGTCCCTGTAAAAAGCCGGGTCTGTGAGCACGCGCGTGTTTGCTCAATAGCATGTCCTGCTCGTGCTGGGGGCCCGGTGAAGGCTCCCGCTTCCCGCTCGCCTCGAGCCGGGCCTCGCACTGCGGCGTGGGTGCTCCTCTTGCCCATTGCCCGTGGGCAGCGGGGGAGGTTGCTTTGGGGCTTTTGAGCTCAACGTAGGAAAAGTTTCTCTGTTAACTACAAATACAGTCATTTTGCGGCATGGTAATTATATGCTGTAGTTTTATCATTATCTACTAAAACAGCTCATTTAGCTCATTGTCTCCTGAGACCCTTTTCTATAGCAAGGAATGTAGCTTGGTAGCTTAGTGGTTGTCTTTAGGCTTTCTTAATATGCATCTGCTGTTGGAAAATGAATAGCTGAAGCAGCCGTATCTTTGGCAGTGGCAGCTCGGGAGGTTTTTCTGTGGGCGATGGCCTGAGTCAGCACGATCCCACCTGCAGTTCACGGTGACGACTGCAGTGACAGCAGCATCGTAAGAGCCGGTATTGACAGAGGGAGCAAGTCTACCAGGACATCGCAGTCTGCGCTGCTCTCCTCAAAGGTGCGATGCATCCTGGCTCTCCAGGAACGTGGTAGAGGAGGAGATGACAGGAGTAATGAGGGCGTGAAGAGAGATGATTTGCTGGTCAGTAACCGCTCTGCGAAATCTATGACCATCTACAAGGAAAGCCCAACTTTAAGTGCAGTAAAGGTGGAAAATGGTGTGAAAAACCTTTTAGCGAATGTTTCTCTGAAATTTATTAAATTTTTCTCATAATTTCTGCATAAAGTCAACAGCAAAATTACCATTTCTGAATGGCCACAACCTCAGCTGGCTTGTCAATACTCTAAGAAATCAATAATCAGAGGAAACCTGGTATTATTTAGGGCAGTGGCACCAACTAAGACCGTAACTGAATCCAAGGGTGTCATTTGGAGTCCTAGGATGAGTGTGCAGATCATCAGCTGCATGGAAAAATTTTGGAGTTTTCCATTAGAGTACGGAAATAAGAGCAAATATGGAAGTTTGAGATTTGAGTGCTCTACTGTTTCCTGTAATTATCCAGAGGAGATAATGAAGCTGTCTTGCTCAGCACCTACTATGGATGGGGGTTCCACTTTGTTCTACTTTTAGATACAACTGTTAGCTCGAAGTTTCTCCGTGATGCTCTTAAAGCTCTATGTTACGGTGAGTTAATGCTCCACAGTGCGTTGCGTGGCTCTTCTTGGGGCACAGGGATCAAGGAAGCACTGCTGTGGTCTGCCACAGCAGCTCCAAACCCCTCTGTAGTGCTCTAGTTGTGATGGTTGTTTCACTCAAGGAGCTATAAACGGGAATGAGCTCCAGGTTTGGGAAGCAGTAAACTGCCAGCCAGGTCTCACAGTGATGGTGATGATTCCTGAAAAGTAGCAACGAATGTAAGGGTTGGTTTTGCCAGCAGGCTGCATCTGCCTTTTGCATATAGTCCTCGAAAGCAGGGGGAATGTGAAAAGTGGCGTGTTGCTGGTGACGGTTGTGGGTGGCTGAGCTGAGAGGAGGAGAGTTGGATGGAGCTGGGGCTGCAGGAGTGGCCTGGGCTGAAGGGACACGCTGGGGCAGGCAGGGAGGTGACCCTGGCAGCGGGTGCGGGCAGCGGCTGGCCGCAGGAGGGAGGTGGGAAGGGCGTATTTGACGGTGCTGGGTTGTTATTACGGGAGGGGGCTCTGCAGCGCGGTCAGGCACACTGTGGCGGAGCTCGAGAGGGGCCTGAGGTGCTGGAAAGACATCCAGAAGCAGTTGTGAGGGCTGTTATCTGGGGGCTCAGCTGTGTGCAGGGTAGGGATCTGGAGGTGTCAGGGTGACACCTTGGGCCTGGTTGGACTGGAAATGGCGGAGCTTAAATTACGTGGCTTGAGGGGCTGTGAGGAGACAGGCGGCCTCCGGGCTCCCGGCGTCTCCTCACGCCCTCTGCCGTAAGGCCCCGGGCAGC
Organism: Crypturellus undulatus; assembly: GCA_013389825.1. Classification (NCBI taxonomy): domain Eukaryota; kingdom Metazoa; phylum Chordata; class Aves; order Tinamiformes; family Tinamidae; genus Crypturellus; species Crypturellus undulatus. The sequence goes on along the minus strand of VWPW01005241.1, from coordinate 1,077,858 downwards.
AGTGGGGCTGCTCGGGGCAGGAAGGCCGCTAACCCCCACGCAGGGACGCGCCGGCGCTGCGGGGCTCAGGCGAGCGCGGCCGCCCGCGCTGCCCGAGCTGCCTGGTGTCGGCAGCGTCACCGTTTCTGTGCACGTTCCAATGCGTAACCTAAAATCAGGCAGCAAGTGTGTCAGGTTGCGGAGGCCATTTGTAAATCTGGGTGTACGCTGGAAAACAAACCTGCGTAAAACCAAGCAAAATTGCACAGTCGTCCTTGCTATGCACACAGTTTCCTGGGGTTTTCCCTCAGTTTAGGCAGCAGCTTGAGCAGGTCACGTGCAGATGTTGTTAGCTGCACACTCCATCTTAATCTTCTTCAGCAACTGCCAGTTTTTAGGGACTTTGGTGTACTCTGTAAATAAAATTACACTCTAAAAATTTTTCAATTGATTTAAAAGAAGTATGCTTACTGGAAAATCCATTTTGAGTCCTTTGCTTAAAAAAGGCTCTTGCTTTCCTTTTTCATTTTGTTGACTTTGCCTGATTTTGACCATTAGCGTTCAGAGTGGGAGAGCTAGTAGCGTCTCATGTCGCACCTGATTAACTGTTCAGCATCCATGGAGGAAAAGAGCCCTGATCTAGTGCGATAGCTGAATATATATATGTAAATGTTAAATTCATTTTTAAAAATCCTCCAGTTTTTATCTTTTCTTTATATTTTTAATGACAACCTTATTTTTCATCATCTGTGGGATATATAAAATATTGTTTGCAAATTGTTTTTATGCCTCAGAATACAATTTCTGCATTTGAGTGTCTTTCTCACTGTCATCAATAACATTATAAATTTGTCTAAATTCGGCAAGTAAAAACAAGGTTGAAAACTATGTTTTATACCACTAGCTGCAGGGGGCATAAAATTACGGTAATTTGTGGCTTTGCTATTGTCAGTCATGCACACAAGTTTTTCCAGTGGAAATTTGTCATGCATGTGGCACTGAGCATGCTGCAAAGCTGAAATGCTTTTTTATAATATGAAAGCATTGAGAAATTCCCTGTGCTATGTAAGAAGCTAAGTGTCTGTTCACCTTGCTTGCTTGCTTTTAAAATGGAGCAAATCCCAAGTGCGTGTGGTCAGATCATTTGGCAGTGCTGAGCTCTACTGCAACCAGAAAACTTTTCAAAGTAAGGGTAATACTTGGCCAAACTGCTTCTTAATGTGATTATGAGGAGGAAAATGGGTTCACTGAGAGGGCAGGAAGGCAGCCACAAATCCGGTGTGACGCAAAAAGACGGCGTCGTTTTGCCCCGACTCGCTCTCAGGGCACTGTGGTGATGCCAACATTTTGATTGCGCTGACTGGCCCTGAGATGCTCCAGCAGCTCAAAGGGAATTGACAGCTTTCATCCACAGTGCTAGGAATTACAAACCAAAAAGTTCGTTTTTCAGTAAAAGTTCATTTTACTGAAAAAGCAAAAATACTGTAAGCAAAACTGCCTTTCTTGGCTGTGGCTACCGCACGTTTCACCTCTCACGTACCCCTTGCGAATGGAATCTGTGCTGCCGCATGCAGCGCCCTGCTGACGGTATCGGTTTGTATGTCCTATCGTTGCAAATCTTCAGTCTTTGCACTGTGTTTCACCGTGGGCTGTTTTGATAGTCCATTTTTTGGCTTCACGCTTTTCTCCAATGCCTCCACTGTTCTAAAGGGCTTGGCTATTTTAAATAACCCTTGTGAAAGCTCTGGGCACTTACGGAAAATCAAGATATTGGATAATCCTTGTTCTTTTAAGGCATTCTGGTGTCGTGATTTGAGAAGGAAAACTTACCGTGATCTTGTGGCAGGCACCAAGGAGGCTAATGTGGCATTTCTGGTGCTGTACTTTTTCTCCTGACCTTCTAGATGAAACATGAAGTCTTTTTTAGTTAATAAATAAATAAATAAAGCAAACAGAAAAGCAGAAACACTATTGTAACCTTTCTCCCTCAACCCACCAAAAACAAGTCAGGAGAGTGTCTCGAGGACCGATGACGTTACCTAATGTGCTGTGCATCATTGCCAGGCACTGGGAATTTATGGTAGATGCAGTGTTCGGTATGTTTAGCTTTCAACTACCTGTGAATGTTTTCCAATTGTTACACATCTGTTTACAAATTCAGTACTAAACTGGTAAATGAGTTTCTTGTGGTCTCATTTGCCTGTATACACAATACAAATTGTTGCTGATGCAAGTGGCGTCGCTTGTTTACATACTGTATGAGTTCTGGACAATATCTGAACACTTATGCCTCAAACTCCCCCGTGAAAAAATTAAGTGAAGCCGAAACAGTGCTGAGATATGCTGCTGGTGTTAGCAAGACGTGACTCTCATTGGATTTTTCAAAGTGGCTGAATGGATCGGTGAGGCCGAATGCTGAGACGTGAAGGTTGAGGGACGTCTCTTGAGCTGCAGTTTCTTGTTGTCAGAAGCATTAGAAGTTGTTGTGACTATGAAAGCAAAAAGACACCAACATAATTTACAGTCCAAAGTAAATTTGCATGTTTGATTTGATGAAAAATCAACATCAGTAAATAGTTTCATTTTTAATTGCCTAAATTGGCAACAACACTTCAGAGTTATGGATGCAAGTTGCTTTCTAAATATTCCCTGAAAAAAATTGGCCAGCTGTCATTGTGGATACATACAATGTATGTATTTTATATCTATGCCTGCTTATACATGTACACATGCGTACCTATACACACACATACACAGTCATACATATATATATATATATATATACACACACACACACTTTTAAAGCTCACCAGTTCTTAAAAGGGTTAAGCAGTTTTAAAATTGCCTCAACCCACTGCTTAAACATTGTTGCTTTAATTAATAGCTGCTAACATATGAGCGGCTTGTCTTGGCTCTCAGATTTAAAAAAAAATGCAGCATGTCACAGAGCTCCATGTTCACTGTTCCTTGTCTACTGCCATTGAAATTAATCACTGTGGCTAAAACCTGAACACTCCGTTATTTCTGGTACAAGTGAGCAGATCAGCAGCTGTAATTTCCTACGTGTGGACAGTCCCCGCAGAGCGTATCGCCTATGGCACTTTGGGGTTTGTTTTGCTTGTTTGTTGTTGTTTTTTTTTTTTTATTGAAAGTGAATGGCTATTGATACCTGTAACAAACTTGGCATTTCCGAATGCAATCTGTGATGAATGAATATGGGATGGGACTTTTAGCAGCTACTTATTAATTTAGCTTTAGCAGAGTGAAAGCTAGTCCTTTTCGAACGACGAGTTAAAAGTATTTTGGAGGATTGCCATTACACCTGAGCCAATATGCAAATTAGTGGTTTTATACTCCGTTTTCCTATGCTAAAAAAGTTTGTCCCTTTTGCTCCTGAAGAATGAGTTCAATATTCTAAGCAATAAAACACCCTATTTTTTCTCATCCAATTAGTTATAGTCATCCTCTGATGCATAGGGGTCCTGTATCAAGTTTCCATTTTGCACACATTGCTTTATTCTTTATAGCATTGGTATAACCAGCAAATATTTTTTTTGACTTGTAAATTTGATGAGTTTAGTTTTCTTTACAAATATTGGTGTTATTTGTATTTGAGGTTCTCGTTCCCAAATCCGAGGTATGTGCAAACTGAAACCCAACAGCACTTTGCAATTAGCCTGTGCGTTGGCCAATGCAAAGGGCAGCCAGGCAAAATGGCTAGCTTGGGTTTCATAAGTACCAAATGTTACGTCACTTCAAAACCAGAGCTATGGAGCAGTTCAGGTTTTGTATGGATGCAGTTGTGTGCCACAGCCTGGACTGTGATCTGCGACCAAGGTGTTGGCTTGTGGAGAGGGGAGCAAGGATGATGGTGGATAAACCCTTGGAAGGACAGTGTTGCCAGCCTGGCTAGTAGTGATCTGTGTAAGCCTTATCCCGTTCCCTGAGTCTCAACAAGCGCAACATATGGAAGTGTGTGGAGAGTTGCACATAGAGCCTGGCTTGTGAACTTGAGTCCCTCTGGTTGGGATGGCTGCCAACTCCTTGGGTTTGTTTGGCTGAGGGAGCACAGGGAAGCCACGGACTTGTAAGGACGTAGACAAGGCGAGGGCAGAGGAACGACCACCCCGAAATGTGGAAAGCATCGCTGAGGAGAAGCCACATGCCGATGATGTTTAGCCTTTGCCAGAGCTCCCAGGAAGGCGCTCATGCCCTGGCTGCAGAGGCGCAAGGCAGAACACAGTGTCTTCTGCGTGGAGCGGGTCAGCACGGGGGCTCTGCCCGCCCCTGCGCCTCAGCGTGCACGGGTGCCCACGCCACGTGCGGCCTCCTCACTCCTGTCAGGCGCCGGCGCTAATTGCCGGTGTTTCGAGGCTCCCGTCCGCTTCTCGCCGCAGCCTGCCGCAGTAATCACAGCCTATACTCGCCATCGCTCGGCATCGGGGAAACGAGACGCGATTGCAGGCAGCCTGCCAGGGTAATTGTAGTATAGGGAGTGTGAGGCTTCCCTGTGTAAACAGGGGCCCGTCCACATCCCGCGCTAGCGGCTCGCGGGCTGCGGCGCGCGGGCGCCATTGTGCGAGCGTCCCGCCCTGTCACAACAGCAGCGCCGAGGCGCTCGCGCCCGCGGTCCTGCCGCGCGCTGCGCCGAGGGTGGAATTTTAAATTGCCAGAGGCTGTTTAAGTAATGTCAGCAGCCTGACTAATTTCACAAAAGGAAGGAAATTCAAAGTTAAGGCTAGGTATGTTCTTATCTTAGATGCCTGGAGATTTCTGTGCATGACAATATGCCCCTAAAATTCAGAGCTGTCCCTTCTGTCTTTAATTTCTCCCATTGTCTCTCTCCTTTTTTTCTATTAAACATCAAAGTGAATTCACAACAGAGAGTCAGCCTAGAATTTAATCCTCTAAATACCTTGAAAATAGAGGTTTAGACTAGAAGTACCAATATACACCCTTAAAACTTCAGTGTGATATAAAAGAGATTCTAATCACAACAGATCATTACAGAGAAGAGTAAACCACTTTAAAAAACGAATGTCTTAAATATAATAAAAAGGAATAATTAAGAATCAAACAGGAAGCTGCTACTCTGACAATTTAATGGTGCTGGATTGGACTGAAAGAATTGGCTTTGCCATTGGAAAGCCATGGAAATCTGCTAATTCCAAAATGGCACTAGAATAAGATCAAGAGTATGTTTCAAAATCAGAGGAAATGGAGCAAGAAAGGAAAGACAGAACTTGCCTAAGGAAAAAAAAACACGGAACATTTTGGATTTCTATGACTGTGTAAGGCTGGAAGTAGTGCTTTTTTCAGACTTACTTCAAGACTTTAGCCTAGGGTTTTCCTCAGAACTTAGTCCTGCATGGCCTTTGTGGCAGCCCTATTTGCCAAGTGGAAGTAATAAAACATGGGTGGTATTTCATTTTTATTTCTTCTTTAAAAAAAATCAGCTTCACTTAACAATATCCAGGGCATTATACAGGCAGTTATATAGGAGTTTTGAGTGTGTACAGCACATTGGTAAATGAAAGTAGAAGTTTGGAGTTTTTTAGGTATTTACAAACACATAGCTATGCATACAAATATTACAAAAACAAGCAAGCTAAGCATATAAAATGTCTGCACAACTGTGAACCTGATTTGCATGTCCTTACCATGACTACACATGAATTATGGCCATTTATTTGCTCTTCTCTATTTTTCTGAGCATTTGGCTTATGACTACATATAGGTAGGTACATGATTGCAAGTATTTCATAGATTGTGCCATGACATTTTTAGTTATTGGGTAGAAAGGTTTGTTATTTTCAACCTGAGGTTCTTAGGAACCAAAGCTGGCAGATTGCTACATTGTGTATCAGCGTGGAGAAAAATGTGAGGGGTACAGTCACTCAGTCACTTTGTGTGTATTTATACTTAAAAATGGATACAAGAAGATTTTTTTTTCTATAACAAGAAATAATTGGTGCAGTGAGAAAATACTTATTTGGGGCATCAATAGCACCTAAGTGGAAGAATATAGGCAAAATCTTAAAGCACTTGAGCAATTATAAACAGCACAGAATAATTAATATTTGTTTTCTGTCCTTGCTTATACAGGTTCTCCTGAAGCTTTAGTGAATTTCTCTCTCCATGATCTTTCTCTCTACATTATTCTGTATGAGTGCCGAATTTAACACTTGCTGCAGAAACCAAGTACTTTGGTATGTGCCAATACTGCTGCTCTCACAGGTTCCTTAATTAAGTACATGATCGCTATACATTCGAAAAATATTGACTAAAACCTCAGCTATCATAAATTGCAACAGGGCCTTCTAAATCTTTGGCCCATAGCTCAGGCTATTACAAAATGTAGATAACTCAGACGCATCTTGCCACCTCTAAAGCCATATGTCAAAAATAAAATTGTGGAGATCTCAGTTTGGTTTCTTTTATCCGTGACAATATGGCCCGAGTCCAGGAGCAAACCCGCCTTCGCACTGCTGGTATCTGCTGCCATCCTGTGGTTCACAGGACTCACTTCAGTACCGCACACTGTGCACATACCTGCTCTTGCTGTGAAGTATTAAAGACATCTTCAAAAGCTGCAAAAAATAAGCTTGGGTGCTTTCCATGAGGAGCAAAGATGCGAGTATTTCTGTGCAAGGGACCCTGCTACATGTTTTGCTTTTACCAGTTTTGATGTGATTTCTGCTTGATGAACCTCAGGGATAAGTAATATAAAATTAGGAAGACGATGATAATCCCAGTGAGGATGAGATAGCTTACATAGAGAGGCTGAGAATCCAGGTCCAGGGACCGAGTTACCTGTAACCACAGACAGCACAGAATTAGGAAGTGGCAGCATTTTCACACTGGGAAGGGATGCCTCTCCTGCGTGTGTGCTTCTTTGATGCTGCCTTCTTTTCCAGCTAGACACAACTGTCACCTAAGTGGTCATTGTGCTCTGGCCACTGGTGTGGTGTTTCAGAGGTGGGTAGTTCAAGTTCAGCCTCACGGGAAAGGTGTAGAAGGACTAACTGCAGGACACCTGAACACAAATCTGCTTGAGGCAGGTCTGTTGGTAGCTGTAGCTGTGTAAACTGTAAGGAGATTCAGCTGCTGTGTCAGTGAGTCTCCAGATCTGTCTGTTGGTGGAATCTGTGCCTCTGAGTGTGTCCCAGCAGGCTTCACAAGGCAGCTCTGGGGCAGCAGCTCCAGGCTAGGGGCAGCAGCCCAGATATACCAAAATGCAGCAAAGCAATTTCCATGGGCAGCATGTTCTCAGCCTGCCAGCTCTGAGCAGGCACCAAGTGCATCCCTGTCCCTGCATGACTGTGCCTGGAGTGCTGCTGGAGCCAGGAAGGCTCTTTCCCTCCTCTGCTAATGATGGTGTGGGAATAACCTCATAGAGTTTCATCAGACTTGGGGCTTCTTGCTTCCCTTCTGCTTACTTGGGATCAAAGAGGAGCTATGAAAGGGAGCAGCGTAACCCCTATCAAAACCCCGTCGTGTCAGGGCTGAGGCAGCAGCCAAGACGACAATTTAAAACACATCAAGTGTAACATGACTTTGCTTCCTGATTGGGGCTGGTGAATTTGTGGCCTATGGTATCTACATTAAATATGAAGGGCATGTAAATAGCATTTTAAGCAACTATCATCTATAACCATTTCTACTGGAGAGCAACTTACTATTTTCCCAGGAATAGGAAGGGTAATGTTTCCAATAGTTATTTCATAAGTGAGTTCATTAAACTGAACTTGCATCAGGCCTTGAAAATTCCATCTCAGAAAAGATATTTTGGAAATCCAGAATGGAACTGGAAAAAAATGGCAGAAGGAAAGGAATTGATATAAATACACAAAAGGTACTTTCTACCCTAGAAATAGCTGTGGTGTTGCCCCAAGTTTATCTAATTTCTTGATTTCTAAAGGCTGTAGACAAATAGTTTATTACTGAAGACAAGGGCAGATATATAACAAGGCAGAAATGGAAAATAAGGGGCCGTTAATATCTGTATCAGAGTTTCAAATTCATCTACTGAATATAGTTGTTGTTCCTGCAGCTACATAGGGATAAAGCCAGCCTCGTGCTCTTTTTAACCAAACCCACTATTATTACTTATTATTACGGTTTCCAATGGAGAAACAGATGCCAAAGAATGCCAACGGGTGCCTGCCCTCTCAAGAGGACAATCGTAGTGGGAAAAAGCAGTGTTTTCCTGCATGGCACTCGCTCAGCCTCCCAGGTAGTGACTGCTGATGGAAACACCTGTTTTTCTTCCACTGAGGCTGTCCTACCTGTCCAGAGGTTCTCCAAGCTTATGACAAAGCCGCCGCTCAGGTAGAAGGAGGTGAAGAGGACGTTGCCAAAGAATGCTGAGAGCTGCAGGGTGGGCAGCAGCGCGGCCACCCAGAGCGCCATGGTGCGGGCGCAGTACACAGCCAGCCACACGAAGAGGAAGTTCATCAGGAAATGCTCTGGCTCTGGGTTCAGGTTTGCCAGCCAGTAGATGGGAATCGCATAAATGATAACAAAAGCGCAGTGCTCTGGGAGCTCCCCCAAAATCTGTTCAGGGAGGAGGGGAGGAGAAAAAGAGAGAGAAAAATACACTGCAACCACAAAACCTGCTGAAATGCATCTTAGTGTACTTGTGGACTATTTTTAAGAAGTCTACAGGAAATACTCCTTTAAAATGCAGTGATCTCCTTTTTTAGGTGTTACTGGGAACATAGGAAAAAAAATGGAAAATAAAAATAGGAAAATGAAAAATAAGAAAATAGGAAAAAAAATAGGAAAATGAAAAAAGAAATTACAATAAAATGAAAAATGCCCCTAACTTATTTTCTAGCTGTAACAATTCCTGTGACTAATGGCTAAATTGATCAGCTTCCTCTTAAGAGATAGATATTTGTTTTGGTTTTATCAGTTTCTGAGAATTTAAGACACTTTCCCTCTTTTGCTTTGTGGACTTGATAGTAGTAACCCTGTTACTGCCTCATTGCAACTGTTTGCTTTGTCCAAATTTCAGTGGAATCTAATATGAATTCAGGCTTGAGGTAGACTGTGATTATGGTTGATCCCTTCCTCACTTCATCCTGTTGGCAGCCCAGCTGGTTAACTACTTAATTCATTGTGAAAAAAAAATATGCTTAGGATGTCTAGGATTGATTAGGATAGATTTCCTAGGGTATCTATTAAACATCTAGAGGTTTATATAGTGCTATGATTTTTTTCCTACAGGCTTACTATTACAGGATAACAGTCCAGAAATCCTGGCTCTTTTTGCAGTCACTATAGTTGTGTTTTTCTCACCTGCCCAGTCTCAAACGACTGCTGGAATGGTCACAGCATCTTGCTATATCTGTTTTACAATTGCTATAGTACTTAATAGGAATTTTCTGTTTTATGGATCACATCATGTTATCCAGCTTTCAAAGCTATTTCAGCTCATGAAATATGCCAGTATGTCAAACTGCCTAAGCCCTCAGATGTCCTGCAGAATCCCCACATTTTGGCCAAATAACCCAGTGAAAGATTCCTCTACTGCTTTTTTGGCCTAGGATCTGAGATGTGATTTATGGCAATAGGTCTGGAGTAGTTTGAGATTTAACAAGCTAATGCCAGGAAAGTAGGAATGGCAGCCGTAGCTGGCAGACACAAAGGAACAAAGTGTGATATGACTCTGATCATTTATATAAAAAAAAATATATTATTTTTTTTTCCTCCTTTAAAGACAGCTGTCTGTATTTCCTGAACAAAACCAATTACCTTGGCAAAGAAGTATGGACTCACAGAATACATTCCATCCTCCAAGTCATGATAAAGCATCGCTCTTTCCGAATGACCTGCAACACAGAAACAAACAGGTTGATTTCGTCCTAGAGTTGCCTTCAATGTGTATAATTTTTCATTGATTTAAAAATTACTTGCTAGTTTTGATTGCTTATAACATTTACAATAAAACTGACACTTACATTTGGCAATAACATCCAAAATCACTGTGAATGGGGTTAGTGCACCTATCATGTACAACAGTGCTGTTGTGTCACGAATAGAGAGTCTGCTTTTGTCATGGCCATAGTACAAAAATCCAATTAATAATGACATGAGAAGTGCCTCAAATCCATGGATTAATAACGTTGAAAGATCTCGGAAGTCATTGGAGACTTGGCGACTAGGAAAACAGCAACATTTACAATAAGGTATAGTACTTGCTAATGGCAGATATATTTAGATATTGCCTCCAACCTCTTCTAACACTCATTTGTGAAACTTGCTGTCTCTGAGGAGACAGGAATTCGCATGTTGGACCCTGGAAATATTTAGCCTTAATCAAAGCTATTGAGCACCTGTAGTTACCTGGTATTTTAGAGCTGAAATGCTGAAAGCTTTGAAAGGCAGTGGGGCAGGAAGGTCTGTGTTCTATTTTGGGGGTGCTGAGCTTAGATGAACCTCTCTATTAAGGGCCTGTAGTATATATTATAGCATCTAATACTGACAGTGCTATTCTACATGTATTGAGCTGGTTGTTATAATATATATATAAACATATATATATGCTTATATAACTTCTGTGTTGTATGTAATCTGTAAAGCCTCCTGACTTCACACCTGAGGCCTGGCATGAGGACGGCACTGCCTGAGCCTTCTGCTTGGCCTCCTGCATTTGCTGAGGGCCAGGTCACCTTCAGGGCACAGAGGTTAGGACAACAGCACCCAAAGCCGAGACAAATATCCCTGCCCTCCTGCCACTGCCCAGCCTCACAGGCTCTCAGTAATGTGAGCAGGAGGGGCTTGGGGCAGAAACGGGGCTGTCTGTCTGGCGTGGGACAGCTCGGGTGCTGGGGGAGACCTATCTCAGTGGCTCTTTCCTTCCCTGGACTCACTCCATCCTACTGCTCCCTCTCTGGACTTTCAGCATGTCCTCAACTCACTTGGGCTTCTTCCTTCATATTTTAAAAATACAAATGAATATGATGTATAATTATTTATGGTAAAGGTTACCTTAATAATACTGTGAACTGTTTTAGGACTCCTGGTAAGTGGTCACTCGAATGGCAAGGCATGTTAATAGACTCCTCTGAATCTCCATGGGAGCTGCCCAAAAGGAAAGAAAATTGAAATGAGCTCAAGCTGGGGCCTTTATTCCACATCTGTCATGTGACAGATATATGTTCTTGATATTCTTTACCTTTTTTTGCTGGATGTGGTATCATCACTATCGTTTCCTTCAGTAACTTTCCACAAGAAATTATCAAAGTCTTTGACTTTCTCTCGGAACAAGCTGGCAAGAGTATTTGCTCTTCTTTGGCTTTCCATCTCCTTTTCTCTATTCTGTTTGTCAATACTGGTCAAATCAACTGCAAAACATTATTTGGCATGAGTCTGTGCTAGACGTGAAAACTGCATCTAGAAGCAGCGACTGTATCATGAACAGAAGGTACAACCTGGGTGTATAAATTAAGCTATTATCCATTACTTTAGTAATTAGAGAAAAACAGCTTGTTAATGTGTACTTGTTTCTTGGGAAATGTGTGTAAATAGTGTTACTTAATTATCTGATGAACCACTAATAGATTTCAAAACTGCTCATTATAAGATTTTAAAAGTACCATTTCAAATTTTTGTCTAATTTTAATAGTGGCTTGAAGTTGATGCTGGTAATGAATAATTCACATTCCCTTCCTGGCATTTATAATCCGTTATGTAAATTCGGGTTAAATGGTAAGATTTTTCTCTATCTGTAGAAAGAGTTATCACCTCCTTTTCTATCATGCAGATGTACCATAAACTTTACCTGAAACTGAGAAAGCTTCCCAAAAGCACTGTTGAAGGACAGCATAGTAGCAACAGTGACAGTTCACTTAACACTATGTTTTTAATTAATGAAACTAATTATTTTTTAACTTCATCCCATTCCAGAACTCCTGTTTCCACTTTCCTGCTGACCATACTTTCTCATATGGTGGGGCTCTGTGGGTGCCTTTCCTCCCTCCTGCAATGGGAGAGAAATCAGAAAGGAGGGAAAGACCCCAAGTCCCCCATCCATGTCTGGGATGATGCAAGCCCACATCACGGCTACAGAAGTGTCCTTGTGGGGGCTGACATGCAGGTTTATTTCTGTTTATCTCCATGCAGCTGATAAGAGCTGCCCCTGGTTGCTATATTAGCACAACCCCAGAGCGCTGCACTCGAGCGTCCGTGCAATGGCTCGTAGCCAAATTGAGGGCAAAGACTCATGGGTTGGCGCTGACCCAGCCTCTGTGGTAAGAGGCTGCTGCCATCAGACTGACGGCCACGTTCCCTGCAGGTGTTGCAAAAAGCATTTAGAAAAGGAATGGATTTTGAACCAGGCAATTAAATTTCTTTGAGAAGAGGAATAACACAATGACTAATTTGGGTTTATTTTTTCCCCCTTACAATATGCTGGGGTAGGCAGCACCTTTCTTTCCCAGGTATGCACTACTCCTCACCTTGGGAGGCTACTGCTTCCCACCTTTCTTGAGTAAGAAGTCAGAGAACGGCCGTTCTCAGAAAGCGATTCACCAGCTCATCCCTTCCTTTTTCAGTGAGGATAAAAATTCCAATCAGACAAAACATGGCATTAAGGGTACTTAGCATTCAGGAGAGATATTACACCTGGCAGAAATGGAAGGAGAATTATTAAAAATTGATTTTGCCCATATCTCCTGGTTTTGTTACATTTCCTGTACTGACAGATAAGCAAGGATCTTATTAAAAAGTGAACTTGCTATAGTATTGATTCATGCCATTCAAGCCACAAGATAGCTATGGTCAATAAAAATGAAAAGTGTTAGTTGATACACTTCCGAAAGCAAATGATTTCCAGTAGCATTTTTTTTTAATGGCAATGTTTGATACTAACCATAGAAATCCGCAGGATTGCTGTACTTCGGGCAGGGGTAGCCTAGTTCTGTGAAGTACTGGACCATGTCTCGAGCTGTACCAGAATAGATAGTGACTCCAGAGGTCAGCAGAAGGACTAAATCAAAAAGCTGAAAGATATCTGACCGAGGCTGGTGAACTGAGAGAAGAACTAATCTGTTTCCTCTGGCCAGCCTGGATAATGTCATCACCAGGTTGTGAGCAGTAAAACTGTCCAGTCCAGACGTGGGTTCATCAAGTATCAGTATTCCTGCCAAAGAGAAAAAGATTAACTGTGTAAAGCAGTAGGTTCGATCTCAAAAATATATTCCGAGTGAAATGGTCCTATTGCATGAAATCTCCCTCATATATATATATATACACATATATGTCAAAATCATATTTCACAGCAGTAACAGATAACATTTAATAATGACCATATTTCTTTCTTAACTTGCAGAGCATAATGGCAGAGAAATACTGTTTCTGATTTACATGGGGAATTAGATTCAGGTTCCTTATAAAATTTGTGTCCTTCCACGAGCTCGACTGAGCACTGCAACAGGCTGCCTGCAGAGGCAGTGGAGCCGCTGTCCTTGGAGACATCCAAAAGCTGCCTGGCTGCCATCCTGGGCAGCCTGCTCCAGCTGACCCTGTCTGAGGGGTCTTGAATGTCCCTTTCAACTTCAATCATTCTGTGATTTTGAACTCTGCCTGTACAAATATCTGGTACATTAATAGACAGTATTGGTTTAATATGCTGCCCACGAAACCATTTTAAACTGTATGTACTTAAACCTCTTGCATTATAAATGGCACTAATTTAGATAGCTTCCCCTCCCAAAGTGTGCCATCCTTCACACTTATTCACACATGAATATGAAAAAATAGGCGTATGTGTTTGAATATTTTTTGTTTTGTAGTTAACTGTTTAAAAACTTGAAAGTGATTTAATAACTTGCAATGTATATACACAGACATGGTTTCTGCGCTGAGACACACATTTGAAAAGCAAAGGAAGATCTACTTATTTTTCTTACAACTAATGATTTTTTGACTTCAGTAGCAGCACATCTATCCCTGAGCATCACTTATTACAAAAAAGAAAAAAGAAAAATATCTTCTGCTTGCCCCTAATAACAAAATATAACTTTGTATAAGTATATAGATCCTTCTCCCAGTGGAGGGAGAACAGCTAGAAAACCTCTGTCAAAAGTGGCTCAGATAAGGTTACTGGAGGCGCTGATGTCAATGAGGACAAACGGGGCACCCAGTTCCATAAAAGTGACCGCCAGGTTTAGCCTTGAATTTTGCTTCTGCTGAAGGTGATGGTAATTTTCAGTGTGCTCATGGCGTGAGGCAGCTATGTCAGCGGTTGGCATCAGACAGCGACGAATGACTGTGTAGCCAAGACGATGACCTTTCCTGTTACCATCGCACGTGTAAATAGTCCGTATGGGGGCGTACAGAGGCGTAAGGAAAACAAACCCGAGGTCTTACTCGGCCAAAAAGCCTACGAAGTAAAGAACGCTGTACGGTCAAGTGAAAAGCAAACCCCACGCTGAGTTGCCCAAATAGAGCCCACCTGTGAAGGGGGCTCTGGCCACTTTTCCGCGGTTGGTGTGGCAACTCTTTCGGGTGGTAATGGGGGTGACTCCCAGCGGTGGCCTCCCCAGCTTAGGCACTGTGACATCTGCTGAGCCTAAGCTGGCTTCCCAAGGGCTCCTTTCGCAGTGCTGATACCCTCACAAGTGCCACATCGCCCACTGTTAGCACCCACTTGATTTACACTACGGCACAGCACCCCATCACAGAGCCTGCCTCGTCCCCAGTGCGGGCTTACCCGGGTTCCAGAGGAGCTGCACGCCGATGCCGACGCGGCGCCGCTCGCCGCCGGAGACGCCGCGCAGGTACTCGCTGCCCACGCGCGTGTTGGCGCACTGGCGCAGCCGCAGCTCCGCGATGACGTCGTCCACCTGCGGGGAGCGAGCGGGAAGAGCCGTACAGGGGGACGTTGCTTGCACGTCCATGAAGCCGAAAGTGCGGTAAATAGGGCTAAAATTCTACTGCTCAAGAGCTTGAAAACAAAGCTTGATTTTCAGGGATAATGTTGTAACCCTCCACCTAATGGCAATTTGGTTCTTTCAGCCTCTCTAATGCTTTCTCTAGATTGCTAATTTTTATGAGCTTTGGAAAAATTGCTGGTTCTTATCTTAAAAGAAGAAAAAGGTTTATAATTGATAATCTACATAAAAAAATGCCAGATTAGCTGTTCTGACTCCAAACACATAGGATCACTTGGATGATTCCTGTCAGACACGTTTTTGACCACTTTATTTTTTCCCCTACAGCTTAATTACCCTTTTTTTCCTCTGAGAGTCTGAAAAAAACTTCGGAAGCCGCAGTTTGGCAACGAACAGCAGCGTCTCTTTGACGGTCAGGTGGGGGAGCAGTCGGTCATCCTGCCGCACGTGTGCGATGCATTTCTTAACAAGCTGGGGAGTGCTGGTTTTGTCATTGATCAGGATTTGACCTGACTTGATTTTGCCTCCATGATCCCGACAGGTTATCACATCAAGCAGTGATGTCTTTCCTCCAGCTAGAAAAAAAAAACAAAGTTGAAAAATAAATTAATTTCTACGGGACTAATGTAAGAAGAGATGTAGTTGCAGAAAGAGATGATAGAAGTTTCTATTCTTTATTGTCTGTTTCCTGGCCCTTTTTGAAGCCGTTCTGAAGCCTCACAGACAGACTGGCCCTCAGGGAAAATGCTGGCACTCGCTGCATGCTCGCATGCAGGAAACCTCTCTCTTGCAGAAGGGAGTACGTGGCTTAAACCTTTCTCATCACCCAGGAGAACTGGTAGTTTTCCTTTGATTGTTGCTATATGGTCTGAGAAAGGGACCTATCTCTTGTGGTTACCGGTCCTCTCTGGCTTTGGAGGCCCTAGTAAAGGGGGTGTTGTGCAGCGGTGAGGCTGGCTGCGGTGCTGGCGACTGGATGCTGGTGTGAGCGGCTCGGGGGTGTTATTGCACGTTCAGGAAGGGCAGCCAGGACGGTGACATGACTCAAGTACTGAGAAGCTACCGTTAGGTTACCAAAAAAGAAAGATCATAACCATGATTTAAATAAAAAATCATTACGACTGAAATAATAGAAAAAAGAAGACTTTTAAATAGTTAAGAAAAGCTGGCTCATACTTAAGGGAATGAAAGTAAAACAATGAAAACAAAGCCTGATTTGCAATTAAATTGCAAATGACTTTTTCCCTTATGCTGTGCGATACTGTATGTAAACACGCACACTTCTCTTATTATGATTAGATGTCATTTATTTCTAGTCTGTCTGTTGAAAGATTAACTCCACACTTGTTTCTTAATATATACATTTAAAAAAAAGGAACCCATCCATCTGTAAACCATGTATTGCTCTGCCTAAGAATGACATATTGACTGCCATTGACAATGTGAAACCCATCAGCAGTTTAATCTATTTTACTAAGGCATTTGATGAAAAAGATGATAAACAGCTTTTAAAAATACTTTGACTAGTTTGCTGAAAGGGGTTTATGCTCAGTGTACGTTACCTTACAAAAGTACTGTATCTACAACTCAACATATTATTTTTTCTGTTACTTGTGGGAATTTCTAAAGCACAACCTGAATTTCATTAAAGACATATGCTAGGAAAAAATCTCCGTGTTTATAAGACTTTTTTTCTTTTTTTCTTTTTTATAGAAATAAGAGTTAAAACTTTTGCAGTTATTATGTCTTGCATTTTTCTGAGAATATCTTCACTATATTACAGCTAATCTGATCTAAGGATGTAGGGGAGACAAAGCATGAGATAGTTTTACCTGCAAACCATGGACACTATTCAGTTCAGTTTAATGGGTCACCTTCCTATTAACTACACTTTCCAGCTAACTATGCAGGGTAAAGGTCATCTTTCCATGAGCCGACTTTGAAGAAGAAGATTAAACCAGTCCCACCAGAAAATGAAAGGAAAATTATGCAGGAAAGTGGAGGCCTGTAGGCAAAGTCACTGTAGGCAAAACAAAAGAGGAATCATCTTTTATTTTCTTTTTTATACTTCCCCCTTATAGTTCTGTAAAGTTAATCTGAATGTGATATTTTACCCTGTTAGTATGTTTGCGTCTGAAGGAAATGCCTGGGGGTGTGCATATTGAGACTTTCTTCCAGGGACTGCAGTTACCCTGTTCTGAGGCTGAGCTGGGAACGCAGGCCATGGCTCTAGCACTACCCAGCTGCGCCTCAAGAAAGAAACAGGTGACAAATGTCCAGGTTGTAACGATTGTTTCCGTAGGGAAAGTCAGGTTTCATTCCATTCAGATTCTTTGTAGTCTCACACTTGACATTTTAAAGAAGGTAAGAAAGAGATGCATTTGCAGTAGGCGTTTTTTGCAGGTTTTGCAGTTTGGGAGGCTGAAGAATATTGTTACAAGCTGCGTACGATTTATCTGAGAGTTAGTCAGATCAGGAAAATTGGTGGTTCTTACCAGTGCTTCCTATAACCGCTAGCATCTGACCACTTTTAACTTTTAAATTGAGGTTCTGGATTACTGACACATGAGAATCTGGCCCTGAGTTGCAGGCCCATGGCATTTTCATCTGTGCTAGATTCTCATACCAGGGAATCTGAGCTGCCAAATTAACCTAAGATTAAAAACACAAAAAGAAACAAGCCTTTCAGTTAGGATAACAAACTATTCAGCAATAAATACTATTCAGCAATAAATACTATTCAGCAAAGTTGAGATATTACAAAGGAGAAAACACATGGCAATAATATGGTAAATTTTCAACAATACATGGAAGAAGGTTTTTACAGCCAAGTATCGTTTCCATGCCTTGTTTCTTATTCCTGTTTATTACTGAAGTTATCTCTAACATCTACATTACTTATTAATACTACTTATCTCTAGGATAATTTATTACTATTCTATGTTGTTTATCTGGCTGTTGAAATATCTTGGACTGAAAATTGAAATACCTTTTTCTCTCTTAATGGCAAATACTACCTACTTCATTAGCCCAAATATGTGCACATTGTAAATCTTTCCAGATTGTATTTTTGGTGGAAAAGAAATAGGCAACATTGTGAAATCTACTTAGGATGCACAAAAGAGAAGAAAAATCTCCCTGGCTACCTATTTCCCTCCTTATATCTGCCACCCTCCAGCTGTGCCTCCTGTGGGCTCATCTTGCCGCCTGCTCTCCTGTCTGGCAGGAAAGTCCTTCTGCCCCCCTCCCAGGAGCCGCATTTAGCTCAATACTGTGAGAGAAATAAATGCTGGAAGCTGCCCTCTTTCCCTGCCTTCTCCCCTAGCTTTAGCAGTTATATTTAGCCGTCAGTCACTAAGTGCAGCCAAAAACACAAGCGTGCTTTCCTTACGCACGCAGAGCTTCTGTGTGTTTGACAGTCCAGCACTTGTATGAAGTGGCCTATGGACAGAAGCAGGGAATTGCGGGGCATGCTCCAAGCTAAAGGGAAGTAAATAAAGTAAAACTTTTACCTGGTAGTTGAGTTCTCTGACCTCAAGGACATTTGATTTTCCACTGTATGTGAAATACAGACTGTTATCTTCTTCAGAGGAAAAAATACTGTCTTGGACCTTTGTCTGGAGAGATTATTATTTGGATTAATTGCAATAGCTAAGTTGCTGTTAGAATTTTGAGCTAAACAGGAAAGTAAATGCATTTAATGAGGTGTAGCAGTAGTGCTCATACAAGTTACCATGCTGCAAATCTGTCCAGGGTGGAAATGTGCTGTTTCTTAAGCAGTGAGAAACATACTTTGCTCTAGAGGCACGGGAGGAGGCCAGATATGCTGCACTACAGTTTTCTATTTCATTTTGATTTATATGGCACTATGTTCAAAAGGGAGTTAAACAACATTTCATTCTACTATAGAGAAATAGCATTTTATTTTGATTTGGAGGGGGCGGAAATTATCAACTTCTGGAATGTTAAGGTCAAAGCAACGCATACAGAAATTTGTAAGTTATGGCAACCAAAAAATTGCGGTTCCCTGTGGCTACATTTGTTGTTGCATCAGAGCACAGCGTGCCGTGGTGGCCCTGCGCAGGGAATCGCCGCCGTATGGGTGAGCGGGACGATCTGCTCATGAACATCCTGTCAAGCAACACACAGTAGTAGCTGACACCTGAGTGGTGTCAGCTCAGGAACCAAACTTTAAACACGCTTGAAGTAAGGAATTGATGTAACCAGCCAACACAGTCATGTTCCCATGGTCTTCACTAAAACTGCTGTTGAGTAAACAGCTTGTAAAACAAGGGGGAAAAGGTGTGCTAGCCCATGTCAGACCTCACGGAGTGTCCTGCCGCTGCTCCCCTTGCTGCGCTGGGGCCACCCGTGTTTTTGGGGTCCCTTGCAGGAGAGAACTGGCTGCGCCCAGCGCAGCCAGCAGCAGCCTCCCCACGGGACCGCTCTCACTCACCGCTGCGGCCCCGTGTGCCGACGGGCTGTCGCCGCTGCTGCTCGGCGTGGAGGTCTCTGCCATTTCGTCCCGCGCTGGCGGCCAGCTGCTTGATGGCCCCTCTAGGTGCAGAGGAGCTGCGGTGCTCGGCGGGGAGCCCGGCCCGGCACTGCTGGCAGCCGCGGGCTTTGCGGCTGTGTGACCCCGCGGGCAGGGAAAAGCTCTCCTCCGCGGGCTAAAGGTCCATCAGATAGCGCCCCAGCTGAGCGCCTATCGCTTATTTGGCGGGGGAAGAGAGGGCGGTGGGTGCCCTCCGCCCTCTGAGGCAACTCGCGGGCGCGTGCGAGGCCGGGGTCAGTGCCGCGCTGAGGCGCAGAGCCCGGCTGGCGCCCGTGGCGGTGGCACGGCAGAGCCGCTATGTCGAGCGAGCCGTGCCCGGCGCCGGAGGGCGGCGAGGACAGGGTGCAGCCCCAAAACAGCGTCAGCGTCCAAGGCCTCTGCTACACCGTCAGGTAGGGCAGGTAGGGTGCGTGGTGCCGGGAGGAGGAGGAGGAAGGGCAGCTCTGCCAGCTGGGAGACGTTTCTCTTAAACGTGCTGGAAGGAGTTCTCTGGGGCAGCTCTGCCCACCTTGGCTCCTTCCTGCTCCTGCAGTAACGAGTGTGGCTGGGTGCCTTAGTGGCTGGTTGATGTCTCTGATAAATGAAGTCTCTGCTCACGCTCGTCATGTTGCCATGTGAGGGGAGCAAACCCTCCAGTGGCCTGTCAGGAAAACCCGCATGGACTTTGCTTTATCTTCCAGATAACATCAAAGTGAAAATTTGTGTGTGCGGAAACAAATTTGTCTTTCAACAAATTACAATCCTTTCAGGTCCCCCTCTACGCAAATGCTTGTAGAAAGTTGCACTGTGCTCGCTTGCCTGACAGGTCGTTTCAAACCGCCCGTGTCTCACGGTCCTGCTGTTCGGTTTGTCCCCAAGGCAGCGCGTCGGGCCCTGGTGGAACCTTCCTTCCTACCGCAAGAAATGGACGCGGCAAATACTCAAGGATGTTTCGTTTCACGTGGAGAGCGGCCAGATTATGGGTATCTTGGGAAACTCTGGTAAGTCTGTTTCCTGGTTTAAAAGTGACCGAACTGGAACTAATAACAGCTGTTTCCACAATGGGTTGAATCTGATAGAGACCAGTATTTTAAATAATGAAGCCACAGCTGGTTTTAACCCCTGCTTTGGATAACTGGACACTTGGTTTGCAGAGCTCTGTCTTCAGTCATCCAACTGGCAACTATAACTTCAATAACAGATAAGGTTACCTCTAAACCCAAATGTTTCCCTATGAAATGTGAATTTGAATGAGTTAAATACTAGTTTGTACACTTCTGAGGTTTCCCATTTACTTTCCTTTAACAGCCTGCCTGTTTCAATCTTAGCAATAAAAAATATTTTCCTATTTTCATATCCAAGTGAGTATATGGCTCTTGAGCTTGTAAAATTCATCTCAACCCATTATTAATTTCTTTTGGTTAAAAGGGTCTGGGAAAACAACACTTCTGGATGCAGTAGCAGGAAGACTGGAGCATAAAGACAGCTTCTTTGGCGAGGTGTATGTGAACGGGCGTCAGCTGAAGAAGGAACAGTTTAAGGACTGCTTCTCTTACGTGCCACAGGTTGAATTCTAAATTAATTTTTGTGCACTGTAGTTACACTTCCGCAAAAATGGAAGAGTTGCCAGTATAATAGAATATTGGAATCTGGCTATGCTTTCAGTAGTAAAATTAGTACTAATTCAGTAGTTAAAAAAAAAAGAATGTGTGAAGGGTATGTTCGTAAAAGCGAGATCTTAATTATTATAGGACTAACTGTTGCTTCCTCTTTACCGTATTTTAGAATGACACTTTGCTAAGCTTCCTCACCGTACAAGAATCTCTGACCTACACTGCTTTGTTGGCTCGTCAGAAATGCTCCAGCAACTTCATCAAAAAGAAGGTCTGTAATTTATCATCTATCCCTAGCAGCACTTTCATTCCCTGGAGGTGTTTTACATTTATGAGTTTCATACTCCTTATTCTGCAATGGTAGAAAGTGGTATGTGAAGCCAAGTGACTTGCTCAATATCATGTAGAGCTTTTTCAGCTGAGCCACAGTGGGACACGGGCTCCAGATGCTCCCCTCCTCTCCTCTGTGCTCAGCTTGCACCATCGCCTGGGGAAATAGTGAATATGTAGGAATAAAACCCTCCCCTTTGAAGCAACAGCCACAGATGTGGTAGATGCTGGTCTTGGTATCAAGCACAATTCCCAGCCAGGAAACATGGCCTTTCAAGTCTTTGAAGCCATGTGCCTTGGCAATTTTCAGGAACTGCAAAAACATTTCTGATGCTGCTCTGTCTTTCTCACTCACTGGAAGAGCTCTAATAAAGCACTGATCTAATAACCTATAACCTACTTTTTCTACAAAACACTCCAAATCTACTAAAAGTCTCTTTTTGGCCCTAGTTAAGAGTAAACATTCAATATTCATATCTCTTGCTATCAGTCTTCTCTCTTCACCTATCTTCCATTCTGCACTTTGTGCTTTCCCAGAATTGATCTGTCTTTCTGCTCCTCTATTTTGAAAGTTAGACCAGACCCTGATCTAATGATTTAGACTTTTCCTGGTCTAATGATTTAGATTTTTCCTTCTTCTAGCTGCATCTCTTCCTGTTAACAGAACATAAAATTCTGATTGTTTTAGAATAAATGCAAATAAAATTAAAAATACACAATTTCAACAGACGGAAAACAGATTATAGTAAATGTTTTTCAGTAGAATGAATGCAAGTAGCATATTGGGAAGGCTTATAGTTACTTTTTTCCTTTCAGTTTTTAACTTTGCACACTTGTATCTGAATCAGCAGTGACTAGTCTTTATAAATTGTAATTATTTTTCAGGTAGAAGCAGTTATGGCTGAGTTGAGCCTCAGCCACATTGCTGACCAAATAATTGGAAGCCATATTTTTGTAGGAATTTCAGGCGGTGAGAGGCGTCGTGTTTCAATTGCAGCCCAGTTACTGCAAGATCCCAGTAAGTACCACTACACAGATCTTCAAAATGAAATAACACAGTGTCACTTTGCATTCCCACCAGGCTTGTTCATCATCATCTTTTAAAATACAAAAACATTTTGTATTTTGCAATTCACAAAAGGAGAATTTTCTTGTACTGACAGAAAAGAATGAGCAATAATGCCGGTCTGCCATAAATGCATTGCTTGGTCTTGGAAAGCAGAAAATTTTTAAATCTTAGGAATGAGCATGTGGTTAGACTCATACTTAATTGCCTCACATCTTTCCCATGTATGAACCATTGATAGTGACAGATTAATTTATGGTTTGTTGTGTATGTTGAAACTGCACGTATGGAAGCACTGTCTTGTAGTAGGATGGCTGCCATTGAGCCTCGTGTGCATGGGAGCCCTGAGCCAAAAAGGTAGTCAGTGCTTGAGCTCAGCTCGCTTGGACAAATCACCGACAATACACAGTAAGTGCTGAGAAGTATAGTGGTCTTCATGTAGCAGCTCCAATTTAGACAGAAAGTCAGTAAAGAAAACACATCTCCTGGTTCTATCTTAGCTGCAGGCAGTGATGAAATGAGATTCCATTTCTCTTGATAAGAAAGCAGATACTAATGAATGCCACTTTTCTTCAGATGGCTGTAGTTTTAATGTAAAGAAAAAAACAGATGGAAAAAAATCAAAACAGAATAACTGAGTGAATGAGAGGATTAGTCATAGAAAACAGCAGATGAAACTTTAATTTGTCAGTCTTAAGATAGCTTCTCCTATTGGAAGGATATTTTGGATCTAAATGAAATGAGATCATGCACCTGGACCTGCCTACAAGAGTAACTAATGCATTTGCATCAATTGCATAAAAAAAAGTCCAGACCATACCTGCCTTTACCCATAGGGTCTTGTCCATAAAACTATCTTTTAATGGGGGTTTATGCCATGCATTTATTGGTCATATTCATATTATAGCTTCCAGGTAATTATGTCTGTTTTATTGATATATGTGGTGAATTTTATCACTATTGTTCTTAGAAGCAAATGTATTCATCAAATTATTTTAGTAACTTCAAGAAACAAATGATTGTGCTATATTCCTGCAGTTCTTATATCCTTGTTTGTAGAAGCTGAAACTGAGCCTCCAAAGCAAATTAAAGCTGAAAGATCAAGCTACAATGATTGATTATACGTGCTCTGCTTTACATCTGGAGTTTTATGTGTACAGTGTTTTCTGCAGTATTTGTCAAATTAGCTGTGAGGGCAGAAGTTGTAATATTTCCTCCCCATTTCCCTGACTTTTAATGACATTTCTTGTGTTTCCACAGAGGTCATGCTACTTGATGAACCCACCACAGGCCTGGACAGCCTGACTGCAAACCAGATCGTCTCCCTGCTCTCTGAGCTGGCACACAGGGACCGCATTGTCATTATTACAATTCACCAGCCTCGCTCAGAACTCTTGAAGGTAAATGAGATTGCTCACTAAGGGCTTTTCTTTTTTTCCTTTTTGCCAGACTTTAGAATGCTTGAATCTGGGGAGATAAAAGTGCAAAACCTAGAACAGTGGCTCTCTTGCTTCCTCCTGCTCCACATTAAAAACAGACAGTTTGTTTCTAACCTTCCAGCTCTGGACAGTGGAAGAGCATTTTGGGACACAAAGTGAATGTGCACTAATTGTGTTAATAGCCTTGGTATGTTATATGGCCACCAAAACAAAAAAACACTGGGATGAGGCGAATAAATCATAATTTATCATTACTTATTTATCATTCACGTATTATTGAACATGTAAATACTGCCTATTTATTTATGATTATATATTCATATTTGCAACTTGCATAGTTGCATACTTACAGCTAGGGACAGACCAACATTTCCATGATTTTGAATGGAGAAGGATCTTTTTTCTGTCTCTTCCCATATTGTTTCCTCTTTGGGTCAGGCCATATGGGTTCACCTTGACCTGTGTGGGGCAGGCCTGTGTCACAGGCTTGCAATGGGGAGCAAATTCCTCCTTTTTTGATTCCATTTTCACTTTAGTCTTCTGAATCTTACACCACTCCCCCTGGCGATGCAAGGCAACTCGTTTCTGTCTGGTTGCATCTAATGTAAAAGTGGGCACAGAGTTATAGCAGAGTGATGGTGCTTTCCTGGCTTGAAAGTGGTACCAGTGCCCTGGCAATGTGTGTTAATTGTAGCTGCTGGGGACCATGCCAATGTACACCCAACAGCAGCACTAGTGAAGTCCTTAAGCACTTCACAGATAATAACTAATCTTCCCAGTAATCTGGGGATTTTACAGATTGAGGCTATTAAGTGCTGAAGGGCGTCAGTAATTAAATAAATGCGCGCTAGAGCTGAGGTCAGAAGGGTGCAGCTCCCATTGCTGTTCTTGGACTACCCCTTCCCTCTGCATGCAGCTGACTCCTCTGACAGCTTTGGGAATCACTCTTCTTAAGAGTCTACGAATGTGTCATCTTGCATTACCATTGAGAGGAACGATAGAAAGGACAAACTTCCTTTGACAGAAAGATACTAAGGAAATTTGAATGTGTCACAGCTATTTTTCCTGTCAAAGCATTTTTATCACCAAGAACATGAGCTATACTCAAGAACTAATGCACTTCTCAGTAGACATTGCTAATCTATTACTTTGTTCTAACAGTTATTTGACAAAGTAGCCATCATGAGCTTTGGAGAAATGGTTTTCTATGGGAAGCCTATGGAAATGATAACATTTTTTAGCGACTGTGGCTATTCCTGTCCTGAGCAAGCAAATCCTTTTGACATCTATGGTAAGTTTATCTTTGTTATTTTGGCAAAAGTATGGGTTTCCTTTAAACAAACAATATTTGCTTTGTTCCCAAGATAGATAGAATTTTTCCAGAGATAGAAATGTATTTGAATCCTTCCCCAACATTGTAAATGTGCTCAGCTCAGAAGTGAGGGAGAGCTGGGTCAGTGTGACCTCCTTGGATCACTCAAAACAGCAAAAGTTTGCAGTAGGACTGAACCACAACATAAGGAAATGATTGAATAAGCTGCTACAAGAAAGGAAATTTCAGCATCATAAAACCTCTGCATTACAATGGTAGCTGCTTCTGGCTGTCTGCTGGATACTGTAATGCCAATCTGGCAAGTCTCTGGCTCTTAGGGACTTCTGGGATGTCAAGCAGCTGAAGAAAGTTGCTGATTTTGCAAGCACATTTGGGTTAATGTGTCTGAAGGGAAGGATGCAGGACAAGTCACAGAATGAGTGTGGCACCAATTTCTGCAGATTCACAGTTTGAGATTTCAGAAATTTTGGGGAGTTGCTGACACCTGGATATCCTGTTGAAACTGAAGGTACCGTCTCCTCAAAAGCAGATGATAGCAAGGCCTTTCCAAAAGATGACGTGTCCTGTCCTATCCATACAGGACCTAAGAGGTTTCTGTGAGAGATTTTGAAAATGAGGCCTGGATACACTGCAGGACACATGCTTGATGAACATGTGTGAGGGTGTGTATATTCATCATACATACGCATATATATGTTTATATATTCATCTTTTTAAATCTTCTGTGTGGGCTGATTTCTGACAATATTAGCTGAATGTTAACTAGTGAACCTGACCGATCTGAAAAGCTGCATTCAGAAACACGGCACATTCAGAAAAGGCAGTGTTTCCTATTGTCTTGATGGCATCCTAAATTTGGAGAGAAGAGAGGATGGTTGTTGACATGAAGCTAGAATGGAATGAAGCTGAAAATACTAGTATGACAGTGAGGATAATTTTGTCTTCATGAATTTGAATAGTCTTGAAATGCATAGATGATTTGAGATTTAGACCTTCTCTTTAAAAGGCATGGTAAAAGAGAGTAGTGCATTCTTAAAATGTCAACCTTTGAATGTGACAAGAAAAAGGAAAAAATACAGTTTAGAGCAAAGAATCATCTGAATATTTAGTCTTTGGAAAATTGGTAGTTCATGGGTGTTTTTGTGTGTCGTTTAATGATGTGAATGAAGGGACAGATTCTGATATTTACACCATCGCCAGGGGAAAATAAGATCTTGTGTATCGAGCATTGGCTGTATTGTGGAAAGAAAATGTCATGTGTTACATTCATAAAGCAGTACAAATTCATGGTAGGCATTGGCTACTTTGGTCTAGTGACTCATGCTGCATTAGGTATTTAAAACACACCAGGTTGCCATGTATTTGCTGTGTTGCTTCAAGCACGTCCACTGGCCAGGTTTTCAGAAGAGTGAGTTTTGGATGTTCATATTTATGGAGGTTAAGTCCCAGTTTGGGGCAGGTTTGCCATTAGAGACAATTCTGCTTATTCCAGGTTTTGGACCGCCAAAGAATTAGTCATAAGCTCAACTGAGGTTTTGGAGGACACTTCAAGAAACTTGGTACAAGGGCTGTGGGTATTCTTTACTGTTGTTCAATTTGTATTTTAAAGTTGAGTGCAACACTGAAAAAGTTCAAAGATAAAAGAAAGCCTAAGAATAACTCAAATAGATATTATAGGCAATAGAGACAAATGACATAAAAATCTGTAAGAATGTCTCTGCATGAGAATAACAATCAATTTCTGAATATCTGGATAATTTGCTGCTATTACAGAAAAAAAAAAAGAAATTTCCAAAGCTCTGCAGCTCTATTGTCTGCCCCATATGTCTTGTATGAATAATAAGCACAAATTTCCACACATGTCCCTCCCCAAAAGTGGTGTTAGGAATAGATTAGATATAGGTGAGTTTATTAGCAGGCAGAATTAACTCTGTGAGGTGTTCAGCTTTTGCAGGTTCCACTGCATTAAGTAATAGTTTCCTCAGCTAGGGCTAAGCCCACCTCGGGGATCTGGCCTGCTGCATGTCCTCTAGCTACACATCAAAACAGAGGAGTGTTTGAGAAGGAGATGGATGAAAACCAGCACAACTGCACAGTAATGTCCCAAGTGCAGAAGAGCAGGGACTAGATGAACTAGAGCTAGATGAACTCAGAGTAATCTGACAGCAAAGCTCCATGGTTATGGAAGAGCCAGCAGAGGAAAGGGGTAGTCAGGGAGCTGTGTCTGAGAATTTTCCTGAAAATGTGAAACATCTACAGTCAGAAAGGCATCTTTTCATCCTTGTCACTGTTCCTCCTTGACTGGTGCTTCCAAGCCCCTGACAGAGACAGTGCTTTGCTGATGACACAGCTCTGTGCTGCTGATGGAGAAGGCTAATGGGTAAGACACAGCTCAGATGTTCCTTGTAGCTGCACATTCATCCATTCAGACTTTTCCAAATGAAAGTGGGGAATAAAAAGCAACTTTGAATAGTTTCAAGTGGCCGTTTTCTCCTTCGCACTTTTCAGGATAGAGATGAGGAAGGCAAGTTGCAGGGGCTGGGCAAAATAAGAAAGGAAAGTGATTTATATAGTGAATGCTTTGCAATTTGCAGTGGATCTGACATCTGTGGACACTCGAAGTAAGGAACGCGAGCTTGAAACCTACAGTAGAGTTCAGATCTTTGTGTCGGCCTACAAGAACTCCCAAATCTTCAGCCAAGTCCTGGCAGCCATTGAAAGAACAAAGGGTATGAAAGAGCTGCCACCAATACCATTCAAAAGCAAAGACTCACCCAGTGTATTTTTCAAATTATGGATTCTTTTACGGTAAGATTTTTTTAAAATTCATTTTACTTCTTCTGCACTGATCTCTCTTTTTTCACATATAGAAGTACACTTTTTTTTCTTCTTTTGGTCTAATACTTCTGTCTACTTCACTGTAATACTAGCTCTTTGTGGACCTCTTGCACATAAGATTTGTTCAAAGCTAAATAACCAACATGTGACCCATCCTCGCTAACGACTCTATTGTTACTGTTATGTTTCATTACCAGGAGGATAACAAGAAACTTCTCCAAAGATAAGATGGGCATCATTATGCGCCTCTTCCAGAATCTGCTGTTTGGCTTGTTTGTAGCATTTTTCCTTCTTAGACTGAAGCTTGACCTCTTAAAGGGAGCGGTGCAGGACCGCGTGGGGCTGATCTACCAGTGTGTGAGCGCACCCCCCTACACAGGCATGCTCAACGCCATCGCACTTTGTGAGTTCCCCTTCTACGCCCTGCTACTGTCCTGCTACTGCTTTGCAAATAACAGAAATTCCTCGTGAAGGTTGTTCCTGAAAGGCTCCTGACAGTTGTGGGCAATGTCGGAGTTGATACAACGGTATGAAATCCAGAAGGAAAGCAACAGCAAGCGTTGCACCTCAGGAAAAGATTAATGCATTAGAGGAGGTCTGTGAAGGACTGTGCTATTAATCCCTGCCTCTCCCTTTTTACAGCTGGCCTCTGTACTGAGGCTGCAGTCTGAACTATGCAAGAACCCTCAGCTCACTTGCGTGTAGCATTATAAAAGCAGGACAAAGTCTAGGACTGTAATTTGTCATCATAACCACAGGCAAGCGAAGTACAAAAAAGCTTTGACAGAAATTAAGAATAATTAAATTTGAGAATATTATGTGATTACATTCTTACTAGAGCAAGCTTCTCTTCAGCTGCTGTAAATTTGCCACACAAACACCACCAGCAGGTTTTATTTGCAGCCTAAAAACTGTTCTTCCCATGTAAGGAACACAGATACACCACTGTTGTCACCTTTAGATCGGAGCACCTTCAAAAATTATCAAACAAGGGCAGTTTTTTCAAGTGGCTAATTTACATCTGCTAAAAGCACAGACTGTCCTGCATTTCACATAGTTAGGCTTCTCTCCTTAAGCATGCAAGCCTTTGCAATCTGCAGGCATGACATGCAGACACAAGTGCAAAACATGCAGGCAAGTGCGTGTTTTGCACTTCTAGTGGGAAAAGGTGATCTGGTTGCTTTAAATTCAACGTTTCTAATATATTCTCAAAGTTGTTTCAGTGCTTAAGGTTTGTTTGTCTCTTTTAACAGCAACAAGTCTTGATCTCTTTATTCAATTCAATTCATCAATTACTTTTTTTTTTTTTTAAATGTATTTAATCCAGTTCCACCCTTACGTGCGATCAGTGACCAAGAAAGTAAAGACGGCTTGTATCAGAAATGGCAAATGCTTGTGGCTTATATACTACATTTTCTGCCCTTCAGTATCATCAGTGTAGCAATCTTCAGCGTCTTTATATACTGGTAAGTA
Organism: Crypturellus undulatus; assembly: GCA_013389825.1. Classification (NCBI taxonomy): domain Eukaryota; kingdom Metazoa; phylum Chordata; class Aves; order Tinamiformes; family Tinamidae; genus Crypturellus; species Crypturellus undulatus. The sequence goes on along the minus strand of VWPW01005241.1, from coordinate 1,048,353 downwards.
CTAACATCATCTATTAGATTGTTACTTTCTTCTTGTTATCAACTTCAGGCACTGTGTTAGCAATAGGCTTCCTGGCAATCCTCTCGTCCCCATAAGCCTCTTAGGGCTAGCATTTGTTCCGTGAACTTTTGAAGGGTGTATCTGTGCAGCACTGCCTTTTATGGATGGAATAACTTTTGGAGAGGCTTTTGTACCTTCTCATACATACAGCCATTCCCCTCAGGCGCTGCCTGGCCTGCAGAGGCAGGTCACACACACCAGGGCCGTGACCCCATCACAGTGGCACAAGGCAGGTCTGGCCCAGCACACACACAGGAACCCGTGTGGGGCAGACAAGCTCATGCACCCTGGTTATGCACATAACAACCAGCTAAATATATTTCCGAGAAATACTCTAACAGTTTCTATTATTCTGCTGTTCACTTGTTATAACGTTCTCTCTCTCCTGTCGCTTTTTTTCCTCTCTTCTGTTTTAGGCCTTTTTACACCTACCCCTGACTTACTAGTCTCTATGTAGCTCCAAGTAAAGTATTAGAACTCTTCAGATAAGGCAATACCTTAATGGTAGGACTTTGAAGAGCTCTTACTTTTGCACTAAACTGTGATTAGGGGTTGTTAATACCTGCTAGATCTGTGAAATGTTTAATACTTGAATTTGTGTTCAGCCATCTATTTCTAATTGAGACTATTTCTGCATTATGTGCAAAAAAGGCTAAAGAAAAACCTGTGAGAAAAATCAACACTTCTATTTTCAGATCATGGTTTGAATGTGGTATACTTAAAGATTAAATAAATAAATAAAAAGTCACAGGGCTTTGCATTGAGTAAGGAAGGTGAACTACACTGTTGAGCTGATGCTGCTTGTTAGCTAAGAGGACATTGTACTAGCTACAGTGCAATTTTGGAAGAAAAATAATATGTCTTCCAAACCATTAGCACAGATTATGGGAATTATTTTTTCCTTATGTAAATTAAGGAAGAGCTGGGAAGAGTGTGCTGTTTAATAAAGACAGCAAGAGTTTGGAAGAAATTGCATTTGGATGAATTACATGGGTGGTGAATTGAATTAACCTTCCATTTAATTAGGATGAGTATATCCTTCTTTAAATCTAACCCAGACAGCCTTCTCTGAATCATGAATTTGCATGCATGGTATCAGATATGCAAAATTCTGTTAATTATCCGCATATAGATGCTCTTCAAATACATGACTAGTGTATAACTAACTCCCACTGTACAGAATCTAGAAGAAGGAAGACATTAGTTTAAAGTGTTGTAAAAGTGATGGTGGTTATCTTGAAATACTGCAGACCTCTGCTACATCTGCACAGAACTTTTTATTTAGATACCTGCACTTAGATCATGAGGTGAACAGAGGTCTGTTATGGTAAGGGTCCAAACAACTTACAAATTGTTCACTTACTAAGCTGTGATTGCTAAGCTAAATATAAATAAAAAAAGGTTAGATTCCAAGCCTAGTGCAAAAGCACTTTCAAAATATTCTTTTTCTCATCTTTGTACAGGACAGTAGGGTTGAATCCTGATGCTGCCAGATTTGGATGTTTCTTTGCAGTTGTCTTAGCAACTCACGTAGTTGGTGAGCTACTAACACTTGTTTTACTTGGTGTGGTTCAAAACCCAAATATAGTCCAAAGTGGAGTGGCGCTGCTTAATTCAGCGGGTGTGATAGTGGGAACCGGACTTCTAAGGTAGGAAAAAGATTTATTTCATTATGATTTTAATGCTAAAGTAACATTCATCTGCAATAGCTTCATGAACAGTCCCTAATGATGCAGAGCAATAATGCACAGGCAGCAATGGCATGGAAGCACAGCTGTTATTTTCAGAGAAGTGACTACCTGATCGTGCTAGACCTTGTACAAGATATCTAAAAAAGGCATTTAATTATCTTTAGCTATTACTAAAAATACTGACATTTTAAAGATTCTTCACTGCCTATTTTTGCAATTGGATTTAAGAAAAAAATGAACAATTCAAATTTATCAGCTCTGTTATTTTTTATAGCCATGCCAACAGGATCACATGAAATGCTGTCCTCATCAAAGGATTCTATGAAAAAAAAAAAAAAAAAGAGTAATTGTTGGAACTTAGTGGATATTAAAAGCTGTGAATTTTTGACTGCAAAAAGGTTATTTTCAGCCGTTACTCTCCAGTTTATTCATTGAACTTTTCAGGCACTTTTTCTATCTGTGCAGACTGAACTATATAATAATACATTGTAAACTAGTTAAGCAAGTGTTCCCAAAATTATATTTCCTTTGCTGTATTAATGTGCAAATGCTTTATTTTTTCATTGTAAATCACTAATATGCACGAACTTTTAAAACTATTCCCCAAACATTTGTCAGTATTGGAACTACTCTGCTCTTTGAGATATGTGCCAGAATAAATGTATTACTGTCAGGAAACCTAATTAGCTTTCTTCAGATTTCCAGCAAATATGATATCCTCAGCTGAGCCTTTTCCCATGCAAATGAATTAAGCTTAACACTAGCTGCTATCAAGTTGTCCTCAAGAATACCACAGGTCTTCACAAAGCTGATGAAGCAGCAGACTTCAGCCCCTGCTTGCTAATCAAAGTGCAACCAGCTTAAGATACACTTAATTTGGCTCCAGCTAAATTTCATAATGATGTATGCATAAACTGGGATAAACAGTTACTCTTTCTACCATAGTATAATGCCCTAATGCCTTAAAAAAGTATTTTAAATAGTATTTTAGTAGTAAATAATATTTTAAAAAGTATTTTAAGGCATTAAAAAAAAAGTGAAAAGAGTGTTTTTCACCTTATTTTACAGTACAGAAATTGCTAATTAAAACTGTGAATGTCTTCAGTGATCAATCTTCATAGGCAATGATATTAAAAATGGCACTGAGACTTGGCTTAGTGGGTATTTCTGCTGTGTTTCTATGTTTAATTAATTAAACCTAATTAAACATAACATTGAACAATTTGTTTGCCATTTAAGGTACAGAAGTTATCCAGTCTTGCTGAATAAAATTATTATAAAACTTTTCATATTCCAGTTATATTCTTAATTCTTCACCTTATTCATATTATTATTATTGTGATTATAGTGAGTTAATATTCCATCTTTTTTGATAGTGAACATGAGGTGAGGGGCTGTGGTTTCTTACCTTGCAAACAATATTTTTACTAGTAATGTTTATAATTGGTTTTCTTGGTTTTTTTTTTTTTTTTTTTTTTTAGTTTGTTATTGCAATGTGATCGCATAGAAATATTGGTGACTGTCCTAAGGAATTCAGGATGGAATATTGGGACACCTTATTTATCACTAGAATGCACTTTGAAAACTCTACCTGTACACTTAAGAACACTTTCTGTAACAGGCTAGGACCAAAGATGTCATGGTATTTTAATTCGGAGTACAATCATGTCTCGTAATGTAGCAAGAGCCAATTTAATTTCTTCTCTATTTAAGGACCATAGAAGATATGCCAACAGCTTTCAAACTGCTAAGTTATCTTACTTTCCAAAAATACAGCAGTGAAGTTCTTGTCGTCAATGAATTTTTTGGCTTAAACTTCACATGTGGTAAGTGTTTAAAAATATTTAAGCCCTTTAAGTAACTTTATAAAGATGCTAAAAGTGTGTTTGGATTCTGCATGCAATTAAAGTATCTGTTGTAAGTTAAAGATGACTTACCTGTTATTAAAGAAAACTTACCAAGTTATAAAGTACTGTAACTCCAGACCAGCAAATAAGACAAAATTTCAACTTTCTCCTTTCTCTGTTCCTCATCTTTCAGTTTTCCATCTGTCCTTTCCTCACCTTTTTCCTACTATAAGCATTTTAGAAGGTGAATTTTGCAGCCTGAAACATGTTCATGAGAACTGCATTACACTACACCAAATAGAACAGAAAATATCAGTGCAGTAAGAACTGACACAAAGAAAGTCCACCTGGATGAGTCTTCTGCTACCAGCAAGGCAAACATTCAGACATAATGCCATGGAGAAGGGACTAAGGGCAGCTTATTGATCTGAAGCTCTTATGAGCACAAGGGAGAGGTTCAGGAGCTAAGTTTGAAATGTCAGTATCGCTGAATTCTTTCAAATTTCTACATAGTTCCTGTGCACTTTTCTTACTGTTGAGTAGCTTGGATCTGTCACTTCACTGGTTATAAACAAGGTGACAGGCAAAACGCCAGGGTCCGAGTGGCTAGGTTAGTAACCAGCAGCCGTCCCTGGAGGTAAAACTTACAGCTTTGCACTTGCCTCAAGGCTTTGATCCTCTCCAAGGACATATGGTCTTTATCCACTATTTTTCAACAGTCTTTCTTGCCCTTCCTTATTACAAAACCCTAACTAGTAACTGTGAGAATATGACTGTAAGAATAACTCTTAGAAAGTGAGTGCATGACTTTGGTAATATTTACACACAGCTGTTTTGTAATGTGCCTAACAGACAGCCTTCTTTTTTAAATTCTGAAAGTTAGTATGAATGACGTAAGGTATACCCAGCAAAGTGCTTCTTGAGACCCTCTCTATACAATCTGATAAGCCCTGAATGAAACAGAAAGCTCCTAAAGACCCTTCATTCTGCTATTCAAAAATATGGCAAAGATTAACTGCAAAAAAGATGTAGAATATCAGTTCCTATTTCAAAAGGGTGAAAACATGTGACCTATAGGCCCGGTTCATCATTCAAGCAAATGTTTAGGCTAGATATATTAAAAGTATGAGCTAGATACTGCAGCCTGAGTTTTAATTTTGCTAAAAGGAATTTACCTAATGAAATTAACTTTATTTTATTTTTATTTTATTCTGGCAGGTGGACCCAACACCTCCACTGCAGTTAGTTCCTTTTGCTTTTTCTCTCGTGGTGCTCAATTCATTGATAAAAACTTTCCTGGCGCAACATCCCGCTTCACGACACATTTCTTAGCACTCTATGGTTTTCTACCAGTACTTGTCATTATAGCAATTGTGAGCTTTAAAATAAGAGATATAATTATTAGCAGACAATAAAAAAGCAGTTCTAAGCTTAAAATATACTACTACATTTTTAGTTTTGTTGTAGCTGAAGGACTAATTTTTTAGATGGACTTCGGATAGACTGTGATTCTACATAAAGCACAGAAACATTTTTATCCTTTATCAATGTTTGTTTCCAATTGAATGTATATTTTCTATCTTGAAAAACACTTCTCTTAAGTGTGTGCTCTCTTAATAGCTTTCTGCTATTGGGGTTCCCCACCCCATCAGGCATAGCAGAAGTATTACATGGTCTAAATGACCTTTTGAATGTACGTTGGTCTACTCATGGTGGTAATTTTAACAATCTAATCAACAGTGGTGTTCTAAATTTTTCCCCTGTATTTTTTTTTTTTTTATAATGAAAACCCTAAGCAGACCAATATGAATGTGTTTTATGTATTAGGCTTTGATTTGATACTTTCTGGGGGATCTGTAAAAAGGGAATAAACTGAACACATGTGAAACGACAGAACTGAGAAAGCACTCCACATTCATCTTATGCATTCTAAACAATCATGGCAGCAATGAGTAAAATAAAAGTACCCAATACTTTGTTGTCTTATAAATGATAAGTGAAAGAAGGTAGTTTTTTATCCCTGTTTCATCTTTTTATTATCACGTTCTAAATCTTGTTTTAGAATCAGTCTGTGAATTAGCAAATCTGTTTTATTAATAAAAAGTCAACTAGAGAAAATATATGTAAAGGTTGTTTGCCATTACTTGGAAGTGATATCATTTGCATCTTTGTAAATTATTCTCAGTCCCATGAAAAACAGTCCAATTTTTCCTTGCAAATGTATAACTGTGACTTTCAAAATTGAAGTATAGCAGACACTGAATTCACAGCTTTTATCTTAATTTTCATGTTCAGTGAACAGGTAATTTATTAAAGGTAGCTACATATTACAGCACAGAGTTAAGTACATTTGCATCTTAAAAAGCCCTAATAATATAATTGTTTTAATTTCATAGTTTTGAAATGATATTTTCTTTTAAAAAAGAGTATGAAATCCTCACTGAGAGTCATGTTTTTCACTTAACTAAGAGGCCAAGATTTTCTTCTGAATTATTCAAATTTTTATATAGCTTTATATATTATTCCAAGACACTTTTACTACATCTGGGAAAAAAAAAAACAAAAAAAAAACACTTAAATACGTTAAAATTAATAACTGTAAATCCATTTGTTTGTCTGCCCTACTTTCATGCTGATGTCAGGGAACATTCTTGCCCTCTGGTCTGCCAAGTGACTGTGTAGACACGTACTCCCATGCCACGTCTTACCTCTCAGGAGACACCTCTTGCTGTAGTCCAGATCTTCCTCATTCCCAAAATCCAGCTGATCGTATGAAACATGTCCAAGGCCAAAAAGCTACACTTCACAGTTTAGGCTGAAGGCATATCAGTTCTACCACTCACCAAAAACTTGTTACATTGATTTGAATGAATTCTCTAGCATTTGAATATTTGACAGAAATCTATACTTTCCAATTTTTTGCAGAACTAGTGACATTTCATACATTGGAAAAAATACATAATTGCCATATTAAACTGTATGATATCGAAAAAAAAATAAAAACCTCCTGAAGTCTAGAACAGCCAGACAAACTTGGTTTTAATTTATTTTATTTATGAATGTATCATAAAAATTTTACCAAACTATGGTCCAAATATAATTTTAATTTTTGTCTTTTAATTACACATGCAAGAAACTGTGAAAAGATGGCCAGCAGGCTTAAGCATGCAGTTTCATTCTTTGGCTGTGACAACTTGTTTACATTTAAATTCATACTTAAGGTAGAATCATTCAAAACCAAATAACTACAGGTAGGAATGACTATTGCAAGTCTTCATACTCAAACTCATCTCTGAAAAATCTGGAACTCTCCTCCTTCCCACCCCTCACCCCACCTTTTCTTTTTTTTTAAGCTGTATCTCAATACTAAGACATATTTTAATTTGGACTGACTAATAAACCAACATACTTTAATAAAAATTAATAAAAATAACAGGAATGCTTAGTAAATACCTTGTTATTTTTGTAGTTTGATGTTGTAGCTTTTTAACTGCACCAAATTAAACTGGTCACATAATGCTTAAAAAAACAATTTTGTACATATTATAGCTATAGCAGCTCATCAGTCCAGACCAAAATCCATTTCTTTCCAGGTTTTAGAGGCATTTCTCTTGTATTGATCAAGTTCCTATATCAGAAACATAGATACATATTAATCGAATAGCCTCATGACCGGAATTGGTAAAAAAAAAAAAAAACATACAACAGCCACGTAAACATTTAAAACATAAGGAAAAATTTTTCACTGTAGGAAAAATGTATTGTATGAGTATTAGTATAATTTTACAAAAATAATAGTGCTATATTTTTCTATGTTTGCTTTCACACTTGCTTTCTGTGATAGAAGAGATTTTTTGTATTTGTTTTTTTCTTAGATATTTACTTTTAAGAAAACAGGAGCACTGCAAAGATACAGGAGCATATTATTACATACGTTTTAGAAACCAGAATTACTGTACAAATAACACTGATTCATACCCCCAGATGCCCAGGTTATGGCCTTTCAAAAGCAAGGCATATCGGTAATTCCTTAGGAATATGCAAAGAAACTGTAAAAACAAAGCCTTTATTTTAGCACAGGACAAAATGAATTTCCACAAAACCTTATTCATTACTGGTGGTGGTAACTTGGAGAGTTACCTGTGGACCTTGGAAAATTCTGCAAAACTAAGGGATATGCATTTCTTTTTTGTTTGTTTGTTTTTGGTTTTTATTTTTCAGTTAGTAGATATTAAAAAAAAAGCTTCTCAGATTCTACTATTTAGTATATCACATGTGAGAAGAAACTGCAAAAAATGCAGTAATTATAATAATGCATCTTCTAGACAGTATTAGACCATCCTTAAAACTCTATGTGCTGATCCTTAAAAACAAACAGAAGCTTGAACTTTTAGAAAGAATGACTTTTAGATGGGAAAGATGAGCTATTCTACACCCCACATAGTGCACTTGACACTAGCTGAATACTAGCAAGGTGGAAAAATAACCTGGTATCAGTCAAAATTTTTACTGGAAAACTGTAAGCCTATAATGCAAGGCTATAGGAACATTAGCAAACACTTTCATCAATGCAGTGGAAGTGTCAGGAAATATTTCAAAAGCTTTTTTTTCAACATAAGTGATTTAATAATCATTATGAGTGCTTTACATACATTAAAAATACAGGATTTACACAGTATTAGCAGGAATGTAATAATGAGGTAACTGTTAGTCCTAATCAAAGACTATCTGCAAGGTAAAAAGACTCGTATCTTACTTGTAGCATTATTAGCTATCTATTAACTACAACACAAAGGAAATTAATCTCACTAGGAATTTCCATCAAGTTCAATTAGTTATACAGATACTTTTTATGCAGTGCTCCGGTGATTTACTAATTATACTTATTTCTGCATTCAATAAGAATTCTTCTCCTTGATATGCCTTAAGAAAAAAAAAATTAAAAAGGTAGAGGCTATTTACTCCTTTGAAAATTAATTCTAAAACAAAACAGAAAGATAAAATAGGTATTAAAATATTCTGCCAAAAAAAAGCAAAGCTAGCCTTCAGGAATCATAATTTTGTATCTGTAATTGGAATTGTGCAGCTAATGAAGTATCTAGGGATGATGAAGAAAAATCAGAGAAAAAAAAATAAAGAGGTATAGGAGGAATAGTATAAAGGCAGCATAGCCACAGGAAACTAGGAATGCATTGTATATCATTATTATTTTGATTTTTAAAGAGGAACTAAATAAGCTAATAGATGTTTGACTGGAATATATATATAAAATGTTGGAAGTGAAAAAAAACAACCTAAAATCTCTACCTGGAGAGTTTAACAGCAGTATCAATCCAGAGCAGAAGAAAATTAAGACAGAGCAACAAAGAAAGCATCTAATACATATGGTATATGAAAATAATACACAGAATTCACTCTATCTTATGATATAAATAAGTGTGTGTGTTTATACACACATACATAGAAATGTATACCACTTGACAAAACCCAAAATCTGTAAAAATAAATAAAATGGATAGTTAGAAGCTATGGAATCTGTCCTGGATACACACACACACACACATATATGTATATATATATACATATATATATATATATGTATATATATATATTATATATATATATATATATAAAATATACTTTGAGAAGAATATGCTATTAACAAACCGTTTATCCCCCTGCTTATCCTACTGTTTCACACTTTCTAGTCTGTGTCCATTCTCTGGGACTATGACAAACTCCAGAGAAGCTCTGTTTTATTTTATTCGTCTAATTAAGCCCATATTGGGAGACGCCTTTATGTTGTTTTCTATACAGTATGGTAGGTTAAAAAAAAAATTGTGTGTGTGTTTCAGGACATAGTGGAAAGTAATTTCAACAGCTCTCTCAGTAGTGCAAAATGTTCAGAGAGCACCACAGGTTAAAAGCAATAAGAGGATTTTTAGTTAGTGCGTATTCTTCATGACGCTAGTTGTACAGTTAAGTAATGCTCAGTCGACTAATATAGAACATATTGCGTCCAATCTAAATCTAATAAGTTGTATTATTAATCACAATTCTAGTAATACTGAACTCTTCCATCTGTAAGGTAGTCTTAGTATTTTTACTCCCTTAATGTTCATATAAAGTAATTATGATTTTGGAACATACTGAACTCTTGGAAACTTGCCAACAGTTAGGAATAGAAAGCATTTTGCGGTGTTTGAAGAAGCACATGTATTCTGATTTATGCTAAGTTAATAATTTACATTCTAATATATTTTTTAAAGAGCTGAAACTAGACAATGCAGTTTTATACATGAAGACAATGCTGTGGGTCATGCCTAAAGGTGTTATGTAAAATACTAGCCTCAGATTTTTCAAATCTGAATAAGCTCTCTTGAGAAGAAAGAAGATAATTTAGCGTTTTTTTTTTGCTGCAACTTTAGCTAGCTGGAAGGTTAGTCAACATAAAGGCAACCCAAAACAATGCAAAAATATCCAAAATATCAAAAATATAACATATATTAGAATTATTTAGCCATTCCAGTTAGACAGGAAAGTTCTGAACAAAATGAGAAATAGTATCCTGAAGCCATATCAGAGTAAGGCTATATTTAATCAATAGTAAATGAAAGGAAAAAAAGAGGATGAAATAGGAAGAAATCTCTACAAAATATTATCCTAACAAATTCTGTGATTCACATGGGGGAGGCAAATATCTGGAAGGTATGTCTCTCTAGTTTTAGTGTAAAACTAAAATAAATCCCTGCCAGGCAGAAATGTAATGGCAAAAACAAAACAAGACCAAACATTTCCATGTTACTTCAAAGACTTTTTTAGGAAATAACAACAACAAAAAAAACATTTTCCTGGTTCCGACGTGCTCTGCTATAAATGTGACCCAGAATTCTGTTATACTGTAACTGCACACTCTCCAAACATGCAGACCCCTTCACAGTAGCTAGCACTTCCTGTGCTTTTTGGGTGCCCAAGGTAGGCAAGTGAGATCAGATTTACAGAAACATGCTTTAAATGGTCCTTGAGTGCTTTAAATATTATTAGCATGCTAGCAGCTCAAGTCCTAGATGTCCCAGATGTCTTTGACTGGCATAAAGTAAGTAGATTTCTTTTAACCGTAATGCTTCTGTATTTCCCAGGATCCCAGAATGGCTGAGGTTGGAAGGGACCTCTAGAGATCATCTAGTCCAACCACCCTGCTCCAGCAGGGACACCTAGATTTCAGCGTTTCTGTAAAGTTTTCGTCTGTCAAATAGGGAAGATCACACCTAACTTTATAAAAATGCTGGAAAGAAATACTTAACTGATGTTTGTGAGGCACTCAGATAAGATAACATTACTGCACATTCTCAGGAAAAATTAATACTTCTGTGTTCATTGAAGTGTCTGAATGGCAGGTTGAGAAATACGGTACACAAAGAATAAAGATGATGAAAAGAAATGTTGAACAATTGAATGAGACATCAGGAAAATAGTATACGATCATGTAATTAAAGACAATATCTACAAACAAGGAGGAAAAATTAAGATTGCAGAAAAAACCTTAATTGTTGCATTTCTTCAGTTCTTCAGGAGTGACATCACAACTAACTTTTTATTCAGTTTCTTAGAGAATTCTCTCTCAAACTGTGGCATAAGATCTCTGAGAGCTGATTTCAACCAGCTGTAATAAAAGGCCAAGCCAGTCATTCAGCCATGGGACACAGACTCTTCCAGTGGGTACTATAATATTTATTATCAGCAGAGATAAGTCCTCCGCATTCAGATCCAGGTTTCAGAGTACATTCCTATCATTCTGCCTCTACCCACCTCTCTACAAAGCCTTTATCTGCCCCCTCCCTTGCCTAATCACTACCAGGAACCATTTTGATTGGTACAGGTTATCTAATTCTTTAAGCTTTTGTTGCTCTAGTGAATGCAATGATACTGCTACGGTCAAATATCTAAAAGAAAAAAAGGTTCATGCACCTATTTTGACCAACAGTTAGTAGTAGAAGACAGTAAAAGAGCTAAGACCTGAAAAAAGGCACTTCAAAAGACACTTGAAGTGTTTGTATCTGTGGTATGTTTTCATCCATTTTCTAAAGGAAACAGAGCAGACATGATGTGCCATTTCACTGCCAGAAATATTTAGAAGGAACTAAAAGAAGAACAAGATTTTTATGCACTCATAGGTGTTTCTTGGATGCAGGTGGTGCATGTGCAGCTCTAAAAAACAATGTGCTAGTTAAAACACACTAAAAATGTATTTTCCATAAAGATCTGAGGTGCTGTATGAGACCAACATGCTGAGAATGACTTCAGAGAACCAAAATGCAGCAAACAATTTCAATAGTAATAACTGATATAAGTTGCAAGTTGTAGCTTTGGTGGATCTACAGAACTAAAGAAGGATTCTGAAAAGACACAGTTGACAAACAAATAGGTGCTATACCTTGAACAAAGATACATTGAAGAAATGGTAACCTCAGGGAGTTTTCCAGAACAACAACAACAACAACAACAACAAGTCTGGGAATAGGGTGGTAATCTCATAGCCTGAACATACTGAAGAAGCAAAATAATGTGATCTAAAAGAGAACACTCTCATGGCAGAGTGCCGATGAACTGGACCTGAACTTCCACACCCAGAACATCTTTGGATAAGTCTCTAGAATAAATCCTAACAGCTTGTACATGAGACCATGCTAGCTAATTTTTTTCCTGTACTGCTCCTTTTTGGCTATTCTCTAATTTTGCTCTCAAGAACTTAACCTTTCGTTTTGATGAAGTATTTCCTTCTCCAAGCTGATTTTATGTTACAAATACTCTTTGCTAATCCTTAATAGACACTTATTTCTCTAAAAATGATGGCTGCAGACAAACCCTTCAAACAAGTATACAAACTTGGAAGTCCCTGGAAATAAGAATATATTACCCAAAATACAAGGATCCAATCTGCAATTGGCTATATCAAATGCCAGGACACTGAAAGGCTCTACAAAAGAGGGAAGCAAGAGAGAAACAGCCCTATTTTTATGAAACTTTGTACTAAGTCATCTATACATTTTTACAGTATTATTTAGCAGTCCTGATCAAGACGGGCAGTTCATTAGATATTCTAATTCTAGTATCAAATATACTGACAGGAAGCTATGTTTTGTGTCCTACTGCTATGACTTTGTAATTTTATTTCCTTCAAAGCTTATCTTTAAGATAAATGAGCAAACTGGCTATCACAGAGTCCAACGTGGCATATTAATTAAACGGAAGTAACTGAGAGGAATAACATGCACTTAAATGATCTCAGAATATGCACCATCATTATATGTAATTTCACTTTGCATTTTGTCTCATAATTTCTTTAGCAACGTAGCATATTAAACATTTTAATATAGTCTTCCTCCTAAACAACAGAGAGCATACGTGACTCTAAAAAGAACATTACACTCATGATGCACTTAAAATTTTCCTCTTAAAATAGTAGTTTTGTAGATTTTCACATAAAGAGGGGAAAAGCAAAGACACTTGAAAAACCACTGCAACTACACAATTCTTTTCTTATAGATGAATAGTTTTCTTAGTGCATTCCAAATGGAATGAAATTCTAAGAGTATAAAACATTTTAAGAATATGCAGATATCATGTAGTAATTGAACTTCAAGATAGAAAACTTCAGAAAATAGTGGCAGATAACAAAAGTAATTTTCTCTTTAAAGCCCAGATTGCTTGTGACAGCCCAACTAAAAGATGCTACACTGGTTTCCCTTGAACAGATTAGTGTTCTAAGAGCCTGTCTCTTTTGTTTAAAAACAGAAAATTAACAGTTCTCCATACGATTTAATCAACACACTATCTTGTTTCACAAGATGTAAATATTATCTAGTAATAACAAACAGGTATACTGAGTATAAGGTTACATTATAAATTCCATAATCAATGTGCTTTATAAATGGGAGCACTTCAATGATTTTAATATTGCCCTTGATATAACAGACATTTAAAAGCTGATGACTACATTAACAGGCACTAAACAAGTTCAAGGCCCATGAGAGATTCTTGCAATTGCTTTATTATTCTACATTATTAATATGTTCTAGAATCAGTCTAGTTCTCCAGGGAATTTTTCTATAAAGTTAGCTCATCACAAATATTTTGGGAAATTCAGATGCACGATATTACACGAAATTACACGATACTTTATCCTCTAAAGATATTTGCTGGAAATCAGGGGTTAAGTCAAACACCACTGTGTGGATTAATTTTATTCTCTGTATTTTTTAAAATAAAATGTCCACAAACTTTAGTCACCAAGATTATAATCTCATAACATTCCTAAACTCCAATTTAAACAAAAATTATGAAGCGGGGTGGGGGGAGGATATAAACTTTCCCACTCTAAACCTTGATACTACTTCCTGTATCTTACTGCCCTTCACACTATTCCCTAGACTTACTGCTAACCAATTCCCAAACAAATACAAGGTATATATGAGGAGAAACTTCTATCAAGAAACCCTCACAGCTCGGCTTCAATATGGACTATGAGATTATTTTAGTGAAATAATCCTTGAAGAACTGGAGAGAAAATTCAAATCTTTAATTTCTACAGAAACCACAGAATCAAAACGTTCATGTCTAACAATGTTCTTCCCGCTACATCTTTGGCGATCAGAAAACAAAGAAAGTTAACTTAAATTCAAGAATTTTATCTATTTAAAGGCAAAAAGGGTGATATGGTTATATTCTACAATTACTTCAGCAATGGTAGTGGTTCTGGACTAACAGACTGAACAACCCCATACCTCATTTTTCTGGGCTCTCATGACATCAACTTCATACTCAGCATATTGTAAATCCTGTGCAGGGTCCTTGGTATATTGTAAATCACAGGAACTCTAAAATAAAAATGAAAACACACAAATCATAAATTTAAGATGCTATTCATTTAATAAGATGATGTCACATGGTAGAGTCTAAAGGAAACATATTCCTTATAATACAAAATATTAAAATCCTACAATTACGGAAGAGTATTTATTATTGGACACAGATTAAATAAATACGATTTATTATCTTGAATTGATAAAACAATGAAAAAGTAAGAAAGCAATTGGAGCTTAAATGAAAGAAAATATTCTTATTTGGTAGTTGCTTGTTAGTAGTATCTCTCCTCAAAAAGAAAATACTTTTTCCAGCTCATGACATTCAGACACAGTCAAGTGTTTCTGCTGCTAGAGGCTTTGTCATCTTAAGGCAAGCTGTATTGCACACAGCTTATTGGTGATGATTTATTCTAATCAAAAATCACTTAAAATAGTGTGGCTTTAATATTTAACAAGCAAGGGCATAGGAAAAGGTGCACTGAAATCCCACATAAAAAGTTAGAAATCCATTGACTGAAAACTCAAAAGAGCAAAGTTTGTGCAACATAACACAGGTCATGGTCTCATAGCCCTAACTCATTTTCTTGCCAGCCCAAACAAGGTGTTGGCAGGAAATGGACATGCATAAAGAACTGAGACAGTCCAGTATAAAAGGGAAAAATGCCTGTTGCATGTCTTCAAGTCAAAGACAAAAGAATTCAGATTTACTAACAACAGCAATTACTTTTACTCAAAAGGAATATCTGGATTTTTACCGCTTGTGACCAGAAATTTCTGAAGCATGTGCAAGATCTGTCACTTCGGAGGTGGTGAGAGATACTCAATACCTTGCTAATCCAAACACTTCCCATAGAGTTTCCACAGAAAAATAAGAGATTACGGCAAGAAAATCCAGCACACTAGCCTGATTCAAAGCCTCATACTCTAGCAGAATAATGAACTTGCTGCAGTAGAAAAGAGCATCATTGGCACCTGCCTTAGGCATTAGAGCACGTCACCTTATAAAGTTCCAAAATAAACTGAGTATAGGTTTTCTCTCAGTATCATGAAAGGCAATAGTATTACTTTAAAAAAGTAATTGATACTTTTCTTTTTTCTAGATGTAGGAACGTAACTGAGATTTAGAAGGTAAAAATCAAAGCATCACAACATAAAAAACATAATTTTTAAACTTATGAATTAAAGAGTTTGGAAGAAACAGAACTGCTAATTGTTTTTTCAAGTGACTGAAATCCCAGGCACTGGACTTGAAGGACAAAAATTAGTCTATTGTTCTCAGAAAGAAGTGGTGCATCAGACACTTAAGTGCGTACCTTGGGAGGAAAGGTTTTCTCAAATACTTTTTTCCACAGTTCCAAAGGTGTGTTTGCATGCAGTTTTCCAATGTCACTATCAGAGGCAGGTGGTGGTCCTAAGGATTACAGCAGAGCACCGAGTAATATGAGGATGCTGTCATAACAATAGGAATTATCAAATCATATTGAGCAATGGTCCCTATTTTTTTATCTTCATCAATGGCAAACTATTACAAGCCTTGAAAAAGCATTTATCTCCTATCATGAAAGAAGTTATGTTAATATTGCATATTATATTTTACTATCTAAGCCCCTGTCTTACTATTTTAGTTAGTACCGACACTATTGAACTGTCTAACAATACTGCACAGGATATTCTCACTACTGTAAATACTGAATCTTCATTTTAAACTAAGTCATTTGCTTCAAAGATCAGTTAAAACTGATGTTGAAGCATCAGTAAAATCATGTGCTAAAATGTAAATTTATCTTTTATCTGTTCTTTTTTTTTTTCTAATTTTCATAACCAGTTTTAATATACATGCACAGTGAACAGGAAATGTTCTAACCTATTTGGTGCAGGGAATCCAGGCCTGCTGGTATAAACAGAGGTCTACTATGATCCAGTGAGACAGACTTACTAAGGAGAGGGAAAAAAAAAAAAAAATCAGGTTAACAGTGATCAACAAGAAAAATTACATTATTCTAGCCAAGACTAAAACATAAGCACATCTAAATAAATCTGCACATCAGCATATCTAAATATGTCTGCTGCAAAGAGACAGGCAGCTGCAGGAGTAAGAGGTAAATCTGCATAAAAAAAGAACCGCGCAGAAATGATAGTCTTGAGAAAAAAAAAAGAGGGTGATTAAAATATTTTTATTAAGTAATTTCAAACTTTGGGCAAGTCACTTAAGATTAGGACAAAACTGTATTACCTTTTATCGACGCCAAATGCCAAGTTATTAATAAGAATACGGGCTTTCAGCAGGACAGCCTCAGATTTACTGGTAAACTGGATGAATTCAGAAAATAAAATATACATCATGATCTTCCATCACAGAAATATTACATGTTATGTCATCTGCACAGAGGATTACAAATAGAGCCTGGCTAGTTCCTGACCTCAATATATTTAGTGTATGTCCACTGGATTTGCCAGGATAAAAATCTCACCCTCCCTTTCCAAAACATGCAAGTATTTGTCACTAAATATATAGATCAAGAAAGATTAAAAACAGCATTAAAGAAAGAAGATTAAAGATTAAATTTTAATATATGGATTCACAGCTTCTGAAGTATGCACATTAAACTAATAGATAACATTGTTTTGCTTGAGACAAATGAGTTATTAAGATTTTAAACTACATTAAAATTATCCAGAATACCATGAACAAAGATGTAATGAACAACTATAAATGTGTTCACACGTCATAAAAGTAGCTTGATAGGCAGCGACAGAATTGGTACAGATTTCTCAGGCTAGAGCTCCCAGAATACCCTTGGAAGCAGCATGCTTATTCCTCTCTAAGAGCTTTTGTAACTTAACCAATTCATCTCTTTGAGAACCAAGTTACATCCCAAGTAAAAGAAATGAATCTTCTCCCACTCATTTCAAGGGGAATCATGATTTAGTATCCAGGGAAGAATATTAAGCTCCCAGTTTTTCATTTTTACTTAAAATAATGTTCTAATGACTTAAGATGACAGATTTTTATTCTGCTTTATGGCATGTAAATTCTTCTATTCACTGAGAATTCAATAATATTAATCTTTTAAACATATATTTTATCTGTCAGCTTAAGTCCTCTCAGAACTGCAAGACCCAGCCTCACAGTGATCCTTCAGGTGAGTATACTCAAACTGCCAGGAAGACCCTGCCCTTTGACCCATGATTTTAAATCTACAAAAGTCTGATCACTTATGCAGCTTATGCTAAGCTCATACTGCTACCAAATGGGCCAATTCTCTACTTCTATCTAGGATAATCATTTTTTATCTGTCCTGCTTTCTTGTACCAACAAAAACGTTTGCCCCGCTGTGCAGTGAAGTGTTCTGGGGAACTCAGCTGTCTAGCAGGTAATCATTTTTCTTTATTTTTTGCTGATTCTTAGAGCATATTCATCTATCTTCTGCCAGTACCTGCAACCCTTTTGAGAAATCAGCTCATGGAGAAAGACACTGTAAGACCAAGTACATCCTATGTTCTCTAGGATTTTTATATTTCTATTTTTCAAAATGTTATTTCACAACATAAACATTGCTCATCTTTTCCCTTCCTTATTTAAAAAGTGAATACACATACCACTAATGATGCTCCATAATAATGTGAAACAAATCGAAGAGTCTTGCTTATGATTTTCCTCATTTCAGAGTCAAACTCCTGAAAAAGTTGATATTGGAATGTATGTGTAAGAAACAAAACCCAAGCTATTACAGCCAGAACTTCTCAATTTTTTATCTACACTGAAGTGCATTAGGTTACAATATATAAGGCGTTCAGCTGTCAGCATAATTATATCCTAAGACAGAATCAGTAACAGCCTACTCTGATTGAAAAGAAATGTCACAATTTCCCTTTGTTTCTTTTTTACAGAGGCAGCTTAAATTCAGGTAGTATATTATTCCAGAAAAAGTTTTTTAATTGGGAATGTGTATTCAATTTCCAATTAGTTTCTATTCCCTTTTGTTTTAAAATTTCAGAAGCAGAATACTGCTTACTACAATAAGGGTTATTTTTCTCTTTTTGTCAAAATATTTGACTTTCAGTAAGTCTTTGGCTATATACTTTCCAAATTGTAACATCTGCAAGACTTGAAAAGTGCATCAAAATATCTTTTCATTAATAGATCATATAGATGCCCTTCCTTGGATAAAGTCAATGAAAACCTGGTGCCAGCAAAGCCCAGAGGATCCTTTCCACAGAAGCCAACAAAATGAGGCTTTTATCATGTTTATTACATGAGAATTACTGATTTTAAAGGACTTATGGCTCAGCATAATGCCCCAGCGTGAAAGAAAGTTACAAATTGAGTAACTCAAAGAGTCGGCCTAGTATCAAAGTACAACATTGTCATCTAGGGAAGAACAAGCTGTCAGCAAGGCAGCTAAAATCAAACAGGCTTCTCTAGTTTCTCATGAGCACACGCTACTTGAAAATTAAGTACATATTTGTTTGGATTTCTAAAATATTCGGTGAGAATTCATCAGTACTTCTCCCTGATACTTCTTCCTTCTCTCCAACCCTCTAAAAGATGCAATTACTCATTGGGTTGTAAAAGACAGTAAAACTAGATTTTTTTTTTTTTTAAAAAAAGCAAATTTGAGAATGAACTACACCAAATATTGTGACCAGTTGACTTAAGAGATACCCATAATTCACTGCCATACAGATACAGCTGCAGTCAGAAGGAAGAGATGGGAGTTGTATTTCTCTCATTATAAGAGAAAGGGATCAACAAGATGTCTCCTTACCTCTTTATCTTGGTCTGCAGCTACTTATACTTAAACACATTTTTAAGTATGCCACAGAAATCATCCATTTGAGGATATTCTGTGAAAGAATGACAGCATGTCTCCCATAATGCAATTGGATGAAAAGATTTTTTGTGGTACAAGGCTGACTCATCATATTTCTGGTACCATTCTGATTACCAAATTGTTTTGTTTATCTTTTCAATAGAAATATAGAATATAAATATAAAAAATATAAATATGAAGTATTACTTACATGAAAAATATCATATTTGCTTCCAATTATCACGAGAGGTAAAGGAAAAGGGTCAACTAATTCATAATCCTATTAAATAGATATATTACAGTTAAGCAGTGTAAGAAAGGAGGACTGAGACAAAGGGAAGGCTCTAAGACTTAATTAACAAAAGACAAGGCTTATTTTTGCAAGATCTTAAATTAGACATAACTTTAATTCGGTAACTCTAGAATGTAGATTTAAGTTTTAAATAGTTAACTTCAGACATAAGGTTTAATAAATATATCGCAGGAACTCTCAAATTATCTAGCAGGCTTTCAGAAATCCATGTGACATTAAACTAGACTCTCACATCAGCTCTAGCAGTCAGTGCTCTAGTGAAGCTCCCTTTCTTGCAGCAGAGTGGTGAAGATCTATGTCGTAATCCAGGCTGAGCTAACCGTTCCCTCCTAAAGCCTGTCATTTCACATACAGAAAAGACTGTCAGCATATAGCCAAGAAGCTACAAATATTGAAAATCCTGTACTTTGAGATGAAATAATGGCTTCATTCATATACTGCCAAGCAAAACCTTTCAGCAATACTATCTTCATCTAAAATTGGGGCTATAGAACTGAAAAAAAAAAATAGGGAAGAGCTCATCTCTCAACAAAGACAAAAAAAGAGGAAAACAACAGAAATCTCTATTAATCTGGCCTTTCAACTCTTGATTACAGGCTACCTTAGGTGAATTCAGTCTTTTTAAAGAAAGTCTGGGTTTATGCTTTACCATGATAGCTAAAAATATAGTGGAATACATCCAGTCATTAACAAAAACACTCTTTGAACCTCATTAATTCCTGTTAATCCCAAAAAAAGTTTAGCTACAAAATAACAGATAAAATTTCCTTGAACTGTCAGTTACTTTTTTGACTATAAAAAGACAGCATTTCCTCCTACAAAAAGGGCATTAATTTTTTTTTTCCTCTAACAATGATGAAATTTCAGAGAGAACTCAGTAGTAGCATAATATTGTGTTTGCCCTCCCTTCTGTTTTCCAAAACGAAGGCTGAACAGAAATGCCAGTTCAGAATGTATCATTATGTCCCCTACAGGGTAACTATAAAAGCCTTTTCTTCTAAACAATTCATAGTGTTATCTTTTTTACTTATTGAAAGAAGTTTGTGTTTTTCAGATGCTAAAAGCACAATTTGTAACCCAGATATTGTGGCCATGACTTGTGTCCATGTGCATTTGAAGGCCTCTTCCTTTTGTGAACTAACTTTTCTAAAAGTAAAAGAACAAAATCATAATCAATCAGAACTGGAATCCTATACTCTAGGTCTATTGAGTGTTGCATATGTTGCTGTCTTAAAAACACAAAGGTACTTTTCAATTTTCAAGCTATATGAGCATTTGCAGTATTACAGCATTTTACAGAAGTCACAGTAACTAGATTTATGTTCCGAGTCTTTCAAGTGCTGAATACCTATTTATGCATTATATATACACAACATTTGGAGAGGATAAAGCACAATGCCTTTTCATTTCTATTGCGCATAATCTAGTTTAGCTTTTCCAGAGATTTAGTTAGCAATTATGTTTAAAGAACTGATGTTAACATTTCTGAAACTTTATAATTTAATTAGTTGTCAGATTATCAAAAGGCATTGAGTTTGTGATAGACATTTAAATAAATGCAAAGTATATAGTCATGTTGATGGCTGTTATAACTATATTCTTTGCTTAAATTTGTACCTTCAGCTAGTCTCTTGCTAGATGACTTTTGTACATTCTAGTTTTCATCTTCATTTAAAAAAAGATGAGGGGGAAAAAAGCAAACTGCTACTCTAAAACTATTCCTTTTGATTGGTGTAACATGCCATAACAATCACATTAGATATCTAACAAAAAGATATAAGAAACCTTTTTTCCTTGTTTCTGCTCTTATTGAATTTTTATTAAATTGCTATAATTTTCCAGTGAACAGGTTCATCTACATCAAATGGATTTTCAGTCATGCATAAAAATCTAAAAGAGTTGTTTATGATTTTCAAACGCATTATCTTTAACTGTATAAAGGCCTATGACACCTGGAGAAAATATTAGAAATAACTTACTGGATGATCCTTCTGTAGATTATTCCACATCCTCTGTTTAATTTCAGTAGCTACTCCAGGATTTGTCTTCCCCAGTTTTGTCAGAATTTTGTTCACATGGCTCCTGGTGACATGCAGAAGACTTTCCATAGTAGTCCAGAGTTCGTCAGGTTTGGACAGATCCAATACAAGAACTATAGCAAATGCCCTATTGCAAAAGAAAAGAAAAAAAGAGAAAAAGAAAAATAATAAAGGTATTATTTAGTAAAATCTTTAGCACATAAAACCATGAACATTTTCACATACAAGCATACCTATATTACAAATGCTGAAAGCAAAAACTGTGAAATACGTGTGCTAAGACAGAATTAAATATAACAGCAAGGGGTGACATCTCTTAGCGATACTCTGAGGTTTATTAAAACTTAGCCATTGTCTCATGTTCCAACAACATGACAATACCACTGAAGAACATTGCAAATGCAGCAAACTGCCTAGACACAGTGATTCTTTCACGTTCCACCCTGACTTTGGAAAGACTCTGAAGCAGAGTGATAGCAGCAACGCTACAAAGCAAAGTCCAATTTCACTTTAGAATGTAATGAAAAAAAATGGAATGTTTCTTGGTAAAACTTCGTACTTTTTCATGGAACTATTAAAGAACCTAATCCATTGACCATAGGCAGATGAGAAAATCAGTGAAAAACATTTTACTGAAATGGCTGTGTTTTTGTGTGTTTTTGTGTGTTTTATTGAAATATTGCCTTACAAACATAGGTGGTCTGAAGGTTCTGGGATGTGATAACAACACTGTTCTTTAAGATCATCTGTATCAGAATACTCCTTATCAACAAAAAGGAAGGATTGCTGGTGCTCGAGTTTCGTTCAGTCAGACAGTGGCTGAACAACGCTAGCTGATTTTCTCTCCAACTCACCAAGCAATTTCTGGCACCAGAAAGTGCCATTAAATAGTGACATTATCTCTGTAGCCAGTACAGTAACAAATGCAGGTGATAAAAATGGCAGCCTTCTCATTATTTTTTACAGAAATTAAAGCTCATTACCAAAGGAAAAGGCAATGGAATTTAAATGCTAAAAAGTAGGTTTTCTTTTCTGTCACCCTCTCAGCTTTTTTTCCCCTAACTGAAAATACAAAATGTCATCCTGCCACCACCTTCTCTTTTCTTTATGCAAACAGCATCTTTCTTCTTCCCATTACACCATTACTCTTTCCTGAATTAGTCTCCCTACATTCCCTTTATTTTTTGTTAGTTCACTTTCATTTTCTCTTTAAATTGTTTTAATAATTCTGTTCTCAGAAACATCACCTCTCTTTTCTTGTATGATCTTCTTTTCATCAGACAGCCATTACACTTCCTAAAATCCAAAAGTATTGCTTACAATCTTTGTCTTGTCCTCAAGTCTGAAAAAAACTCCTCAAAGAGACTGCATACAAAAGGACAAAAACAAATTTTATCTCTCATATGCCTCCACGTTGCCTTTTTTCTGCTCTTCCATTGACCATAAAGGGACACTACGTCTTCTCTTTTTCTGCATCTCTTGTATGATCTACTTAAAACCAGCTTAATTCCTTCATGGTACTGCTTTGTCTTGTGTTTGAAGATCGCTAAGAATTTGGTTTATTTGCTTTATTGATAGAGCATCAGGAAAAGAAAGGTCAAATAGAGTTTCAGGGGTAGAAGTTTTCCACAATGAAAAATCTAGAGATTTACTTTTGTTTGAATGAAAGCTGGGATTAGCTTTGTTATTTTAAGAACTTACCTTATGTTGTTGCTAGTAATCGGTACTCGAATCAGTTCCTGTAATGAGGTTCCACCACCTAGCTCCCAAAAATGAGCTATATCTTTAGGCTGCAAAAGAGTTTCTTGCATTAGAAATGTGCATTTTCATGCAATCAAAAGAGAAGATCTTGATGCTGGTAAAGTTGGCTTTTACATGCAAGTCATTCTATTATTTCATAATTTTTCTCTAAAGACAAACAAATAAACAACAACAAAAAAGTACAAAATACCAGTTAAAAAAAAAGATCATGTTCAAGAAATCCCATATAATACTTATGAAAGACTCTTGAGAAGCTTGTTACTACCTTGATGAATGACTACTTAAGGAAAAAAAAAAGTAATTACTGTTAAATATGAAAATAATTCCTTTTGTTTATTGCTACACACAAAGAAAGTAGGAGAGAAAGGCATTTTGAGAAGCTTGCTACTGAAAGTCTGATCCAGCTTATCTTCTCTTTTAGTTTCTGGAAAAGTTTATAAATAAACTTTGTCTTTCAGAGTCAGATCTACCATTCCCTGCATCAGTAATAAAACAACAATAGTTACCATTGCTGGCCTGTGTTTTGCAGTGATGGCAATTGGTCAATATTCCCAGAGCAAAAGTATGCAACATTTTCCAACAGGAAAAAAAAAAAGAACACTCAGATACTACAATCAAGGAAGTGCTTATAAACGAATTGATTGTTTTGCATTATATTTTGGTTTGATCTAACACACTTTAGTGAAAAAGGAAAAGATACTAAAATATTAAAATATAAAATTAAGCTAGCTACTTTTTCTATAATGAAATTCAAAAAATCCCATTTGTTTCACAAGTAAATAAACAAGCTAAAAAGGAACAGATATATGACACAACTTTCTGGGTACTCACTGTATTGTGTCTCCTTGCTCTTCTTCCAAAAGTATATTCCAACGCTAATGTTGGTTTTGGAATCTCTTCCCTATCAAATGAAAAAAGTTAACAAGAGTTTATTTTATTAAGATCTGAAATATTTACATCAAATTAAGTCTACTTTACTAAATTCTTTTTATCAGTCAGTATAGGATTAGGCTTAGCAACAGCAAGATATAGAGTACATTTTAAGATATGTTAAGACAACAGGTCTCAGTTCATTAGATGTTTCATAAGAAAAAAGGAGCAGCAGCAGCACAGACATCCATTCGGAATCTCTTGCACTGGAAAGGAGGACTGAAGGGGTCAGGTGAGAGGTGGTAATAAAGGGGAATATGTTTATCCATACCTGATTAAAGGATCACAGAAAACCCATGTACACATATATTATGATCACATAATATAATTATTTATGTGAAATTTTGGAAAGATTACCCAGTTGGCCTTAACAATGTAAGAATCTAAATGTTAAAATACCATTATTAAACCCTGGCAAATAATGGCTTAATTTACAAGGCTAAGTCTATTTGTTACCAACATTTTACAGAATTCTCTTTTAATGGCATCTGTTTCTTATATCACTCTTTGTGATGATTAGCATTTGAGTATTCAGTTTATATACATTAAAAATGTTAACACATACCTGTCAAGACACCTCAGTATTATAGTAGTTTTTCCCTGGAAATTAAAAACAAAGGCTACTATAATATCATTAAGATATAAAAGTTATTAGTTAAATGCAACTCATTCTTGTAATGTTCTAGTAATAAAGTGTCTGAAAAGTATAAACTTATTTAGTTGTTTATAGCTTTGTTAGTGGAATTTTATTTGCCAACTTTCTGTCAGGATGCAGCTACACAACCATTATTATAATTACAAACTAGTGGAGATGACAAATACAGGGGCAGTGCATGTAAATTTTCGACATTAGTTTAACTCTGTTAAACTGTTCAACTCATTTTGTTAACAGAATATTTCCACTGTTCTTTCTTAAATTATTTTTGATCAGATGGGAATAAAATGCTTAAAATATATATAAACATAAGCATCTCCCACCTCCCTAAAGGTCTTTACACTGCTGAAAATCACACTTAAAGGGACTTGGATAGCTTGAACAGCTTCACTCCTCTCCTGTTTCCTGTCTTATCTCAAAAATCCATTAATTTTATGTAATGCGAAAAGTACCTGTACATTCTCTTAAAATATTCTTTTAAAATTGCAAATCAGGGGTTGTGCATATATCAATCTCTCTAAACTAAAAATTACATTCTTAAAAATATGATTCACTTTAATAAAAAGTGTTAACATTTCAAATAAATGCTAACAGGAAAAAAAACGTACTAATGATGAAGCTTACGGAACAGTGTAACCTGGGGTACATGTGAGCCTGCAATCACTTCTAATGCATTTTCAAATTTATGTCATATAAATACAGACACAATTCTGAGTAGGATGAGGGGGCTTCTATCTACAGCAGAACTGGTATCCACATGTCTAAGCTACCTTGTTACCTACCTTTGCAAGGGGAGATTTGTGACAATGTGTCAAAGAACTCGAGTGTGTGGCATTATTCCTGACTGCTTTTAAAAGCATCAATGAAGCCAGCTCCCACAGAATGAGCATATCCGTGATCAGAATTGTTGGATCTTGGGCTCTGCAGAGCATAAACTTGAGCTTCTGAAATACAGCAGTATCTAACTGCTCAGAATCGGACCCCGCAGCATAGGGTCTGCCCCGAGAATGCAGTGAAGCAAATGCTCTTCAGGTATTTCCCATAGCACAGACTGTGTTCAGAGAAAGCACACGATCGCATAGTATTTGTCATTACCCCATTTTTGCTTCCCATAAACAACACGGACTTTTCCGAAACTTCCGCACCCTCGCCATCGCCTTCACCATTTTCCCTTTTCTCCACTTCAGCTACAGCAAGATCCCATAAAGTATCACTAGGCAGAAAAATAAGATGTCATTAAAGAAAAATTGTTCACCCGTGACATTTCGTGAAAACATCTAAACAGATAAATGCTGGGGATTGTGGTGCTTTTTTTCTTTTCACGTTAAATTCCTTGCGTTTGTCAGATTATAGATAGGTATATTCAACAGAACCGTGTTAAGGAATATCTCCTGCTCGGCGGCTGTGGCGCCTTTACCAGGTTTCCCAGGGACGAGGCCGCTTCTCCCCGCCGGCGCCGCGGCCCCCGCACGCGGCCCGGCCCGGCCGGCGCAACCCGCCCCTCCGAGGCCCAGGGGCGGCCGGGGGCGGCCCGGAGGAGCCCTCGGTGTCGCGGGCAGCTACCACGAGGCCCAGCGGTGCCTCGGCGCCACGCACCCCCGCTCACCCCGGTCCTTGCGGACAACGGCCGGGAGCAACGGCCGAAACGGCCACCCCGCCGCCCCCGTAACGGCCGCCC
>VWPW01005241.1:971322-1021592 GCA_013389825.1 Crypturellus undulatus | reverse complement strand
GCGGCGGCGGCGCGAGGGTCGCCCCGCTGCGGCCCTGCGCGGGGGTCGCCAGGGGCCGGAGCGCGGCGCAGTTTCTGTTAAACGTTTTGCCGAGGCCCCAGAGCCGGCATTCCTTCCCCATCATTAAACTCGCGGTCTCTTAGGTAACTGTTAACGGAGCAATGAGGGAAACAGGACCTGAGGAGAACTCCCCACCATGAGGAGACCCTAAGTAATAAATAATAGGTGATTTTGCCAGATCCATACGTTTAGCTTGCCTAATCATTCAGTTTCAGTTTCAGAGGGCTGTGTATGGTTAGCCACTATCCTACGTCTCTTCCAGGCCTGGACATCTAAAGCATTTGCTTTAGAATGGATGCAGAGACCAGTGGGCACCACAGCCTCGGTCATTAAAATCACGAAAGAAACCCCTTGTTCAGCGCTGAGCGGTGCCTTCCAATGGGCATTTATTTCATGAAGATTGATGCAGCATTTCCAGGATATTGGTGTATACAGCCAATATTGCACTTCTGCTCCCAATTCATTACTATTGAGTTAGTAATCACGTTAGTTAATTCTAACTCAAAGTACTGGATTGGGCTAAACTACATGCACTGCTAAGTCTCTCCAGGTTTACTTGGTTCATTCCTTCATGTGAGGTTGAATTTCTTCCTTCAGGACCTAACTTACTGTGTTATTTTGACAGGTAACTCCAAATACCTACCAGCTTTCTTTTATAGAGAAATATATTTATTGATAAATTAAATCAGCAGAAAACACCAATTTTGTTGATTGTATTAAAAACTCAAGGTGTTATCATTTGTCTGCTGGACCACAGCAGTAACTATCTCCAGCTTGTTCTAGAAGTGAACAGGGTTTGTTTACTAACATTGCCACACACACACACACACAAAAATCAATGCAGCAAGCTGAAGTTCAAGTAAGGTACTAATCTATGTTGTGTTCTACATGTTCTTTATTTTCAGGTCAATGTGATTGTTTACATAGAGCTACCAGTGACCTTTCAGTGGTCAGCCTCGCTGACCATGTGTACTGTCATAGTCATGACTGCTAGTTCATAGCAAGCACAAAAATTGTTCTCAAGTTCATGATCTAGGGCAAAGCCTCTTTGCAAGTGCTATCCCATCAATGTGATGATAAGCATATGCATATGCATGCTAAAATCCAATCTAAAATAAAGCATAATTACTAGGTGTAGTAGTCCGGGTTGATTTCTGTTACAATTTTGTGATGGCATGAGAACTGTTTTTGTTTCTAAGTTTATAGTCATCTCAGTTGAAAAGCTTTTGACTACAACTGGAGTGTAACTGATGCAGTAGCATCTGACTGAGTTTGCAAAGAACTGAACATCTCTGAGAATTAACTACTCTACTGATCTCATAGGCATGTTGACCTTGATGTCTGACTGACATCACTTTACCAGGGTATATTACACACACATAAAAAATTCTGGAGTTGGTGCCAGGGCCTCTTGTAGCTTCCCATATGTCCTCCTTGCTGATGGCAGGAGATCTGCTGCCCACTGAGCTGTAAGTCTCCTGCTACTGACTGTGATGTAGAAGGAGGTGAAGCCACTACCAAATAGTAGAGGCAATCAGGAACCTCTTTCTGCTTTTCAAAAGGGAAAGTAACTAGAGGTAGTATGTGCATTATTTCCTTGTAATTTTTAGGCAAAGAATTAATTCTTACAATAATTGGTGCTGGAGTCCTGAACACTGAGGCTTTTGGATTTGAGGTCTTAAAACTTTCCCCCCAAGATTGTTAACTTGCTTAAATTCTCAATACAGTTTTTAATATGTTCTAAAAAATGATATCCTTTCTAATCTATTTCATTTTTTTAGAATCATAGAATACTTAAGCTTGAAGGGAACTTTAAAGATCATCTAGTCCAACCCCCTGCACACACAGGGTCACCTAGAGCATGTGGCACAGGACTGCCTTCAAGCAGGCTTTTAAGATCTCCAGAGAAGGAGACTCCACAACCTCTCTGGGCAGCCTGTGCCAGTGCTCTGTCACCCTCACTGTTAAGAAATTTTGCCTTAAGTTCCTGTGGAACTTCTGGTGTTTCAGTTCGTAGCCATTTCCTCTAGTCCTGTCACTGGCTACCAACGAAAAGAGGCCAGGTCCATCCTCCTCACTCCCTCTATTGAGGTATTTATAGACACTGATCAGGTCCCCTCTCAGCCTTCTCTTCTCCAGGCTGATCAGGCCCAGCTCCCTCAGCCTCTCCTCATAGGGCAGATGTTCCAGGCCCCTGATCATCCTCGTGGCCCTGCACTGGACTCTCTCCAGCAGCTCCACATCCCTCTTGTACTGGGGGGCCCAGAACTGGACACAGTGCTCCAGATGTGGCCTCACCAGGGCTGAGTAGAGGGGCAGGATCACGCCTCTCGACCTGCTGGAGACGCTCCTCTTAATGCCCCCCAGGATGCCATTGGCCTTCTTGGCCACGAGGGCACACTGCTGCCTCATGGTCAACCTGTCGTCCCCCATGACGCCCAGGTCCTTCTCAGCAGAGCTGCTCTCCAGCAGGTCGGTCCCCAGCCTGTACTGGTGTCTGGGGTTATTCCTCCCTAGGTGCAGGACCGTGCACTTGGCCTTGCTGAACTTCGTAAGGTTTCTCTCTGCCCAGTTGTCCAGTCTGTCCAGGACCCTCTGGATACCCTCTGGGGTATTAGCTACTCCTCCCAGCTTCCTATCACCTGCAAAGTTGCTGAGGGAGCACTCTGTGTCTTCATCCAGGTCATGGATGAATAAACTGAACAGGACTGGACCGAGGACTGACCCCTGGGGGACACTGCTAACCACAGGCCTCCAACTAGACTGCGCCACTGATCATCACCATCTGGGCTCTGCCATTCAGCCAGTTGTTAATCCATCCACTCATCTAAGCCACACCTCTGGAGCTTGCCCAGGAGGATGCTTTGAGGGACAGTGTCAAAAGCCTTGCTGAAATCCAGGTAGATGACATCCACCGCTCTCACCTCTTCTATCCAGCCAGTCATTCCATCATAGAAGGCTATCAGGTTGGTCAAGCATGATTTCCCCTTAGTGAACCCATGCTGACTACTCCTGAGCACCTTCTTATCCTCCACATGTTTGGAGACGACAGCCAGGACAACTTTTCTAGGGATGGAGGCAAGATACTTTGTGCCTTCCACAGAGGACAAACCCTTAAAAATTACTAATCTCTTTCAATCTTCATATACTAGGTATGAAGCGCTTTATCATAAAACAAAGGAGATTTTCAACCTTTCGATATTAAAATTAATCATGATGAAATACTGCAGTTTTAAATAATTAAAAATATGAGGACTAACACATGAATAAGTAGGAAAAATATCCACGATTATTAGTATTTGCAGGAATGGAAATTACAAAAAAATACAATCGATGATTTATGCTTGACTGTCATCTCTATGACTGCATCCAAATTACACTGCTCTAACTGGAATTCCAAAGCCTACAGATATGGCTTCTTTGCACAGAAAATAAAATGTGGAGATGCAAATCAAAAAGGGAACTGGGTCGTGTTATCAGGTCCACCAGTATAGCTGTAGCATTATGTCCTTCAATGTACAAGACTATCCTATTGGTATTATAATATGAAATGTATGGATACCAATGAAAACAACAAGAGATACAACTTTTACAAAATATTATTCTGAATCCTTATATATACATTATACACATCAGATACTATGTCACGTATATCTCCAAGGTTACACACTGCAATTTAAGCAATGGCTTTCTGTGCTATTCTTATGTCTTGAACTGTGAGTCACTCGTATATTTGGATTAGATTATTATTTTGGGTTAAAGAGTTATTATTTGGGTTCGTGTTTTATAAAAAAACAAAACAAAAACTAGCTTTATAAAACTATATTAAATATAGTGCCTGTCCAATTTAGATTTTTCCAAAATGCTAGGGGCAGAGAGGGATTATTTAGAAATTTACCCAGGCTGAAGGGTGAAGGCTGAAGTTTTGCCAAATTAACAGCTTTATAACAAAGTCTAAAAATATTCATGAAAATACACTTTAGATTTATGATCGTATATGATGAGTTTCTGTCTTAAAAAATAAATGTAGAAAATAATGAATTCATTCTTTTCAGTCCCATGGTGTTTGTATTGCAAATAAAAGAGGGGTACTGGTAATGAAAAATTTTCTGTAATTGACTTTTCTTTTAAAATATATATATTTTTTCATAATGAAGGTTATACAGCTTGTATTATTTTGAAAACTAAAGGTGAAGGGTTGCAGACAGTTTGTTCCCTGAGAAAACTTCTTGAAAATGATTAAAACCTATAGAGTTGTTCCTAAGGCCACTCTTCCCCATCACTAACAGCAGACACATTTAGTTTTGAGTTCTAGAGACAAGCCACCCCCAAAGAAGCAGAATGTAGAAACAGGCTCATCTTCATAATTCCAGGTCAGGCCAGGGTTTTAATTGAAGGAGGACTCCTCATATATCACTGGAATGAATGCAAACCCATCCACCTTTCTTTTGTTCATAGACCTCCTTGTGTTGTGTATCTTGCCTACCAGAAAATATTCTATCAGTACAGAAACCATATAAATAAGGCACATTATCATGACACCTAATCCTTTCATAACAAAGTGGGGCATTTAGTTGGTCTGTTGTTTGTGAGAAGTGGCTGACTCCCCATTTCCTTGAGTTTCTGTCCAGTTTGAGGTGTCAGTAGTGCTGGAGCAGAGAGATGATGAGCAGCTCCTTTCTGCTGATGGAAGTTGTTAATATAGCTGGCAATCAGTAGAGTGATCTCAAGAATCTGTAACAGGAACATACAAATCTCTTTGAAAAATACAGTGATGTGTTTTGACTGCTGGAAAAATAGCTAACTTTTCAGCAAGTGACAATCACCATCAACTGGAGAAGTACGTGCACTTTATTAAATTAGTGATGGGAGAAAGGAAGTGCCTAATAGAGCTTTCTTCTATCTCAGCTTGCCAGTACTGAATTGCTGTTCCCAAGAGCTGAATGCTGAATGCTTTGTCTTGCATAGTTTTAAATCTTTCAAACAGGTGGCTTCTATCACTTCTTCAAGACAGATTTTGAAGTTCGTTCTTTGGCAAAAGCTTTTCCAATGTGTTCCCTCACTTTTTTTTTTTAGTTATCTAGTGCTCAAGGTGCAGAGTGCAAAGTGCACCATCAAGTGCAAAGGTGCAGAGTAGACAGAAGGCAGGAAGACATCTGGAAGCTTTGTACAATCATTCTCTTTGCAACCCACAAAACCTTGCCTATAAGGCCACAGTCTGAGGGAAAACAGAATTTTGACCCACATTGATATGTGGAATTTTATATTTTGTTTTACAGATTGTTCTGGCATACAGCAAGAGACTCAGAATTCTATCACAAAGTTTACTTTCTATCAGTGAAAGACAGAAACTAGATTCTAAAAAGCACAGTTTCTTTACCAAAGAGAACAAATCTTAGGATTTTTAAGAAGTGATAGATGTTACAGAAGTCCACTGTACAACATAGTGATTTTAAAAAATTATCTAGGGCTTTGAAGCAAACAGACTAATTTTTATATAATGTCTGTTCCTTCTGTCTTTTATCCTTATACGAAAAGTCTGGAATGCTATAGAAAAGGACATTAAAAGAAACATTAATATCCTCTCTGATAGCTCTTATTTTGTTTTACTAATTGTTTTGCTCTCCAAAACCATCTGGCAAAAGTCAATATCCTGAGGATGCTAGGAATAAATAAAGTGTTTCATCTCTTACATCTGTTAAGGATTACCCCCTGCTAAAAGTAGGAAAGCAGCAGATGGTGGGAAAGTATTTCAGGTAATACACCAACCTTTGGTTTTGTCATGGCAAAAAGGAGTTTTTCAGTTGATTTGTCCTTTCTCTGAGCATTGTTAACAACCAACATAAAATCATCTTGGTAGCCTCCAAAAGTCATCAGACTCTTATATGTATATGAAACTGTTAATCGCTTAAAACAGAAAACCCAAAAAAAACAAAACAGAAAGCTATAAGCAGGTAAATGCAGGAAAAAGAAACTATGACAAATACTTATTTGAAAAATATAATTACATATCTATTTTTGAAAATGTTGGTGTTAGCCTTTCATAGATCTTGAAATTATTTCTTTGGGATAGATTTTTTCAGACCTTCACTGTGTACAATTTCCATTGCAGATGGTAAGACTAGCTCATGAAAGTTTGACCTCTGTTTCTATTCCAGGTAATTTACGTAAAAAATATTTTGAACATGTTTCAGCTTAGGTATATAATTCAAGTTATACAAGTCTTGACTGCCTTTGAGAGAAGTTAATTATAGGAATTCCACTTGGAATTGAAGCAGAGACTAAATAAGTTAAATGGCAAAGTGTATGATTTCTATAGGGACTTAACACCAGGATTTCTTTTTGTGCAGTGATATAATTTACATACACATAAATGAATGCTGTCCAGAAATGCTGTAACTAGCTCTGCAGTAGGTAGTGTTTATAAAGCCTTCTGCAGGCTGATGCAAGCTAATTTTGCTTGTTATCTGTACAGAGCTGCTGTACAGCTCTACTCAGTTTGTTTTGTTTCATTAATCCTTTTAAATATAAAGAAACATAATGAAAAGGCCCATATCAATACAATTATAAAGTTGAGAATTTCTTTTTCTGAAATTCAATATTAGCACTTGATAATAGCAACATGACATTCTGTTTCTTTGCAGGATATGAATTAAAGCAAGGATCTACTCAGGCATTGCTTTTTATGCTGATTACCATTAATTGTTTTCTGTAAAAACTTTTATTGCAAATCAAAGAAAAATCAGTGCTTAAGATGACATAATTAAATAACACTGGGTTATATTACCTGCTATTAAACAAAAATAATACAATGAAAATAACAATCTTTTTATGCAACTGCACTTTGTAGACTGTATGTATTATGAATAATAATGGAAAATTAAAGTCTCCAAGAGGAGAAAATTAATATTATTGTAAGAACTGTAACTATGGATCTCCTGATGTCTGAATGATTAAAACATTAACATTTCATTAAAAGATATAAAACTGTAATAAACAAAAATAAATTCAGTGCAAAAAATCATTATATGCTTCTATTATCAGTGCCACTGTAACAGTAACAACATTAAAGCATTTACAAAGGAATCAATTTTTGCTTCAAGAGAAAGACTAGATACTTACCATCATGGCACATGTCATCTTCTGTATCCTATGGTGTTGAATCTCCCTGATTGCTCAGTATTAATATCTACTTTCACCAAAACTTAAAAAAAAAAAAATCCTTACCATTGAGCTGTAATCTAGGATGCTTATGCCATCTTCATGTACAGCAAACCATATGAAAGACTTCTCAGGTGAGGACGTTGCTACAGGCTACCGAGAAATAAATGTTCTCTAGTTACAACTTTAAAGTGAGGCAATATTTAACTGATCAATAACAACCAAGTCTTACAGACTCTTTCCATCCACATGTCTTACAGAGATTTATGACTGGATGAAAATGAATGTAAAGGATCTGAAGCAATATAGGAGGCCAGTGGCAGAGCTATGAACTAACCTACTATTCTTAAAGCATCCCTCTTAGTGTAATAAACTGCATGGCTTTACTAGAAGAAAAGAAAACAAACAAACCAACCAAACAAACAAAATACCCAGGCATTTTAAAGTTCACTAGCACATATGTCTATACATGAAAGGAAGAGTGAGAAGCAGTTTAGGTTTATGTGGTAGAAGTTAAGGGAGGAAATAATACCAGTCTGTTTTACATAGTTGTTATCTGAACTCGGGAAGAGTTGCTTACTTTTGCTGCAAACAGTTTAGCACCAAAGAAGGACCATTTTCTGGCTACAGTGAGATAAATGCGCACACAGTCTGCAGCACTGTGCCCCCTGAGAGCCATCCATCGTGTAGACAATCGCTGACAAAGCTGTCTGTTGAAATGAAATATGTAATTTAGTTATTGAAAGAAATGTAAATGCTTACCCATAGCAAGTTTAATGAGCAAAAAAATCCATTTGTTAAAATGATAATTTAAGTTAATGCAACAACTATCACTTATACAATATTAAATAAATCCAAAACATTTAATATTTGATGCACATGAAAATGACAAAGTATCTACTCATTTCTGCAACACTACACCAGGATTAAACATTGATGTAGCAGTAGCTACATAAAAGAAAAACTCTACTACAGCTATTAATGTGTTTCTACAGATAATCAATCAACCTTTATCAGTACTCAACAGCAACTCCAGTTGTCATTCTGAAGGTCTGTCTAGGTTAGCACCTATCTTTAGCTGTGGCTAGCAGTAGATGTGGAAGATACAGCTTACTGCTATTTCTTTTTCACTGCATTTGGGCGCTGCAACCAAAAGGGGTGGTCCTGATGCATGATGCATTCACACTGACTCTTTTCTTTTGTGGCCCCACAGCGAGTTGTTTCAGTAAAATGATCCTATGGAAAAATATTTCTCCAAAAAAAACAGAATGCCTTTCTAGCACATTGACTGGCAGGAATGACTTACCCTGCAAGCCACAAGATCATTAGATCCAGCCCCGGAAAAGGGAGGGGGAATGTGCAGCAAAGTAGAGCTCTTTCAGCTGCCGCTCACTTTCACAAGGACTTTATGAAGTCAAACTGCAGCCTACAAGAAGCACTACTTCCCTGATACAGATTCCAGCTTTTGGCAATTGGTAGGTCAGGGACTCCCTGAAAAGCTTAATTGATGTTTAACACATCCTTCAAAAATTCAAAAAAAAAGTCTAATCTAGTACCACTTACACTTTGTTGTTGGTATACTTTTGCACGTCCAGGTTATCTCTTGAGGATGTAGTACTATTGCTTTGTGCATATGACAACAGTTTTAAACTTTCTCCACCTTGTGGTAAAAATGATGAAAACACTCCTGTGAAGCTGACTGGACTTCAATAATGCTGAAACACTGACTTTGGAGAGCCTGTTACGCTGTGCTGCTGTTCTCTGCGTTAAGAGATGCTCAGTGCAACGTCCTCCAGATTATGCATTTTAAATTAACGTTACCAACTGCCCTGCCAGTCTGACTGGCTCCGAAGCACTGTGCATCTGAGCAGCACTCAAACCTAGGTCCTTTATTCTCAGCAGTTCTTTAGTCTGTGCATGGTCCTAATTTAGCTCTTCTTGGTAAGAAAACTAAGAATTGCAAAATCTCTGGGTTTTGTAATCCTGTGTAGTAATTTATATGTTTTAAAAGTTAGGAGGGTTTGCTGGAATGCACACGCAATGACGGCTCTCTATTTAGATGAGAAATACTCAGATGAAATCTTTCCTTGAATTTGGCAGGAAGAATATCAGTTTCAAATACAGCTCTTGACAAATATGGCATAGCATTAAGTTGTACATAATAAGCATTTTAAAATTCCACATTTTACCCCAGATTTTTTCAGAGAATCCAAATAGTAAAATACATCTCACCTTAACTGTTCTTCTGAACAACCATGCCTATATCTTTTAGGATAGAATCTCTCCAAAACTTGTTTTAGTGTTTGATTGGACTTGGATTGTGAAGCGACTTGCCCCGCTGGAGTGGAGAAAGGCCTTTCAAAGTCTCCAATCTCTATCTAAGGGAAAGATCATTGACAAGAAGGCATTTGTTACTGCAGAATAATTTTGGAGGTGAGTTGTAGGTATCCTTTCCTATATCTTACTAAATAGAAAGTGAAAAGCAGTTTGTCAACTAATACATATTTCCACTGATACAAAAGTCATGAGATGTTTTATCCATACTGATGAAATACGTCATACAAAGCAGTGTATGCTACTGAGGATTTCCTCTTGAGGGTAGAAGTTATCCCTGCACTTCTAATCCAATCTATTTCTTTCATTTGGATTTAAAATGCTGAGGTCACTGACTGCCAGGCAATCCTAGACTCGTTGCTTAATTTATATAAGTTTCTGGATCTTTAAAAATGCTTTGTAGGTCATTATTTTATGATTATGAATTCATAAAGATTACCTGTGCTAAGAGAGCTGTCAATTCCATTGCTAATTCTTTGTTTACTGGGAAAAGTCCATTGACTATTTGATCATTTGTCTGATACACTAACAGCAGCTTCTCTCTTTCCGTCTCCCCATGGACTTGAACTGCAAAGTAGAGCCTACAGAAGAAGGAAGATTGTTTTAAATAGAGAAAACCGGGAAATGCATTAGCCATGAGGATTAACAGTACCTGCTTTGAATGCAACATGCTTATGTCAGCATCAAAGCACCAAACACTAGCACCAAATATTAACAGAGCAACACCTGTTCTTAAACCAGTGAGTAAATATTTTATTTCAACCAACGTTCAGTGTAGCCTCTTTTTTCTTTTTTAATTTTTTTTTCTTTCCCCTCGAACAATCCTACTCACAACTTAGAGGTAGAAAAAATTAGCTACCGCTTATAAAAAAAATGCTCCAGTTACACCCATCTGCTATTTCTGTTGCAAGCTCTGAGTCAGCCAGTATTTTTTAGATGAAGAAACTCTCCACAAATAAATAAAAAAAAGTCCCTAGAACAAGGAAGAGATGTTATACTAGCTATTACAAACCTATTTTTATAAGTAAGGCGGACAGTCCTTGTGCCTTCACATTTCCCAGGATGTTGTTCTTTGGAGGCTTGCTCCCATTTTGAAATAATGTCACAGATCTAGAAGGAAAGCATTGAAATTATTTATTTATATATCCTCTTCTTATGACATATCAGAAATTTAGCCTAATTTTTTAAAATTACTGACATATACTTTTTGCTAGCATTTCTTAGTTGCAGTGTTTAATAACTACTACTTTCTGTTTGTTTATCCTATTACACACACATTAACTTTGGAAATGTTAACTTAACTTTGGAAAGCCATAACATGCTTATATGGAAAGACCAGGTACTTAATGTAGCAGCAGCAAATGAACACATAACGATACGGAGCGAACTGTTACTAATCCAATGCTTTGCTGCCTTCTCTTTCTGCTGCACAGTGATGTTTTTGAGCTCCTCTGGAGTAACAGTTTGTTATACTGCTTGCCCAGCATTTGCTATAGCACAGGAAGGGTGCTCGCTGATGAGCACACGCAGCTCTGTGCCCCTCTGGACTTAATGTCACTGTTCTTTCATAAAGGAGCCTTTCTGGAATCAGTAACATGAACAGCTTCCAAAGGAAGTTCCAACACCCTTGCATTTGCCAAGAAAATATATTTATTTTGCTTTCCATACTGTAGTGATTCCTGGTGGGGGAAAAGAGTTGCCTGTGATGACCCTGCTTGTTTGTCACTAGGGCCTGGACTCCTCGTGACTCAAAATGCAGCTGTGAACATTGGCTAAAGGCTGCAAAAGGCAACTTGAAAGACGTAGAGAGTTGGTTATTCACTAGTTGCCAGGAGGTCTGTAAAATATCTAATATTTTACTAAAACAGATTATACTGTGCTTTGCAATATTTACTGCAAATCATCTATATTAGTAGTTTAGGGAATGAAAACTTCAGAATGCAGATCAATAAACCAACCACTGGAAATTTCCTGAACTGATCCCTAGTTATTCTGTATTTAGATAAGGAAAGAACTCTTTCTCTTTTCCTCTCCAGGATCCCACCACCCCAGTATTATTGATTTTTTGGACTTCAAATGATTGTCATTTGGAGCAATAACTGAAATTCTAACTGGCATCTTTAAATGCACATTGGACTGCAATTGCTTTTTGATTCTAAAGGATTGTAATTAATAACAAGTTACTTTCTCCTTTAACTCCATCTATTAATATCAGCCTCCCAAGCAAAGCTTTCAAATATATTTCACTGAATGAATTTTAGCAATTGAAAAAATTGTATTTTTTCATCTTTCCTTTTATGTCATGAGGAAAAAAATAGAGTTTTCAGCCTGGTAAATGTTTTCCTTTATAAATTCAGAAAAGAGATCTGTAAAATGAATTTAATTTTTTTTTTTTCTTTTATATGAACTCATTAAAGGCTCTTGTTTACCTTGATGTTCCCTTGAAGACAGTGCTCTATATCCTTGCCAGAGGGATCATCAGAAAATAGTGCAAATCCTGACTGAGCTGGTTTCCTCATGCCAGTATCCTGGTTTAGAGTGTTCAGAAATTCCTCCACAGTGGTTGAGGCATCAAAGCCAACAACCTAAAAAAATACACAAAACATATTTTGTTGTCAAACTTAAAAAAAAAAAAAAAAAAAAAAAAAAAGATTCTTAAGAATGCTAATATGCCTCTATAATAATAATGGGGATCAAAGACCCATTCCATACTCTCTGAATAGCTTATTGTGATTGGAACTTTAAAATTTCCATTAAGGGTTTGGAAAAGTGTCAAGATGAAGATATAAAGTCAATTTAGTAGAGTTGCTTTCTTTCCATCAAAAAATGTCCTAACCTCTCAGCAGATTGTACCTATTGCATTATATTTATGAAATGAAAGGTATTTCTATGGAAAAAATTAAAGGTTTTGCTTTTATTTCTATTTCTATTTTTTAATTTCTTTGTTTCTACTTTTTATTTTTGCAATTGCTACACTTGAATTTGTTCAACAAAAAGTCTACTATCTGAGATTTTGTGGAAAACAACACTTAAAAGGAAGGAAAAATATGATTTCCTACACTTTTCAATAAGATGACGGAACAAATGACATTATTAGTCATTTTTTTTGCATGACATGCAATTTTGGAAGGATATTAGATTATCTTTCTATGGCCAGATCTGAAATATTTTATGGTGTTGGGTCAGTACTATGTAAGCCACTAACATATAAAGACTTTTAAGGTTTATTTCCCCAAATTTACATATATAAAAATATATGTGTGTGTGTGTGTGTGTGTGTGTATTTGACTACAATACTAGGGTATTAATACTTCAGCATGTTGTTCACTTAAATTTCTTTTCTGAGGGCTTTCTGCTTTATTTAGTATATTGCAGAAGGCATTTTACTCTTATCCTTCTATTTTGGGCTTCTCAGTGCTGGAAATTTAAGCAGTACTGCTAAATCTAGCTTTGGAGATGAATACAGGAGAATACAAAATATGAAGATAATACATTTAAATTTAAGTACATCATGATTTTTCTGTTTTACTGGACACACAATGATTAAAAAGACTTAGAGAAAAAATAGGGCTTTTTTCTGTGATAAAAAGGTTATTCAGTACAGTGTTGATTTCATTTTAAAGGTCACTTTTTCTCTAGGAATACTATAAGTTGTTAAAGATCTTTTTTCTGCCACCTCCCACCGTTAGAAACACAAACCAGAACACAAACTATTATGCATGGAAGTCCACAGAAAGTTTCCTACAGGCTTTGACAGATGAAGTCCAAAAAGAGTTAAGAATGCAGCTGTGTTTGTTCTCTAATAAATATAGTTATCCTTCAGTGAGTGTTAATGGGAGGCACAGATGTGCTTTCAGGCCTTCAGTGACATATTTGTCTTTCAAGATTTCTGATGAAAGGAATCTAATACCTTTCTCTTTTCTTCAGTCTAATTCATTCATCTGGTGGCCAGGTTAAATAAGAAACAGAACCTTAATTAATTTCACATTCTTAAGAGGTTTTTTTTTCATTTTCAAGGTATTTTTTCCTGAATCTGCATAATTCATTGGTCAAATATGATTCCTGTACTTTGTGCCTTCCATTGCTAACATTGGCACACAATAAAACTTGAGTGCTATTTACCTTAACACTTACGATTCTGCTCCTGATATACTGCTCCAGGAATATGCTAATAGCATGAGGTTGGGACAACTTAGACTTTGTGCTATTCTTGGCATTACCTGATATATGCCATTCATGAAATGAACTGGAATGCTAAAAGGCAGGGAATGGTGGTAGGGATTTCTCAGAAGGGTTGAAAGAATTTCCATTCTGGAAGGTCTGGCTTCTCGGTCTCCGTTCTGCTGGGTACGCTCTACACAGCGCTGGCAATAAATTGCATATTTCCCAAATTCAGTCCTGTGAAAGAAAAGGGTTGAACGGACAGTAAACTGTAAGTAAATCCCTCAAGAGAAGCCAAATGGGAGGAGTACAGCGATTTCATTGCAGGATTTCCAATATATTTTTCCATGTGGATTTATAAGAAGAATAAAACCACAAGTCCACTGAGACCAACACAGGCTGTGCTAAAGGTGAACATGGCTCAGAGTAACTGCTCTGTTTTGGGTTTCATGCTTTTGCAACATATAACCAGAGTTTTACAGCAGAGTATTTTCCAGA
Organism: Crypturellus undulatus; assembly: GCA_013389825.1. Classification (NCBI taxonomy): domain Eukaryota; kingdom Metazoa; phylum Chordata; class Aves; order Tinamiformes; family Tinamidae; genus Crypturellus; species Crypturellus undulatus. The sequence continues at coordinate 1,007,378 of VWPW01005241.1, read as the reverse complement.
AAAAAAAAAAAAAAAAGAGAGATAATTTTTCCAAACAATGTATAGAAATAGCATGTACAATAGTTTAGTAGCACTGGAACACAATTCTATTAAAATGTATTTTAACATTTATGTAAAGTTCTGAAACATTAAATACAGATTGAAAATAAGGTATTTAGGAAAGACTATCCACCTAGCAAGTTAATAATATTCAGACACACCTGGAATCTGCATTCTTCTTCAGATGAATTTTAAGAAGCCAAAGAAATGGATGCTGGGGGAGAAAGAGTCCAACACAGAGAGCCAAGAGCTGCAAACCCTGGACAAAAGGAAGACATTCACTGTTTTAAACATCTTATAAAGTAAGACTTCCTGTGGTTGCTGGCAGCAGTGCAGCTTACTGTGCCAAACCAAACAACAGACAACTGTAAAATGGAAGAGAAAAATAAAATAGAGAAAAAGCTGAGTAAATGATGATGTTACCTCATCAGGTAACATAAGGCCAAAAATTCTCTTTCTATTTATGTGTGTAAACACAAACATGTTTTAGAGTATGTTTATTTGGGGGCTGGAAATGGGACTAGTTCTTTATAACGAGCAGTTAATATTCAGAATTCAGTTCCTGGAGTTCAGGATAAAAGTATTAAGGCTGCAAGGTCAAGCACTAAGAAATGAGTCTATGCAATTTTAATTTAGCTGTCCTTTTCACATGCATTATGATATAACACATAAGTTATAAACTGGATAGTAACTATTGAACAAACACTTATTTATCATTTTTAGAATATTCTCATAGTTCAGAATGTGTTTACAAGTTACACTTAGTGCACACTACTCACATGTATTCTAGGTGCAGACTCACTAATTCTGCAGCTACTTTATTTACTGTTGTACCAATGGGTCAGTTCAGAATTTAGAAAACAACCTTTATCTGACTTGCCTGGTATCAAACAGAAATTGGAGAGACCAGGCACCAATAGTTGGTGAGAGAATGGCATTAGTTTTGTTCCAGGAAGAGTCTGTAGTAGAACCAATATGGAAGACTACAGCATAATTTAGTTAATAAATCAGGATTTAAAAGAATTGTGTGAAGCTACAGACATTTTACTGAACACACAACTCTTACAATCATGACAGTGGCCACTACTGATGGCAATATTTACCTGTACAGAGGGAAGGCCTTACTAATGCTCCAAAAGGAACAAAAGGACTACAGCTATTCTAAGCTTACCAGCTGTATGTAACTTAATGTGTACTAACTGAACATGTTGTATCTGCCATGAAAGCTATTTGGGTGTGATGCACATACTTGATACACCCATGATGTGGGCAATTTCTAGATAATACTTATGCCTGCTGGCCATATCATACTTTCTTCGGCAGATTTGAGAGAAAAATATGTCTATTACAAAAGCCTTAATATGGTGATTTCGTTTCTCATTTTCCCATTCATCTCTTAGTTCTGTATGTATTACTACATAGCATGCACTGTTGTTACAATGCTACACAGATTACAGAGTACTGTGTTTCCTTACAGTTTTAATTCTTTCAGTTGTAACACGTTTGGATACCATTTAGTGGTTGGCCTAGAGTTGATCAAGATGAAGAATTTGAAGTATACATACGTTATCTGGTACGTGGCAGGTGTGCATAACAGCAGGAAACAATAAAAGATGACATCTATCAAAAATTTGCCATATCTGAGATGCCAGTGAGTAGGGCTCACAGGTCTTCTTGCACACATCTGTAGAGCCCTGTGTCATGGGGTTTAATCTGCTATGCTTCCTGACAGAGCACCTACCTTAAGTAAAAAAGAACTGTGCTCCATACATTATGTTTCACTCAATGTTTTAAAAGAAGGTAGCCAACTGCATATCCAGCCTTTAAAAATGAGATGTTCTTTCAGTTCTTTATCTGATTTTAAGTAAATGGATACTACAGAAGTGCAGATCCCTCTGCCATTCTTAATCATCTCCACAATTCCTTCATTGCTGTTGCAATACATACGCTTAGGACAAATATTGCCTTACCTGTATTGGTCCTGCCTGGTTTTGCAGATGTCGACGTCTAGTCTGTTTAATTAGCTGGCAACAGATCTCATTCTGAAGTTCAGGATGCGTGAGGCAGATCTGCAAAGCACTTTGGGCCAAAGATACATGGTAATCAATGGCAGGAGAGTCAACTGCAGCATTTATAAACAACTGGCAGGTCTAGATATAAAATAATAAGTAAGTGAGTTTATATATGAAGCTGCAACAAATCTTTTAGAGGTTTTGCATAATAGAAATATACTATAATTTAAGTTGCAATTAATTAGTATATCCATAGACTAAGAACAGATGAAAAGCTATGCAGAAAGATTAAAGAACTCTAAAAATTGCATTGTGATGCGGGAATGACAAGATGAGGCAGATATCTAAATCGAGTGAGGTGCAGTAAGAGGTGGAGCTGTTGAGGTAGTAGGCAAGTAAAAGGAGATATTAAAGGTAACCTGCCTGTGTCACAAGGGTGTAAAAGCCAAGGTAGACAGCTCACAGTGGCACCCAGTTTAAAACCTTTTGTGCACAACATGGCAGAATATGCACAAATAAGAAAAACACGACTTTTAAGTATTTGGTTTGCTTCTTGGCTTTCACTGCTATATTTCTTGTGTGTAAGTACAACCTTTGCTATTGCCAGTCTTAGGAAAGGTGACTGGTAATAGAACTGTACTAGAAGAAAGCTTATATATCACTTATTCCATTTAGTTTATGCCATAATTTATCTTGGTTATGATAAATAAATGCACTTATTAAAACTGGTACTTAAAGATAAATTTTCAAAGTATAAAAGCAAAATAAAAGAAATGGATGGAAACTTAATCTGTTTCTAGCCTATCTGAAAATGACATAGATGTAAAGAACCAATTTTATCAACAGTGAAATAGCTGAAGTGTTACTTTCTCTGTTTTTAAATCAATGTTCTACCTGACTTTTAAACTGATTTATAAATGGTTTTAATAAATGCTGCAAGAGTCATCTTTTTTGTATTTATCTTAGGCAAATGTTTGGGATCTGAATTAGGGCTGAAATATGCTTTAGAATGTGATTTCCAAATAGACATTGGCTTATTACGATGAGGGAAGTAAAAACTTATATTGTTATGTTGCAGGACTGCAGAAAATAAAATGGAAGTACGTTGAAATGTTTCAAAAGTTTCAGACAAACAAGCTGGAAAGTTTGTCTACAAGTGACCGTGACTGAACATATGGTGCTTGACTTGAATTCCTTTCTAGATCCTGACCATTACATCAAAATTCTCAAGATAGTTTGTGCTGCAGGGAAATCTGTGCAATCTCTCTGGAGACAGTTCATTTATTCAAACACCGTGCCTTCCAACTTGTAATGTGTTGCACAGAATATAACATACAGAAAAGCATGTTGTATAATGTACATTAAAAAAAAAAATTCTCCTTTGAAACAGTCTTAATTACATTTGGTTAATGTTCAGGAGTGGTTTTACTTGGGTGAGCACAGGACAGGAAAAGTAAGGTTAATGTAAGGTTAATGGAATTGCTGCACCCTTCTCCTCATAGTTATCAACCATCTGGCCTTTTACCAGGAAAGACAAAAAAATCTTATCTACACACAAAAAAGCTCAAGCAATTATTTGAAGAGCAGCAGTTATGAATTACTATACTTTTCTTAATCATAAAGCCCTTTCACTACAGCTGTGGGACATACTTATGTGCATTTGTAAAGGTGCACAAAAATCCTTAAAAGTGAATTCATAAAACTGTTGTGAAATACTTCCAAGAATCTTATTCTCTAATATTTTCTCTACTTATATTACTAGAACACATAATTATTATTTTTCATCTTGTTTCAGGACTGAATTGCTACTCATAGGAAGTGTTTTCATAAAAAAAGAGCAATAGAATCTCTGCTTTCTTTCAATTTGAATCGATCTGTAATTGCTTACATTAGAAAATTGACTGACTTCAGTGAGATAGTGCGGGGACATTCTGCTACTGTCTCTATTCACTAGTTTAGTCTTTCCACTAAAGATAAAAGAATGAACATCCCTAGTAAGCCAAAAATATGCACAAAGTTAAAAAGGCATTTACTAGAGGTTTTACCTTAAATAATTTAATTGCTTCAGTTTGCAAGGCCTCCGATGGCAAAGTTGTAAGAGGGGAAGCAATTCCTTCTTTGCTGTGGCAAAGGATAGGATGTCTCCAAATCTGAGAAGCTGAACAGATAAAATACATATTTCTTGCAATTAATAATTTTGTATAGTAAATTTAAACTTTGGTTCAGCATTCAAAGAGAAACAAAATGTTAGACAAGCTTTACCAATAAGCTTCATAGCGCAAGGATCACTTGGCTCACTTCTCATATGAGATACTTTTGGTATTAAAGATACTTTTAAGTATCTTTAACACCAGAACACTGCTTCTCTCATATGATGTTTCAAAGCCAATATTGGTAATCAGAAACATTTTTATATGCTCCATTATCTGTAAAAACTGCAAGTATCTGACCTGACCTAATGCCTGAAAGGCATTATCTTCAACATGACAGAACCTTAACTCTGCATTAAATAGCAGCTCAGGAAAAAGATATGGCCTCAGATAGCTGAATGTCTTCTAAAACCTCATTAGATAGATTCAGAAGGAAAACAACTACCCATCTAAACATTAGATTCAGAAGGAAAACAAATAGCCATCTAAACATTTCTTCTAGCAAGTACCTCTTATTTTCACAGCTGCAATATTTCTTTAAACATTTGATCCAATATCTTTCAGCAAACTTAATTTCTTCCAGACTCCACACTTAAAACTTCTAAACTCTTACATGTATTAGAAGAGTCCAATCTGCTAAATCAAATAACTTTTGAGGATATGGATTCTTTCCTAAGATATCATTCCCACCCACAGACTGAACTATTTCCTAATTTTATGACATTGCTGCTTGAAACGGGACAGAAGGAGGTCACTTTAACAGAAATACTGAGCCTGTAGGGAAAATAACAATACGTTCTGACTTTAGTTTGCTTAGTTCATCATGTCTCATAATGCAAGAATACAATATTGTTATTTAATAAAAGTGTTCCAGATTTCTGGGGATACAATATGATATTTCTGCTGATGACAGCATTGTTGAATCTCCTGCCTATGCAGGTGCTTCTTTTCATAACACTTGCAAGAAAGAAACCTTAGAAAAAAATCTTAGGTCACTAATAAATTAGCTAAAAAGTTATGGTTGAAAAAGGAGACAGACAGACACACAGAGGGGGAGTATAATCAATTGAGTCTTTCTGCTTTAAGAAATAAGAGCAAAATATCTTATGTTTCTGGGGATATTGATTTTTTGTGTGTTTGGTTGGTTGATTGGTTCTCTCAGTCCCTTTACAGTTTACACATGCCAAAGTCCATTAGGACTGACCAATGCAATACAGAGAAGATAAATTGCTGAGGTCAAGTCATCTCCCCCTCCCGACACTTGATGACTTTTGGGCCTTGCTCTATGATGGAATTAAAAAAGATTCTCTGTGAGGTAAAGCTCCTGGGTATTAAATCAGTTTATTTCTGCTGACACTTACAACTAGACCCTATGCAATAGTGGAACCAAATGAACTACAGATAGTTCAACTTCTAAGTTAAAGTACTTATCTCAAAGAGTGAGAATGAGTCTAAAAGATTGCTGTCTATCTTTTACTACAAACTGGGAGACTACGAAAAATAATAATAGTTCTCAACAACTTACTGGTATCACCGTCCATATTTAATAATTTGCAAACAAGTTGTTCGAATTCAGATCCAACGTTTACGCTGGTACTTCCAGCTGCAACTGTCAGATGATAAAGCCATGTGTCCTACAATAGAAAAGCACCAGATTCTCAAAAGCATTAAACTGTTCATGAAGCAGGACCTTTTCTTTGCTTATTATTTCAAACTACAAGGCAGACAGCACAGGAAAAAAAAATCTTGACCTCAGTCGCCCCTTTCCCTTCACCTCCTCATCAGGAAATGTTCATTTCACGTCATCATAGTCACAGACATGTGATTTAAACTCTAATTAAAATGTTCATTTATTACCTTCTCGTGTTTGGATCCTATAAGAAGATAAGTGGGTCCTTGATCTTTGGGATGAATAACAACAGTGTAATGCGTTGATAACAAACTGCGGCCACTAGCTTCATAATCTTCATCAGAATCACATGATCTATCAACCTCTTCAACCTTAGCCTCCCAAAGCTTGATTTGACCAAGAGGAAACTAGAAGCAAGAAGTGGTTACAGAACACATATTCGCTTCAGTACACAGTAATTTTTTATCTCTTATTCTACAAATAGAAATAAAAACATAAACAGCCATCAATACCCATTTACATTTATTTCCATCCTGCCATGGAATACCAGATAAATTGGCTCTTATAAACATCAGAAGCAGAATGATTTATGCTAAAGTTCAAGAGTTAGAAAAATTTTAATTCTATTTGCAGGTCAGCTTCTTTATCCAGTTAATGAAATGCATCTGTGTGACAGGTAGAGAAGCAATTCTTTAGTATTTCCCATCCAGTTCTAACTAGAAATTCCCACTGTCAAGCCTAGAACCTTAACCATCATCACTTCTTTGAGAGGAAAGCACTATATTTTTAAAGTATGTAGATTTTTACATGCTATGTTTTAAGATCACTAAAGGACTAACAGAGGATGACAGTCCTTCCTGGCTATTTTGCAGAAAGGCCTCTCCCTTCTCTAGCCTTTCAGACATTGGGATGTTCAAGAGAATCTGTTTTCTAATGGAGAAATGAAGAAGGTTTGAGTGCTGTTCCTGTGTGGCCTGTGATGTCCAGTAATGCTTAATAATTTGTGTGCTTAATGAATTCCTGTATACTTTCCCAAGATTGTTTTCCTAATGCTTTTGGCTAAAGATAAGAATATACAGAAAATGTCCTGCATGAGAATCGAGGTGCCCTAGGTTACTATTTATTAGATAGGAACCTGGCATATTGACAGTCCGTGAAGTCTTAATGTTTGTAATCAAAACAAAATGAGCATGCATTAGCCAGGCCAACCTGCATGCTACCACAACTTTAGTTTGCTGTTAAAGTCATCCTCACTAAGCAGGTTGCATTCACTGAGGAAACAAGTAAGGGACCTACCTTGTCTTCTTGATTACGGAAATAATACAGAATTTTTCCAACTAGGGTACACCAAACCCTTTTGGAGTATCCATGTTTCACCTGAAATTACACAACACTTAGGGGCACAGACTAAGAAATGCAGATCTCATTTCACATTCGCTGAACGTTGGTGATGTTCCGAATATATTCCATGGTTCAAATTCTTCTCCACATGAATAGACAAATGCTTGAAACTGCTTAACTCAATTACAGACATAAGGATTAAAGTATTAGATGTTTCCAAAGCTTGCTATGAGATTTTACTTGGCTTTGGATCATGTCTGAAGTAATGAAAGCTGAGCCAGTAAAGCAGTTGAAAACAACTAAAAAGATACGTTTTAAAATCCTATTTTATAAAATATTTTTGCTATCTTGAAATTATCTGTTCCACTGAATAATGCTAGGAAAGAGAGTGCTCTACTGCAATAAAGTAGATGAATTACCTACAAAAAACTTATGCATGTATCAAAATACCATGAAATACTCAGCCCAGAAACTATGGAATCAAAAACCAAAATAAAATTTACCAAATCACATATTAAATAACCACATGAAGAGTTTTGCAAAAAGTTGATGGACTGACAGTCCTTCTGGACATTGTAAAGTAGCTTTGTAAAGTAGCACAAAAGCTATTTTGCTTGTATAAATTTTATTGTAGGGCCTTTTTCATCTAGGCATTATTCTCATCAAATATGGAATAAAGTATATTTGAGGAAGAGAAATACTTCTACCTTTGTAAGCAATCCTTTCATGGTTGGCTTGATTTCGGGTTGTACGAAAAGGGGACTAGCGGCCTGTATTTTAAGAACATTCTGTAGAACTTGGATCCATTCCTCTAAGATGTTTGGAGAATCTGCAGTCAGGTAGTATGTTCGTTTTTCTGTGGTCAACTACATAGTAACAGAAGAGTCCTTAGCTTTAAGAACATCATACATTCCATGTGACAGCTTAAACAATGTAGCTTCACAAGTTTTAGGGGGCCTTATTTTGTCCCTAGCATTTTCCACTACTGGATGGCGGTGCAGAATGGGCAGACCAATGCTTCCTAAGACCTACCTAAAAGACTCCAGGATGAAGCTCATTTTATCTCCCTTCAGGCAACTTCAGTCAATCCTGATGGCGGCTTCCCAAGACCACTCTCTTTACTTGCATCTTTCTTTAAATCTGACTTTTGTAGCAATACAGAAAAGACCAGAAGCTTAGGCCTTTCTATCCCTTGTTTCTAAAAGTAAAATGATCTTGTTTCTAAATGGAGGGCATTGATTAGTTCCAAGTTCATGCTCCCCTTCTGCAACAAAGGCTCAATTTTCGAGGATGAAAGAAAAATAAAAATTAAAAACAGAATGAGAAGAGCAGGTACCTGAATTGTTTGTTTCCCATCGCCCCTTTCAATGTGGCTAGATGCATTTAGCTCAATTTGACCTTGAGGTTTTCGAATTACGTCACTCTGAATGGAAAGAATGGAAAAAGAAATACTGCTAAGCTGCCACCAAATAGCAATAAATAATTATAGAACTAATTTAAGCATTAATCTTGCTCAGTGCTTCCTATTTAAACATAAGTACCATGTACGCCTCTTGGGGAACTGAATTACTGTCTAATAGCTCATACACCAGGAATGCATTTATTTTCCCTCTAACAGTCTTAGACTCAGTAAAAACAGGTTAACTCTGAACAGCAGTAAGTTACATGCACTTACTGGAGATTTGTAGTATAGTAATTCTCCTCCTTTAAGCACAAACCACCGTCGTTTCCAGGTCTTTACTTTACCACCCATTTTTAATAGATATCCAGATTTTTCCAAAGGTTCCTGTAAGATAAAAAGTAATGAAGTATTCACATATACCTGCAGCCCCCAAAGGTTTGTAGAAAAGCACATATACTCACACACACATTTTAATGGTTTCAAAGTCCATGCTAAATCATAATTACTGTATTTTATGAGGCTTTAATTCCAAGTATATAGTTTTTATAAGCATCAATTAAGATAAATGCCATGAAGGTCGGACACTTAATTAATATATCTACTTATAATTAAAGCATATTAAAGAATATTTCCAGAACTACACAGAAGATTGAAGAACGTAATAAAATTACTCCAGATTTTCCTTTCTAACTACTAATATTAAAATACATAAAAAGATGTAAATATATATGTATTTTTCCAGACTTTGGGTCTTAACCTAGAGACTTACACAGAGCACCGTGACTCAGAGTTCTGCACCGATATACTTTTACTGTGAACCCCATTAAAACAGATTTATTTTCATCAGCAGACAGTTGTCTTCTGGAGTTGCCTGCCTAATAAAAATCTCAGAACTATCCTTGTATGTAAATATGAGCACAGCACAACCAGGCACACTTATTCTTTAATAACTACTATACTCACATTTTTTCCATTATCACTAGATGAGGAAGAGGTTTTAGGAAGCTTCTGCTCTGGCTCTGAATAGTCTGTGTCTATTGAATACGCATCTGGAGGAATAGCATAGTCACTTTCTGAGGTCATGGAAGACAGTGATACACCTGAGTTAAAAGAAGAAAGATTATATTTTTTACGTATCATACTGTAAAAAAGGGAAATCAGAATATCCCTGCAGAACTTACATCATATTAGTTCTCTAGAAAAAAAAATCTGCATCTTTAACCAAACTAAGTGACTTTTCCTGCCCTTTTCTCTCCATATCAGGGTCTCTTATGTGACTACTTGTTTAGTAACAAGCTAACATTAAGCTACTATATATTTAAGTTGTAGGTGAGTTGTATGTGGGTGGCCTTGTTCTGGCATTACTATGTTCTTTTTAAATAGAGAAGTTCTAAAAAAAAATCTAAATTTCAGATTTGAAAATTGTTTTTAATTTACTAGCTTTAGTCCTAGAAAAAATGCTGTTTTCAATTCTAATGAGTCTAGTGATGGTTTTAACATGAATAACTGGTACTAATAAATGCAGTTTATTCTGCATTTTCAAAGCAGAGGAGGATCTTAATACACTTAATGAATAGTGAGCTGAGTCTCACTTGCACTACTCTGTGAAGAAGACTTCTCAGGGAGAAGTTACTGTCATCTCATGGGGAAGCATTCTATTTTTCTATGTAGTGAAGCATGTTATTTCCTTTTGAATATGGAATTGCATAAGTGCCTACAGCTGTAGGATTTGTGTTCATTTACAAAAAGATCATTACTGGATTCATGTGTTTCAACTAAGCCTTTGCACAGGATCATAAGACAGTCACTGCCCTTTACCACATGAAATGACAGATGACAGATTAAACTGTTATGTTTTTAAACAGCAATATCAAGAAAGCAACGTATAGCTGTCCTTTCTCCTGCTTGGACAGATATGGGCATTGAAAACTGAGGTAACAGCCTTGATCCACATTTAAGATGCCCATGTTGTTTAAGGAAGAAATCAGTTTCAATGAAGGTACTGCAAACTGCCTAGTTTTCCAGACTTCTCTTCTGTTCCTTGTTCTTACAGTTTTCATGTACCTCTTTTCATAGCTCGAGGACTACCTGGGCCACTTCTGCTTCGGGAATCAGACTCAGAAGTCCTTGAGCTGGACCGGGAGCTGTCGTCTTCCTCAGATCCTGAAGATTCATCTATGAAGGGGCTGTTGCTTATCTGAGTTGCCTTCTGCAGAGATGAACACAACATTCTTTGCAATCTTGCATGACACATACCAGTCATTTCCCTCATACTGTGGCAGAGCTCTGCTGACTTTACAACATTCAAAGCTGTTCTTACTTGGCCTGTAAGGTTTGGCACACAAATATCAATATCCAGCTAAATTCCCTGTTGCCCTCTATATTCTCAGCTACCCCCACACTTAGAAAACTGAGGTAGCTCAAGGCTTGGGTCTTTTGAAATCACAAAAGCTGCCAGAAAACAAACAATGCTCTGATTAGTTGCTGCTGGCTATCTGGGTATAAACAGCCTTGGCACGAACACAAGGACATTTCTACATACACACACTTTTAATTATGGCATTGAACACCATGTGGTTCTGTTTAATAATTAACAAGCCTTTGGAAAAAAACAGCAGGGACCTAAGAAAAACTGACCGGGGCTGGTAACATTTTATAAGAAGCAATATTTTTTTTCCAGCTGTTTGACATTTCCATTACCTCTGGGGCTCTACGATCTCCAAAAACCATCTTACGACACTTTTAGCCTGGTAGCATCAAATGTGAAACAGCAAGTTCTTGGATGCGAAGCCTAATGCTACTTTAAAATTCTTTATATGCAACAATATACCTACCCCTTTCAAAGTGGTGTAGACTGGAGTGGTCATGTTCTTATATATCAGAGATGTATATAATCCAGATATGGAATATGAAGACAGTGAAACAGCACCTAAAAAAAAGCAACATGCTGTGTATAAATTATCTTTCTATTTTGCCCTCCAATTTATGAAATTTTAATGTTGCTTCTTGCATTGTATTGCTCTGTTATAAAAAGTGAACCAACTCTTGATTTTTTCTAGATGCCAGATCTATAGGTGTTTGAAATTTACAATGGTTTTAAGGATTACAAATAAACTGTAGTTATGATCACTAGCCCCCTTTGTAATTGAATGTATTATCTATCACAAATAATTTTGGTACAGAATCTTCAGAATGAATTGCAAAGAAAATGGAGCAAATGACATACAAATTCAGCACACAGTCAACAAGCAAAGTAAGATAAAACTATGGAAGATGATATCTGATTTTCTAGATTTTAAAGACAAGGGAGATTTGGTCCTTTCTTACAAATCACCATAAGAAGAGAATTTTTAGTTCATGAGACAATGAACACCTAAATGACTTACTTTTGTTAAGAGATTCCACGGTGAAAGCTTCAGACACCCTTAAGCCAGATTTGGCTACAGCATATATTCTGCTTTCCTAACATAAAAACAGAGCAGATTTTATGGCAGATAATTAAAACATAACAATGTCTTTGCATAAGTAAAGCCATGCGATAAAATGGTTGATAAACCAGTGTCATTAGTAGAAGCAGAAAAAAATTGCAAAGGAGCCAAAGGAGCTATTGCAAGACAATTTTATACTGAAGACTAAATGTTAGGAACAGAGATCACTACTATGGAAGCAACTTTTCTACAAAAAAACAGTTCAAGCCTCAATAACAAAATCCATTATGAAAAAATATATTCATAGCAAAGGTGTTCAGTTTAGGCATCTGTCATCTCTGAATAGTAAATGCAACTATAGAACTGCAAAATCAGTGAGTCTAGACTAAGCTAATTCTGGATTTTGTGTAAAAAATATTTCTATTCTAATTCTCTTTTGGACTTACAACTTTTTGTTATCAGTAGCAGACCTGTGTTAACTCATTGTCTACATTGTGAATGGTACACTGCTTATAGCAAAGTGCTGAAATCAGCACTCAGGCTTTGTTGGTGTTAAAATAAATAATTAAATAAGTACAGTTTCAAGCACTGCTTTATTGGGTGTACAAAAGAAGAGATATTGGGTGTATTGGGTATATAAAAGAAGAGCTATAACTCAGAGGTGCCCTGTAAAATTTGTCTTATCTGCTAAAACAGTGATTATGTTTTTAAAGGCTGTGCTTCAAATCAAACTTGCTTCTGAGTTTGTCCACTTAGCTACTGCTAAGGCAACACTCTTTTTTGTCACCACCATAGAGAATGAGAAGGGTAGAGGCATTATAAAAGAGAAGAATAAGAACAAATTAGTTTCAGTCGCAGGAAAACATATCTAAAATTATACTTGCCCAGGAGGGAAATCGATGCAATGGAGGCGTAGGAGGTTTGTTGCTAGAACCCTTTTTTGTCCCGTCACAAGTTTCCTGGGTTTCAGCATTCTGCATTTCCGTGCAATCATAGGTGAACACTCCTTCATCACAGCTGATCTCCATTTTCTCTAAAATATCTGGATCTTCTCCGTCCACCAGGTCAATGTCTGTTTCCTGAGGCCTCCATGGACGTATCATGCTTATAGCATTTCTGTTTCCACCAAACATCCTGTCAGAGCTCAGCTGGGGCTGGCTTAAATGCTTTTTTGCCGATGCTAAGTTTATACTAAGCACATTGGGAGACCGTAACTTTGGAGGTGGCAAATTTGAGGGAGAATCTGACGATGTTATGCTTTGAGAACCTGCAGAAGTTGCAAGAATTGGGTGTTTAGGTGTTCGGGCAGGGGTTAAAATTGGACTTGGGGTATTTGCCTCACTGGATGAGGATGAATAATCTAGTCTCTGAGACTGAAATTTCTTGTTCAATTCATCTGAAGAGCTATCTTGGTCCTTCTTTTTACTTAGGTCCGAATTGCACTTTCCTGCTAGATTGTTATGGCCTTTCCTCTGGGCCCCTTGCTGCCAGGAGTACAACCTTTTGTGCTGAGTCCTTTGGACACCAAAGCTCTCTTCTTCAAACAGAGAACTGCTGTCATCAGATGCTGTCAAATACATTTCACTCTCCATTCTGCTGTACCTTGCATTCTCTTCAGATGTGTGGCTGGACAGAGCTGAAGCACACCTGGATTTCAATACTTTACTGTCTCCGCCATCCTCATCTGAGCTCCAGTCACTACCAGTAGTGCAGGAGGTCTTTGACATGTCACTGTCTATATCTTTTGATGAATAGCTCACTCTTGCATTTTTAATCTGCTCTGGTCCAGGGGAACTTGGTGGCAATGACTTCTGGCCTTTATTGCTGTCATGTGCAGGACTCCCAAAGGTAGTTTCCAGGATATCCTTCTCTAGGAGAGAAGTACAATGAACAGGAGAAAATTACTTTAGCACACTTGGCTGCTAAAGGATTTTGTCATCATGTCTGCAAATAATAAGTTCTTTTTAAATACATAAACACATTTTATGCTGTCAGATTTTGTAAGCAATAAAGCTTTAGAAAATATTATACGTTTCTGAGTGGAGCTAAAATTGCAACATTATTTGGCAAGGAAGAGTAACACACTTTACTGTTATGCTTAAAGGTAAAGTCAAAATAAAAATGGCAATAGCTGCAAGGATGAGCCTAGTGGGGCCAAATTTTAAAATAAAACAGGTACGTGTGAAAATAAAAAACCTCAAAAAAGCAAAAATAGGCCAAATGATATATATATATATTCTAAGTATGTATATTTAGCTGCTTTATCAAATTAAAAAATTTATAAAGTTGATTAAAATATGATAATTATGAACCATGAAATCACAAATAATGATTTTCTGATTAAAGCTTAAGAGAAAAGATTCACATTAACAAATTGAGTATTCTGAGCATGTCTACAGTATTTATATACAGAAATGCCTTCTGTAAGCTATTACTGCATTTCCTGTGGTGAATGCTTAATATACATAGAGGGGCTCATGAAAACTGCTTAGGGAAAGATACTATACTAAAATGCTCTGCTTATGAAGAACATTTTCGTTTACCTAATTTTATAAGAAAAAGCTATAGCTTGAGGAATGTTAGGTGAGGCCTACATGCTTCACCTGAGTTAAAACAGATGTGTGAGCTAGGACTTTTCTGAGAAGCTAATGCTCAACAGGATTCCTTATTACCAATACAGAGAGAGGACTGCTATGCACTTTGAAGAAGGCTGGTTTGGATACACCTACATAGTTGTGAACTTCAGCTTTCCACTTGTGTGAGAATAAAATGATAGCATAGCTGATGAAATACCTAGCATGTTTTTGCTCTCACTGTAGACTGACTCTTTAGACGACGACTTCCTTATTTCTTCAAATTTAGGAGATGGTTGAGGACTTTTTGCCCGGTTTGAAAAGCACCCAAAAGTCAAACCGCTTAGTCGCTGGCCTTCTCCAGGTTTTTGTGTTGGAGTAACCGATTTCTTGCTCGTAGCTTCTAAAGAATAATAATTCAGAAATCCAGCAGTGGGTTAGTGTAAGTTATGTTACTAGCCTCCTTATGCTACACTGTAGCATAAAGTTCTTTTCATATAACTAAAATTTAACAGAGAGATAATTAAATAATTCTTTTTAGGAAAGATCATCTAACTGGTATTTTCTAGTTTGGAAAAAAAGCTTTGACAATTTTATAACAATAATATACAAAACTAGCATTTATTATAGTCTGAAAACACAGTGAAAATATCCACTTTCATTCTGCTATGGCTGAAATTAAGCATATAGATTGTTCTAGTATATACAATACGAGAAAGAGTCTTTTAACAGCTGCACTACAATATGTGATGGTCTTTCCTTCAGATAAAAGGAGGTGTTACTTTTACAGCAAATATAAAAGGAAACTTTTTAGAAGGAATATATCTTGGATTTCAAGAGGAGCTGAAAGCACAAAACAGTTAACTGCCTCAAGAGCATCCAGTCTTCCTTGTAACAACTGCTCTACCAGAAGCTGATATGTGGTAATATTGTTTATCCATGTTTTTAAACGATTCTGTGACAGATCCAGGAACAAAAGCCTACCTACAGACAAAACAATACTTAAATGACTGAAAAGAGAATGAGTAAGATATCTAAATGATGACAGTTATAGCCATAGTTACATGGCTACAGAGAGGACTATGGGATTCTTCAGAGAGACTTGAACAGAATTGGTGAACAGGCAAAACCATAACAAAATTAAGCTGGCATTAATGTAAAGTTAGTTGGGATGTTCCTCCTTCTCATATTTTAAAATAAACTATATTCAGTCAGGAAGAAACTGAGCTACTGGAGTTGAAATGAAAGTTTTTCATCACCGTAGTCAAATTCCTTAGCCTTGCTATCCTATCTTATTGCCTCCTGTCTTATCAATATGTGAAAGTAAGGATCTGAAATAAATTCACTCAAATATTACAACTTGTAAAACCTGTTCACACAGCGAAACCCACTTCTGGTTTGTTTACTTGTCATTTTAATAACAATTCTGTTATTGCTTACCTAACACCCTTATATGCAGTCACTCTGAGATCAGTAAATAAATATTAATTTAAATGAGGCTTTCTGCAATATTTCAAATACCTGGATGCATAAATTATTAGGACAGGGTCATAATTATGCCATACATAGAGAAGTTTTTAAAGACTTGTACCATTTACCTTGCAGTTTAGATTGTACTGTTTTCATTTCTTTTGTTTGTTTTTGGTTCATCAAGCGAAGGTTCTGGTTTTCCACTTCTAACTGAAAGCATATAAATTAAGCTTATCCATTGGTAAAACAATTTTAAAAGTCATTACATTATCTATTTTTTAATCTGAACTTTTGATTTCTGAAGATGAAGCTATTTCAAGTGGTAAACTCCTCCCTGCCATATCCCTCAATTCCAGGTTTTGTTCACTGAAAACAAATGAAATTACCCGTAATAATTAATTACAGGTACTACATTGCACTCCAATGCACTACAATGTTTGCTCTAATAAAATTATTCCTCAACCATGCAAACTCAAGACTGTTTTTAAAAGTCCAAATAATAAGAACAACAAAAAAATCTGTGTTTGGTTGGGCATTTTTAAAAAAAGCAAAGCAAACAACCAAAGCAAAATTTTGCTCTAAATCTCGCCTGCTACTCCACAGCAAAATTAAAGAAAATATGTATCAAATACATTTATACAGAGCAGAAGAACTTCTATGGGAAGAACAAAGCCTTAAGATCCCATGGCTATAGCCCACTACCAGGAAGTAAGAGGCTTTGATTCAAACTCCTACTCCAAATTAGGCTAAGAGAAGATGTAAATCCGCATATCCTGTATAAGGAGCCATCAGTTGTCAGTTCCTTTCCTCAGTGAGTGGCACCTAGAAACCTTGTGAAACTGGCTTCGGTCTCTGGACCTTGCAAATTGAATAAATAGTTTTATTAATATAACTAACTAATAACTAACAAAATAGTTTTATTTATATATTAATATTTGATTAGACTCAACTGCACTTTTTAAATATCTCCCCTCACAGCCTAATGGTACATGTTATTTCTAGCTCCTACTTAAAAGTAATATTATAACTTGAATAGCTTTTAACAGGAGTGAGCACAGTTCCCAGTTAACCAGAGAAGAGTAGGATTTTAACTTGTACAGAGGGGCAATTTTAAACTTAATCTAAACGTAAGGAAGAGAAACAGCACAACTGGCAGGGCAAAGAGCTCTCACCACAGCACGGAAATATGGGACACAACTGGTCTCTTTTGGGTGGTCATGAAGCTATTCTTGACTAAGAACACACTGGGCCATAGAGAAAATAAAAAATGATACAAGTCAGACCTCGTATTTTCTGTATTACAAACACTGTCACAAGAGTCGTACCTCACGGAGCTTGACTGTCACCCATTCTTTTATTTTAGCTGCTTTTTCTTCTATGATTTTAGCTTCTTGTAGTCTTATTTGCTTCTGGAAAAAAATAACAAAAGCACAGTTTTCACTGAGTATTTTGACTGACTAGTATCTTCAGATGCAAATTCTAAAGTTTGCTTTAAATAATTCAGTCTCCTTGGCACTTCATAGAGGCTGCTGTTCCTCTTAAAAATTGAATCAAATACGCCTTTAAAGGAAGTCAGCACACAGTTTGCAAGTGAATTAAAATTATTCAAACGATCTCCTAATAGGAAACTCCTTAATCAAACAATAAAAATAATTCTAAACTTTTCTCTATTGATATTTCCTCTATTGATCTTTTCTTTCTCTCCTTTTGCATAACTGAAAAAGAAATTGCTGCTCATTTTTTTAAACATATTTTTTTCTAACCTGTTCTTCAAGCTGTTGCTCCAGTTTTTGTATTGTGTCATTTTTTTCTTGTATCAGCATCTCTAGATCTTGACATCTCTTATACAACCTGGTTTCTGATTCACTTGTTTGAACATTAGCGGCTTTTAATTTTTCTTCCATAACCTGAACCTATTTGGTAGGTCAAACATAACATCATTTTAATACACAGACATTCATATCAAAACACAGTACTCAGAAATGCAATTTTTTTACAGGCAAAAATGGCTAAAAATACTCAGCTCATAGTAAGAAGCATGTTTGAACTATGATTTAGCGTATGAAGGTTTGCATTCTTACAATTTTCACTTTCTATTTGTTGCTACAATGAGATAAGAAAGGTTTTTAGGGGGTTCCACGGATATGTTTATAAAATGACTGCAATACATATATCTGTGACCTGGAATTAAAAGGAAACTTTGGTTAAATATGCAGATGCAACCTCTTTCTTTACACGACATAATTTATTACAAGAATGGTGAGCAACATAATAATCCTATTTTCTGACTGTATTGGAAAGCCTTTTTAAAAAAGATCTTTTGAGGGGGTTAATGTTTCCTCTTCTTTTTGTTTTTACTTGCATCAATACCAATTTGTGATGTAACACCAATTTATGACCAAAGTATGACATATGAGTGAAGAAGAAAATAATATTATACAGCAAGGAAGTTCACTACATGCATCTATTCTGACTTTTTTCTGTTATGTCTGACTTTACTGTAGACAAAACTCTGAACTTGATAGTGAGCAAAGCAGTTGTATCTGCTTCCAGTCAGACAGATCAATAGGTTATAAGAAACTGTCTTCTTTCTTTTAAACAGTACTTAAGAAAAACAGTGATTTTCTAATTTTCCCTAGGTAAGAGTGCTTTAACATGCACATAGCTCGCGGAGACATTTTTCACGTTGATATACCTGCTGAAAAGCCCTCTCTGCTTGACGATCAGCATCTATGACTTGTCTCTCAAGCTGCTGCATCTGTAAATACATAAAAGACATACAGTAAAACACCCATGCCATCTACACATTGCCAGAAATATGACAGTGAAACATAAATTTTTATGGCCTGTTTTGATAGATTGTGAGCAGAAGCTCAAAAAAATAAACAAAAGAATAAACTATGTGTCAGACTGGAGAGATAATTCGTTACTATGAGTGTATACATTCTTCATAGTATAATCTTGTGGCTGCTGTGTGACATTCTGTTTTTCCCCCTGCCACCAAGAGTAGAAATCACTTCGCAATAACCCTTCGACTTTTCTCATGCATGTTTATAATCTTAAAAAGTGCCAAGCTCCTTCATGTCCTTGCCAAAACTAGCAAGAGAAAAGGGTACTTGGCACCTTAAATAGTTAGACCATTAATTCTTATAACGTTGCCAGATTCAGCTTTTGGGAGGAATTGTGCTACCAAGGCTGTTCCCAACTTTACTACTCTCTGAGGGATGGAAGGGGGATGCAGCGCAAGAGCCACTGTGACAAGACGGGGCTCAAATGCCGCACAGAAAAGCTTGTGAAAAGAACAGTAGAAACTGGTCAGCGAGAGACCAGCACCGTGTCTGGGAATGCAGCTCCCTTTTGGGAGGCAAGGGGCCCTGCTCTGCTACTTTATAATAGCTCCTAATAAATCACAGTTCCAACCTTTGCACCAGGTCCCTGAAGCCCCCAGCATTTTATATAATTTATTTTGAAGGCTTTTCTAACCATGTGGCACGAAGCAGGCCAGAAGTAATCAATGTTGTTAACAGCTTTCCAGTTTGACTTTGATGAAGAATGTAATTACAAAACAAAAAAAAACTAAGTAAACTCAGTTTTGAAATCATCATAGAAAGTACTTAACAAAATTAATATGTTGTTTCACAACATAAATATTGGAGATTGGTTTTCAGGAAATACTCTCCCATAGACCTCAGTTCATCAGAGGAGGCTAAAACATCCATTACTTAACATTAGCACACTTGGTATTCAGAATTATTCTGAGAAGCAAATAAAAATAATTTACTCTTTCTACAATTTAGTTCTTTGGTTTCAAAACAATTATTTTCATTCTGTCCTCTCGGTACCTAATTTCTGGCACCTTTCAGTTTCTTTCTCTTTCTCCCCCTCTTTTTTTTTCCCCTCACCAGTTATGCTGTCAATCACACGGAGCAGACTCCTGTATTTTTAGCACTTCATCCAGACAAGGATACAGAGTCACCGTTTTCTATCAATCAAAAACTAAAAATGGGGAAAATGAGCGTTCACTAATACGACGTGTGATCTGACACAAAGCGTGAAGTCTCCATCGCTCCATCATAATCGCACATCTCACTGTTGACCCTGAGCGGCGCACAGCACACGCGGTTATTGCTGCGCCCTCACGAGCCGCTGTGAAGGAACAGGCCTTACGGAACAACAGTCCCACTCTTTCAGGCACAAACTGTTTTAGTTTACGAAACTCACTTCAACATTGTTTCTGAAAAACGTTTCCTTCTGAGCAGCAGCTGTAGGTCTGGGTTATGCGCGAGGCTGGGGCGGCCGGGACGCTGCTGCAGCAGCAGCAGCACCGTGCCCAGCGCGAGCCCTGCGAGACGCTCTCACTAACACAGAGTAAATAGTTACCACTGGTGACTTTATGGCAGGAACCTCCCATTAATCACGTGAAATTCACTGTTGAGGAGTAGCACATGGTTTGTCCGTTTCCACAGTGAAACGAACTGTAAAGGTATGCTTGTTTATGAGTAAAGTGCATTTCAGTGCTAAAGCCCTATCAGAATCCTGGCAGATTTAATAAATGGAAATAAAATCCAGAAATGCTGCCTGCCAGGATCACCGAGCTGCCAGTGCCATGCAATGGCTGGGCCCTGGCTGGCACCTGAAGACAAATGGTCTCCTTGGCAATATCTTACAGCAGGGAACCACAGCGGAGCACAGGCGGCAGCGCAGCAGTCGGAGTCTGGGATCACGCGGAGCAACGCAGATGCAAGTTATGTCCACGTTCCTACACTGAAGGTGTAAAATGCATCTCTTGCCAGCAATATATACCTGTGCACAGGACTAAGAGCATAATAACGTGTTCGTATAAATCCGTGGGACAAAAAAAACGATTTGAAAAGCCTGCTGCTAAGATGAGGGCAAAAATGTGAGCTAGAAGAGCTGAGAAAATAATTAACATGAAAAATGGCATTCAGAGATTAAAAATGGAAGATCATTTTTGCTTTATTAAGAGTTAACTACTTCAAGTTATTTTAAGAAGCTTTGCATGATCTCACAATACGGATAAATCAGCCAGCTTCCTAGCAACAGCTAAATTTGAGCTTTAACTTGGAAAGTTTCTAAAGGGTCATCAATTTATTTTAGGTCTATCCTGTTTAAAAAGAAAAAAAAGAGCGAGAGAGACAGAGAGAGAGAAGAAGCAAGAAGCTGCATTGTTCAACAAGCATGAAGCATGCAATACCAGCACCCAGCACTAACACACTTGAACTTCTAAGTTTGATGCTACACAACAGTTCTTAGATAATCTCTAATTTTACCTCAGAAAAGTGTTTATTTAGACTTACTCTGCAGTGTCTATCATAGCAGTAACGTGAAACTTATTTAAAACAAAAATATTCTGTTTCTGCAAACAATCTTCAACCAATCTACAAAGCTGTTTTGCCTTAAAAAAAATCGGTCCCCTTTCCTAATTTACAGTTGTGCCAGTTTAAAGGAAAAAAACATAAAAGGATTGTTTGGGGACAGTTCTAAATGGTACCAAATTGGCTGAGTCAAAGACTGGAACCAGATCCAAGAGGTAAGATTCCTTGCCACATCCTTTTTAAGTAAGTATGTAGCTTTACACAGCCAACCTCAATCACAGCATTACTGAAACAGAGAGAAAGAAAGAGGAAAGAAAGATGGGGTAAACATTTGAGTGAACAAATAGCAAATCATTTAAGTCTAATGCAGTGTTGCGAAATCCTCCAGATTAAAATTCATGGTAGTAAATTCTCTTCTCAAATAACCATTCAAAAAGACAGAATTTTAGATCACAGATAGTGCAAGATGCTCAAATTAAAAGAAAAAAAAGTAAATACTACTTGTACTTAATTTCAAGACAAAAAAGACAGATAACTGTAACCATATCCACTTCTGAAAGAGAAGGTCAATGTGTTCTACAGATGTAGAAGAAAGAGCTCTTATCTATGGCTGCGACTTGAATATTGGTGTCCAATTCTGACCTTTACACAGGAAGTTGTTTGAAAAACAGCAAAGTTGGTTAAAGCAGACCTATGCTTCACCAGCTTTTTAAATACATATTCATGCAAATTGCCAGTATCACTGAAATTAAATGGTCTTTACCATTTGTTAGGTACTGCAGTCCATAGAGTCTCAACAGACACATTAGAAACCCAGGAGAATCATTTACGGAAAGGGTTATGAAATACGAAATATGAAACTAGTACCATTCAGCACTTGAGGTTTACAAAGCCTGATACTCTAATCTTGTCCTGAAGGGAGCAACTTGAAATCCTGGCTCAGTTCAGCAAGATTAATTTAAGGAATACTCCTTTTATACATTCATGTTTGGTTCAATCCCACATCTCCTGGGATTATCTGTACACTGTTAAATACGAGGAATATATACCCTTTTTGTACATTTACTACAGACCCACACACACTGACTACACGACAACACCAAAACAGGTACAGAGGAAGGGACTGTTGCTTTAATCTGCACTTTTTCCTTCTCTTTTTAAATGTAAAATCTTCTTAAAAATTGCAGACGATCTATGAGTACATGCTGCATCAATTATCTGAATTATGGAAAGCAATATCTATTGTTAGAAACAGATTTGTTCTTAAACTTAGTAGGGAAATAACCACTCTACATCTGACATTCATCAAATCGAGCTATTTTTGTTCAAACAATGAACAGAGAAATGCCACATGTTAATAAATACTGGATGCTTTGAAGAAACATAGCAGCAATAAAAACAAAAAGTGCGCTGCCTTGGAGGTCTGGACATTGAAGCGCAACACACATTCAATGGGCCTTTTTTACAATCTGGAAGCAAACTATATGCTCTGTATTTTCTGCAACTCACCTGGAAGTTGCTTGAGATTTCAGAAAAGTTTAACATATATTTTGTGCAAGAGAAAAAAATATCTCTATCCACTGGTAACATTTCTGATATTTTGAATCATTATTTAATAAAGTTAAGGAATTTTTTTATTTAAAACCTCGTAAAAGAAGAAATAAAGTTGCAGGCAGTCCTTCCTTCTTGCAGTCTGAAAACATCTGTTATTGACGGGAACAAAAAGATAATTTTTATCAAAGCTATTTTCCAATATAAAAACTTGTCCCATCAACATCTAAAAATGGCTTTACTATCACTAATACAGTCCATCCTCATTTTTAATATTATAAACAATACAGTTGTATTTTGTAGACTTTAGGAAAACTTAGTGTATGATATTTTGAAATAAATAAATACAGGAAAAAAAAGGAAATGAATGAAGATTAAAAAAAATCTATCACTTTTTTAAGCCTTTCAGAGCATATTAATTATATGTTAGAATTTTCAAAGACCAAAACCTAGATAAAATCTAATGTTTCTGAGCCAGAAATCAAAAGTGTCTATAAATTACAGTATTTCCTGTGACCTAAGAAGAATTTAGAGCCTGTATTGTTTCTTGCATTTTGATTTTTTAAATTCACGTCTGTCTGAAGAAAAGGTTGAAATCATCAATGGCTTAAAAATAGAGCTTCACACTTAAAAATAGTAAATCTGTCCATTTATGATTTAGTGATGTATCAGTCTTCACACATAACCTTTAAGTGGGCGCTATACAAAGCTAGTACAGTATAACATAAGAGCATTTAATCTAATATTAAGTGCAAAGTTCCGTTGTAAATTATCACTGAGGAAGTTAACAGAGCAGTGTCTTGCCTGTACAGCCACATCCATCCTAGTAATGATATGTTTATAATTCGGTGAGCTAATGTGGGAATACTGAGTCCTCTGTAAGTAAATAAATAAGGGGAAGGAGCGAGGTAAAGACCCACATGTAACTGTCTTTCAAAGCAGAAAGCGGGTATAAAAAGGTGATAAGTCATACTTTGAACCTCATTCCCCAGATAGACTAAAAAAGGTTTTAGAGCTGTCTTCTCAGGGAAGTTGGACATGCAAAAGATTTGGCTTTTTATACGGTGCTTCATAAGTTTATACACGGGTTTAATAAAATGCCTGTCAGATATTCCAGAGCACTGCTTAAGACCAGGATTTCTCCTTTTAGCTCCATATTACTGTTTTGTCTCAAGTATTTTGACCTGTCTCTGCATTTCTTTAAGAGCAAGCGTATTACTGTTTGTGATTTAAAACCCAGCTAGCTAGCTACAGACATAGAAAGTCTTGCTTATGTTTCTAAGTTGAAAGTGATAATAAAACCATTTCAGAAGCATGACTTACTCTCTTTACAAGAAGGGCTTTCTCCGAGAACTCAGCTTAGCAAAACATGCTGATTTTCCACCTACTTTTGGAAATCATTTATTCACAGGCTGACTGCGAATGGTCCACCCATATTTTCCAACATTATTTCTTCTGTCTTGACACTGACTTTTCTAATACATATTATGTATCTTCCAGAAAGCCAATGCTAAATCTTTATAAAGTACAACAAATTTTAAAGAATTAGCTGACCACTTAAGCCACGTAAGCAAAACACAGACAAAAGAAAGATGTAACATCATGTTATTGACATTTCACAGGAGAGAATTAAAAAAAAGCAAAAAACAAGAGGAGAATTTCTAAAGGGAGAATTATCACACAATTGATTAAAATGTACTCTTTTCTTACAGGATAAATTTTTATCCAATAGGCAATACAATAATTACAAAGTCTTATCTTTTATACAACTTTTCATCTTCCAATTGCTAACAGAAGATTTTTAACTGCTAACAGAAGATTGTCTTGTTTCATTAAACCAGGAACTTCAGATCAACTTGTAGCTGCAAAATGAAATATACTTCCGTAAAATAAATAAATAAATACTTTGGCACAAAAGCCTTTCCTTAGGACAAACTGAAACCTAAAAAGTTATTTCTCGAAATCTTTTTATCACAGACCTCAAAAAGAAAGCTGTTGCACAGTCTTAAGGGGCTCAAATGTTCCTTAGGCTAACCACAGATCAAACGTGACAGATTTTCTTCACTATTTTATTGCTATGCAATATATTGAATTTTACCATTTGTCATTGTTTCCTATATGAAGAATAATCTTCAGATGAAAAAAAAAAAGTTATTTAGATGAAATTCCCAAAACTACAGTCTTAGATTTCTTCTAAATTCCACAAACTGGTTCTTTTCAACATTCAATATTTTAGCTTAAATCATTTTTCTAGAGCTTGCTAAGTGCATGAAAAAGTACAAATGAAAAAAACAACATTTTACATCTCAGCTTATTCGTGTTCAAGTAGAGTTATTGTTTTTTTTCCCTCAAAATTATATAAATTAAAAATATAGAACAGAAGTGTCCAGGGAAAAAAGTCTTCTAGAACACGTACTCTAGGACATTTGCCAAAAAACAGACAGAGACTTAAAAAATTAAATTCAGTAGTGGAATTTGGGAGGCAGTGTCATGAAGGTCAGCTGAGCAGCATGTAATGTTGGCTCAATAATTAGCTTGTGCTTTTCCTTACTTCAGTCACAGGATTTTCTTAAGCTTTATAAAATATTAGGAATGTTCTTTCTGGCTCTCTTCTTTCCCAACTCAGATCTTATCTCGTCTTATAAAAAGATAAGCAAATACAAATTAGGTATGTTTCCACTCTGGTGGAAATAGATGTTATTATAACATATTCAGAACCTTGAGAGAAACGAAGATATTGTTTCAACCGGATGGAAGAGTGTACAAAGTCATATCTAGGCATACTTCTTCCTCACGGATTTCTTAACGCTGTGAGGGAAACAGTAGTAGCTGACTGTTGATCTCCATACTATAAGGTAGATACTATTTTATTTTATTTTAATTATGGTACTACAAATTCTGGAAATTCTGCTACTTTTGTCTGGCTGAACTGTGGCTTCTGATAAGTGGCCAGAACTGTAATGTAATCTATAGCCGGAAGATGAACATCTGAAATAGGAAGCTTTCCCTCCCACTACTTCTACTACAGGCACAAGTCAGTGCCAAAATAAAAAGAAAAAAGAAAACTTGATGAAACTGAATTTATTTATAAAATTAAAGTGTATGTTACATCTAGGAAACATAGAAGATAAAGCAGCAAAGAGGTTCTAGAAAAAGTGTACGTCTGCATAGTGCACTTTGAAGATATAACAACAACAATTCAAAGGCTAAAAATATTCGTGAAGGAAATGAAAAATAAATGCAATATTAGTACAAAAATAGCTCCCTCTAGGAAAAATGGAGAGAAGACGTGTGGTAGCCCCTACACCTGAAACATTACCAAAAAAATCCTATGATCTGCTCAGGAAGTGTTCATATGCCTGCTCATCATCACAGACTTCACAACTTCTACGAACTTCCCCATTTCAAGTGGTCTAAAACAGAACTGATGCCCTTGCTGTTGTACTAGCCAGTAGAAGATGCTCATGTCTGGTCTCATGCTAAGTGTGGTGTTTTTCATGCAGTTTTACATTGGTCCTCTACAAGAGCAGCTAATGCATTGCTTACTGAGTTGCCTTTTCCCTTTTTTTTCTGATCTTCATCCTCCTTATAAACAATTTAGATTTAAGACACACAAAAGCATCGAAACAAACAAAACCACTGTTACAAAGAGACACAGAGCAACAGAGGTCCGGATCACATTGTACAGAGAGGCTGTGGAGTCTCCATCCTTGGAGATATTAAAAAAATGCTTGGACACCATCATGGGCAACCTCCCTGGTTTAGGGGACCTTGCTTGAGCACGAGGGTTGGACTAGGGGATCTCCAGAGATCTCTGCCAACTTTAGCTGTCCTGTGTCTCAGCATTTCACCCTAAAAGATCTCTTCTGGGCCCTGGGGGTCTACTAACCTAACTGCCCTGTGACAGGTCTGGAGCTCAGCGAGGGTGCAGGGGAGGGTCTGGGATGGGTCCCTCCAGCAGTGACTCCCTGAGGCTGCAGGCTTGGCTCCTCCACCACACGCACCTCTGCAGGCAGCTGCTCTAAAAACCCTGAACCTGAGGGCTGCACCAACCCACATGCATGTCTTCAGGCAGAGTCTGAATTATTTTCTACAAAGTTTTCAAAAAGCAACAAAAATATAGAAAAATAACCTTCATTTGAGTAATACTGGTACTACAGCATTTTGCTCCTTTTCACTTTATCCATCATAATCCTTTGAATGCAAATGGAAATATTCATTGTACCTTATATAAATTTCTCACATGGGCAATCTCTGCATAACTCAAATATATTATGAACTTTTCCTTTAAAATTATTCATCTTAAAATTGTCAAGCCACAGATAACAAAACACATGGCATCGGCTTCACTTTTGAAATGTTAAATGGCATAGCATGAATATATCTGCAAAATGAAGAGACACACAGAACACGGATTTAGCTCTTCGTTTGTAAGAACTGAAGTCAGGAATGTGTTATGTTTTGGAATTTATTAGAAATAGTACTTGGCCTACAAATCAGCTTTTTTTCAACGTTCATAATCTGTATGAGAAACATTAATACTATTGCATTTACCATGTACACATTCAGCTGCCAGCTAGGCACGTGTACAGAGAATATCCAAAAGCAAACAAATCAAAATATGTATAAAAATAATCCCCTCCCTACATCATGTATATTTGCTGAAAAATCATTCAAAGTACAAAAAATGACCCTGAGCACTGAGGAAACAAACCCAGGGATGTTCGAGTAAATGCTGAATATTGCTGGTTGGCCCATAATGCAAGGTTTGGGATAGTGCCATATTCAATCCTTACAGGACACAATGAAAATGAAATTTGATGCAGCCTGCCCAAGAGTCAATTTAACAGAGATGTGTAGTTCTTCAATCAATTTTACTGGTAGAAAGAACATTAACTTTATATCTGATGTTACACACATTAATTAGATAAAAAATGCACTTAACTGGGAAAAGAATGAGCGACACTAAATTTTACTATCACACTAAATTTTACTATCACACTAAATGCTAGCTGGAAGCTAAATGTTCAGTAGAATACTGAAGTATTTCATGCAATGATTTTTTTTAAAATAAACTCTTCATAAGTGCAATGCTCAAGCTGCAACAAAATAAAGGCTTCTACTTGAAGCTCAGTTTCACAGACATCCTAAATTTGGCATACTAAAGATACTTTCTACACCATTCCTTAAATTCCTGTAAAGACCTCTCCCATTTACAGCAGCAACTTCTGCTTAAAACTTTAACAAAGTCTCTTTCTCTGCATGTTAGATTTATAAATATGGACTCTTTACTTGGCAAAATGAAAACAAATTAAATCCCAAACAGATAAAAAACACTCTATATTCCTTTGCTCCATGGTCTTCTCAAGTTCACTAAAATATAAAAACTCTGGTAGCCAAATGGCTGAATTGCTTTAAATATAAAATTCTCAAACTCCTCAACCACTGAGGTTCAAGGAAGAATATTTGCTGGATTTACAAAACCCAATAAATGGTTTGTTTTTCTAAATTTGAACACATCTTGAGAAAAATATACTAAAGATTTCCTATTTTGATCATTCATTATTTGCAGGAGCACTTCCAATTTTGACTGCCAACGTATAACAGAAATATTTCAGTTAGTTCATTGCCCAGATGTATTTACGGCACACGGGTTGCAGACACGTTTTAAAGGGACAGACTCAAAGCATCCTTCTGAAAAATCTAGCTTTAGAGTAAACTATGGAACAAATATAGGAAAAAATACAGTTTCTCTTTCTAAGAAGTCATATAAATGCATATAAATGTAAGATTTTTCCTGATTTACGACCTCAAAGAGATATCACTCAAATACACAGAGAGGAAGCAGGCTGGAGAATTACCAAGCTAATTCATTTATATTACCTTCCTGTAGAGACCAGCTGTTTTGTCACACTATCACTCTCATTCTGTTTTCTACAACAATTACCTAATTCAATACCCAAGAGGGTTTTACATCTGTCATGCTATAGTACTGTGATTTCTGTTGCTGTTTTAAAATAGAACATTATCTAGGACTATTGTTAAATGTTTTAGTACACATTTCATAGCATAGAGATGATCGCAAACAAAACCACAAATAAACGAGTATGCTAATCAAAGTAAGAGTGAGAAATATGTGTATGTTTTGCATAGCATATTAGAAATAGGTGAATTCACTAGCAACTTATCTACCGAGTGGCTGTATGAACTGACAATATTTCAGCTGTGTTTTCCCCTCATTATTAATATCGGACACACATCAAGTGTCAGCTTATCAGCTCTTCATTATTCATTTTGCTATGCATTCTTGAACAAAAATTCCGTCTAGTTTAATTTCAAACTAGTGTTTGAAACACTAGTGAACAGATCAATTTTGTTACAAGACCTGATAATTGTCTGCTTGTGCAATTTGGAATTTTAAAAATAAATGAAAAATAACCACTGGATCATCACAAACAACAACAAAAATCATTACAAATAAAACAAACNTGTATGAACTGACAATATTTCAGCTGTGTTTTCCCCTCATTATTAATATCGGACACACATCAAGTGTCAGCTTATCAGCTCTTCATTATTCATTTTGCTATGCATTCTTGAACAAAAATTCCGTCTAGTTTAATTTCAAACTAGTGTTTGAAACACTAGTGAACAGATCAATTTTGTTACAAAACCTGATAATTGTCTGCTTGTGCAGAAAAATAATCACTGGATCATCACAAACAATAACAAAAATCATTACAAACAAAACAAACATACAAATAAATGTAATACACACATGTAAAAATTGCACAGTTTAAAAATGGACTATTTTCAGTGTCAAAAGATTGAAAGAAAGGTCTGCAGATGTATACGGCCTCATTTTGTTAAGCTTTGGCCAGTGTCTCTGATATGTTTTACATTTTAACTGAATTACTGTTTATAAAAGAAAATTTTGTATTAGAAAGTTGAAGTGGCAAAGTAGTACTCTCTAAAAAATCTCTTAATGTTATGGTCTGGACAGAAATAGATGTAATTTTCCCAACGAATACTCGTCAGATTCATGCTTTTCAACGGAAAATATTTATCCTACTTTTGTCTCTTTTAAACATTTACTTTTTGGTAAGATTTCTGAGAAGGTAAGGGAAAATCAAGACTGGAGGATTCCAGCACAGCAGATTATTAAGATTTTTTTTTGTTTGTATCTGTTTAGGAGATATATTTCTCACTGATGAGAGGGAAAAAAAAAGACTGATTTTCCTTTGAATGCTTTGTTTCAGGCACAGTGCTGATAATCAGCAATTTCATCGTTCGTATTAGTCTGTGTTTTTTTTAAATCATACAATCATACATGTTTGAAATCATACAATATGCATTCATTTCTATTAATTCAATAGGTCATTTCCAGCAGCTAAGAGCTTGCAAATACAAATCAGAATGAAACAATGCAAAAAGGCAAACAGAAAAGAGTTCATATGTTACTTCTAAAATCTTTTTAAACTCAAATGATTTTGTGAAGTGCTGTTCATGAATCTTAACTTTCTGGTTGCCAAAACTATAATCAGCAGCAGCTGCACAAAACATTGTAGTTATGAGTGCTGGAAAGTCCCTAAAAAGTATTGTCCAAGCTCAGCCATTTGACTTCTATCCCAAACAGTAGTGATCCAGATGGGGTACAGAGACACTATACATCTATATATGACATCTAACAGCTCAGACTACGTAATTATTCAGTGATCTGTAGAGTGTTACAACAGATGGTATTAGCCTCTTTGATAGATGTTCTCCTCCAAGACTGATGATAATGATTTATTGCCTCATCTGGGAGCTCTGCTAACTGGAATGAAGGATGCAAGCAGTTTTAATGTTTTTTTTTTCCTTTTTTTTTTTTCATTCAGATTTAATGAGGTCTCAAAGCATGGCATTTGTGCAGCAACTTCTAAACTCAATGTTCTACATGACCTGTTCTATGAGAGTATGCCACACACAAAAATTACAGGATTGGGTAAAAAAAAATATAGCTTTCAAGAACACTGCTTTTTAACAACATTATTTAGTCATTCCAATACAGATGTATTTATAGTGTCAACTATGAAACTAAAATTCCATCAGGTTACAATTTTAGTATACAATAATTTTATATTGCTGTGAATTTGAAAGTCCACTTTAGTAAAAAAGACCTACTTAATAAAAAAATGCAGAAAATCCAGCATTTCTTTATTTCCACCTCAGATTAAAGTTTTGCAACCTCCATAGAAGACAGAAAAGAATGAATAGATTAAATTAATAGTAGCAAATTGCCAGGACCAAATGACATTCAGTCAAGAGCTAGATGATATAAGTGAACTGTTAATCATGCAGTGTTCTCTTACACTTAAGATTGTACTGATCCTTGCGGTGGTAAGCTGCAAACATAGCACTAGTATTTAAAGATTTTGGTGAAGATGCAGGCAGTTACTGATCTGTAAGCTTGATGCCTGCAGCAAGCAAACTAGTAGAAACTATAATAAAGTGAAGGTTCATATGGCACAGCAGACTAGGGAAGAATCAAAGTGGCCTCAGTAAAGCAGAGCGATGGCTCGCAAAGCTATTGGAGGTCTTTGAGGAGATTACCAGGGCTGCAAATAAGGGAGACCTGGTTTATATCACACTTGGTTTTTCAAAAATCCTTAAAGGAGACAGGCACACAGGGGTAAGAAGAAATGTCCTTGCACAAATACAGAACTGGCACAAAGATGAAAATATAGGGTAATTGGCTACTTTTGGGCCAGGCCTATATTCAACAGCATTACAGGCATCTACTAATGGCAAGGGGCAATGAAGCGACAAAGTCTGTGGAGTGAGTTACTTTGAGTCAGATCCTGGGATTAAGATAGATACCTCCATAAAAACATGGTCAATGGTCAGCTTAGCTGTCAAAGTAAAACAAAAGTTAAGCATTAGGAAAAGAACAGTGCACAAGACTGTATACACAATCCATGTTTTTTCATGAAAAAACAAATAGATATTTTCCTGCTATTTCTACTGCTTAACCCCTGAAAAATATAGTAGAATGGGAATGATTCAGAGATGGCTAAATGTGGCTGCTAAATGTCATAAAAGTACTAACATAAATGTAGGAAATCAATAACAAAAACATCTTCATCTGATATATCACAGAAGAATCTTAATTTTATTTTTCATTTTTGGTGGAAAAATTGGTGAAAATTTGAGCTGCAGAAGGAACAGGACAAAATAGCTTTTTAAATAGAAATTTATTGCAGTCATTATTAATGATGGCATAAAATCATTATTAGTCTCCAAAGACTCTGTAAACTATTTTTTTCACTTGAACTGATTTAATCACCTTGTTTGTCTGAAAATGCTACCTGGGAAATACAATGCTTTTTCGTATTTCAAATCCAGACTTTTTTATCCACTTGACTGATGGGATATACATATCTAAACATGTCGAGGGTGACACACTCTAGATTGAAACAATATACTTTATGTATATATAAATATATGAAATAATTTTCAACTTCCCAGGTACCAAGACTCATATAACTAGTTGTAAATTAGAGATGTCTTATTACAGGAAAATAAGCCTGGTGAACCATATGATTTGATATTGCAGAAAAAAAAATAAGTCTGGTGAACTGTATGATTTGATAAGGAATACTGATGAAAATAATACCTCTAGAAATTTTCTCAGTGACTTCTGCGTTTGTTAAGTCAGATCCTAAATACTTAGGAAAATGTGTTAAGCATTAATTTGGATGCTGTAGAGGTGATTATTGGATACATATTTTTCTCAGCAGGAGATTTGCCTGCATGTTCATATTTGAAAATGAACACTTTTTTTCTAGCAAATAGATGTGTGATATTCTTTGTCTGTATTAAAAATGCCTGTTTCCCATATTTTATCTAAAAATGCTTTTTTCCCTCCCCCCCCACAAAAAAAATCCAAGTAGTTTTAATCTCAGACCATGATCTTTGATCATTTCCTATCAACAAAATAAATTATCCTGTAATAAAATTAATACCATAACACCTACCTTCTCTGCTAACAACTCTCTGATCTTGCTTGCCTGAATACGAAACTTCATTAACTGTGTCTCCAGAGTTAAACATCTTTCCTTCCAGTTAATAGTACCTTCTGGCTCTGAAGGATCAGCCATATTTATGCTGCAAAGAGAAAGGGATGGGGAAACATTTTTAATTGAGTCTTTGTTTAATATATCTGCTATTCTTTTAATATTTATACTAATCTGTTTTATAGAAATCTCAGGAATACACCCCATCCTAAAGGAGAGATTTCTGAAATCTGTGTTAACAATATTTGGGTTTCCATTCACCTAATTTAAATTACTTCAGAGCTGCAAAATGTTTTCCTTGATAAGCAGAGAAACATCACACATTTTAATCTTCAGCTATGTCCTCTCATGCACAGACCTTTGCAAGGGTCTAAACATGCAGGTCTGGCTTTGATCAAGCTTCAGCTCCCTGCAGCCATCCAGTTTATCTTGGGAAGCAAAAAAAAAAAAAAAATCCACAAACAGAAATATAAACACCATGCTGTGGGGAAAGTTCACAGCAAACAAAAATGTCAGTCACATTACGAGCCTCCTTGTGCCTGTCATTCCTTGCTTTTTCCTTGACAAAGAAGAAAACCTGACAAAACGTACTTATAATTTACTGAATTTTTCACCCTTGTCATTTGACTGAAGGTAACTGTTCCATTCCCAGCTCTCTGCTTCTCTTGGTCCTGCATGCCATGATGATTCAAGCTGTTAAGCACGAGCTTATGACCATCCCTATTCAGGAATCCCAACTCAGGAGCTCAGAATTCAATCTCCGTGGCATTAATGGGATTTAAGCACGCTATTAAAATAGTTTCCTGAGCTGCTCCTGCAACACCCAAATGTTAAACTTTGAGCACATGAACACACTGACCACAAGCCATCTTGGGGATCAGCATCTTCTCCCCATTTCTCCCATGCTTTAAGCCAGCCAAGGAAATTCCCTGGACTTCCGGGAAAGCAGATTTTTTCCCCTGCCCTTGGTCCCTGTCCTCAGTCCCTTCTCCTCCTGCGGAGTCCCCATGAACACTGGCACTTCCAAGCAGCAGGGTCTCCTATATTACAGCCGAAGGAGAAGTTTCAGCTGTGGATTGATCTGGGTCGACAGTCTGGATTCAGGTCTCCTAGGGAAGGAGGAATGCCAATTTCATTACTCGACTTTGTCCATTTAGGATTTTTCCTAATATTTTCCCTTGCCAACTGATTGCAGCCACATAAGACACATCCAAACTCAGTCAGCATCTGGTTAACAGTAGGATATTCCAGTGTTTGTGGCAGTGAACATGCAAACGGATATAGTGGAAGGATTTTTGTTTTTCTGTGCTGCATAATACTACTGGGTGGAGTTAAAAAAAAATGTTTGTGTTTCAACAGACAAAACACTTGAGCAGATCGATTTCTGACAGTGAACAATGCGTTCAGCCAAGAAGTTTCTCAATGTCCAAGCGAATTAATATTCTGCTGCATAAACACTGGAGATAGAAAGCTAGAAAATAACTCCTTTTCTTGTGGGTTGTTTGCTAAGAGATTGTTATAATTTACTTCATATTTTCCAAAAAGCCAATGGGTTCTGGAAATATTTACAGGCACATAATGCGCTGTTTACAATTGTGGAGTGAGTGATCTTACTTTGAATCAATGACTTCCTGTTTCTCGCTTGATTCCCCAAGGGAGGGAGAGAAAAAATGAGTTCATGTCTTCTGGCTTAATAGAGTATTCTGAATCAGCACTTGAAGCTACACAAAGTCCTCCCTTTCTTCCTGCTCCAGTTCCCACTCCAAAAACCTTCCTGTGTGGTTTTTTTTTTTGGTTAAATAATATCTTTTGAAGAGTTAACTAAAAAAAGCACATATTAAAGTGTTAAGTTCTAATTATGCCATCAAAAATTAATTGAGACAAGTCTGACAAGTCTGGGAAGATTAACTCTTCTTTTTCATTTATTTTAAAGTTTATAAACCTCTCCCTAGGCTTCCAGATGTCAGAATGTCACATTCTCCCCACCAGGACTGAAATAATTTCCTATTTTTTGCCAGCGTCTTGGAAATTATCAAAACACTCTTCAGGAGAAAGGAGGGGACAATGTTCTAGTTTTGTGAAGCATGCTAAGAAATTTGCATATTCCTTATCACAGTGTCAGTGTTTTCCTTGGCTTTTATCAAAAAGCAACATTTTAACTAAATATTTTCTACTCTATGTTCTGTATGCCCTTTTTTCCACTGGGGAAAAGTTGGATAAACCCTTCTGTTTCACTACAAGCGGGTTGGCAAAGCTGTATTGGTTGGGTTCTCCACAGCACAAAGCGCCGTCCCAAAACATTATCCCGGTCCTGAGGCATTCTCACCATTCCCCCCAGGTTCCCAGCTCCAGACTTCCACCCAAACGCAGCACTTTGGCCTTATTTTGGAACCACACGGGTCACCTGGGAGAAGACACAAAGTGCTCCTGTTTGGGAATCAAGGAAGCCCTTCTCCGGGCCCTCCCTGCCCAGGGCCCTGAGTCATGAAGAAACACTGGTAACTTTATTTTCTGATTGACTCATTTTACGCCATTCTAGGCTCAAAAGAGCTGTAATCCAAGATACTTAAAACTTCCTCCAAAATCTGCTTTATTGCGGGTTTTTCTCCCCTAGCAGGGGGAAAGCCAGTTTCCCCCAAGAACCATGGCAGCGGTGACTCCTGGACACCAGCTGCATGCCGGCACGTTGGATAACGCTTTAGGACAAGGAAAGCCGGGAAGCCGAGGGCACGGATATTTGGGGAAAGACACCCCAATGTGGACGCTTTTCTGCTCCAGAGTTTCCCATCCCCTCCGGGGCGCTGAGGGGGAGACGGGCAGGGCCGGGCCACCCACTGCAGCCCTCGGGGAGCGTGACGGAACGCGGCCTCGCGTGACGTCACGGAGCGGGTGCGTGACGTGACGCCACGCGTGACGCGTCTCGCCGCCCGACGGAGCCTCCCTGACCGCGGGCGCGCAGGGCTGCAGGGCGCGGGGGACGGACCGGGGCGAAGGACGCGCGGTCAAACCTGGCCGGGCCGGGGGTGGCGGAGGCGGCTCCCGCGCTCGGCGCCGTCCGGGCTCTGGGCG
>VWPW01005241.1:930733-971247 GCA_013389825.1 Crypturellus undulatus | reverse complement strand
CTGCGCGGCCGCCGCCGCCGCGGGAGCCCCGAGGCCTGCGAGGTGCAGCCGGCTCTGCGCTCCTCAGGGCGAGGGGGAGCGCCCCGTGCTCGCCGTGCCCTTCGTCCTGGGCTTTGAAAACCTCCTTCCATGAGCAGGGCGTTTTCTTCTCAGCGTGCCCTGCTGAAGTGTCCGCCTGTCTGGAAGCCAGTCTGCTCCAGCGTTCAGTACCGTTTAGCAGGATTTAGCGCTGTGTAAATCTCACCTTTTTTTTTGGCAGCTCAGTTGTCACATATAAAGTCAAGGCTTGGCCCTCTGAGGGGCTGGGCCGTTTCCTGGGGAGTCAGGGGCCGAGTGGGTCAAAGGCAGCTTCGCCTCTCTCTGCCCTTTAGCAGCAAGCGGGTACAGGAGCAAGTGCAGGTGCTCGTGAGCCACGCTGGTAACACACAGAGCTGAGGAGAGCTGTGATCTCGGTGATCGCTGCTCTTGCGTCTCGTTTTCTAAACTCTTCTTGAAGTTTGAAGAGTATCTGGAAAAGGTAACTAGTGTAGTGCTTGTCCGATGCATCCAGGAATCATCCTCATACACTGTCCTTTGCAGGGACCTGTGTGGAAGGAGCATATCCTCTTTAGGTTGTGGTTTAGAGAGTACTTTGAGATGCTCTTTCACAAGGATAGGAGTCGTGAAAAGTGCAATTTGTGTGTGTGTTCAAAAAAAGTTTTAAAAGCTCAAATATTTCCTAACTCTGTATGCCTATAAATTTATTTTTTTTCCTATTCAATTCACTTTTACCTTTGCTTGCAGTGATGCTAGGTATTGAAGCAACTTCTGATTCATATGTTGGTACTTTCCTAAGTGTCTTGTGTATTTTTAAATACTAGTTACTGAAGTTTTAGTAAAAATACGCTTGCAGGTATAGTAAAAAATCTATTTTTCTCCCTAGTATAGCATCTTTTGTGCTTTCTATATAGAATATTCTGACTGTGCTAAAAACAAATGCACCAAGGATATACTCTTTTTAGTTTAAATGATTTAGCTAAAAGAATAAAAACTGATCATTCTATTCGAAATGAATTGTGTAAAGAGTGATGTAATCTTGATATTTAGTGACAACTTTGTACCATTTGCTTTGAATAATGATGTTCTCTTTGTGTATGCCCAAGGTTGCAGGGAGCAGCTGAGCAGAAAGCACTGAGCTAAAGGAAACCGAAGACTATGTGAGTGGTGTGCTTAGACCGCAAGAAGTAGAGCAAAGACAGTTCACTAAGTGAGTGTTTCTTTCTGTGCGATTTGTGGATTGACATTTTCTTTGGCTTCAGAAAATAAAAGTACTCTGCAGGCATAGACCCCTCAATTTTGATAGGTAAAGAGGCATGACAAAGTGTTCTGGAAGAAGAAATAGTGATCTTTGGACTTGCCTGTAGGTGTGTGTGTAGGTGTTCATTTACTCAAACGAATAGATAGAGCAAAGTAGGCGTTAGGCTGTAGTGGAAATACAGCTTTGTTTTGTAAATAGAAAATCCATGGAAAAGTTACAAAACCTTATGGCAAGAAATGAGGTAGGCAGGAAAAAAAAAATATATATATACACATAGACAGTCTTGCGAAGAGATACTTTTTCCGTTGTGGTTATCCCTAATAGAAGTTACATACAAGCAATGATAAATCAGAGATGCAATCTTACAAACATGTACAGAAAAATGACAAAAATATTGGTTCTGCACAGTATATTGTAGAGGCATCCCATAAAACCTGTTATTTGTACCCTGAAATGGCCATCTCCGTTAGCTACATTATTACGAAAGTAAGCTAAATTAAATACAAAGCACACAATAGAGCTATTACAGCTTAGTGGCTGTGTTGGAAATACTCGAATAATACCCTTTCTCAAAGAAATAGATGTTGCCTGAAGTTGAGTATTCCATATAGTTTTATTGTTTGTAATGGGACTCCAATGGAAGAAAGTAAGTTTTAAGTTTCTGGTTTTCTTATTACTTGATAATACCTGATTTTGAAGTGTTCTAATTGCTGCATTTCAAAGCATCTGATTTAAATAGTGGATACCAGTAGTATGCAGGTCCTGAAAACTCCTCTAGCTCTGTTGTTGTGTAACTAATTAGCAAAGCTGCATTAGAATGTCGTATTTTTGTTATGAGACCTTCATGAGTATGTAGAATGTGATTCTGACAAGTGCTGAGCTTTGTTATCACTGTCCTGACAAACTGAGCTTTTCCTGGTTCTCTCTCACATAGATAAACATGGGATAAACATGGGAACATAGATAAACATGTTTATCATACATATGTATTTTAGACTTTCAGTAGGACAGAAATCCTACAATATTGTTTATGCTAGATGCAGTTTAAAATAGTGATACAAAGAAAAATATTCTTCAGTTACTGTTAGAATTAATTAAAAGAGTGGAGAAAGGGAAGGGAGAAACATAATTCCTGCTCACTCGTGCTATTATCATGACTTATAATATGCTGTTGCTCTTTGAAGGCTATAAATTTAATTTCAGTGGTGCAAAAATGGAATATTCTTTAAATAGCCTCTGGTAGAGGCTAGTAGAGTTGTAGAGGATAGTAGAGTTGGAAAACTTTAAAATGTAAATGGCACAATGTTTTGAGACCTTTGAATGAAAGACTCTGTGCTTATTCCAGTTATTAGTAAAGGCTTTTTCTACTTGAGAAAAAATATGGCTTATGAGAAAGTTCATGATTTTCCTTTGAACACACAAACTCTTTTTAATTGTTTGGCGCCACAGAGTGGTAAAATTTTATATTGCTCTAAATAATCAGTTTCTGTAAGAGTTTTAAAGTGATAATTGGATCATATCTTTGTTAAATAAAGTTAAGATATAAAATATTCTGCAAGTCCAATAATTTACTATATATAGACATAAGCTCAAAAAGATTAAAGCTTAAGACTTACATTTTCCAACAGAAATTTTGGAAATTCTGCTTAAAATATATCCTTTGAGGGAAATTTGTATTGGTAGCTGT
Source organism: Crypturellus undulatus (assembly GCA_013389825.1). Lineage (NCBI taxonomy): Eukaryota > Metazoa > Chordata > Aves > Tinamiformes > Tinamidae > Crypturellus > Crypturellus undulatus. The sequence continues at coordinate 968,263 of VWPW01005241.1, read as the reverse complement.
TGGTCAAAACTGTAGAGCCTGTGAACGCAAATCCAGCAGGCTAAGAAAAGCTCCTGATGAATTGCAGAAACTTGTTTGGACCTCATAGTAAAAATAAGACCAAGAATCCATCCAGCCTGTTATCTAGTCTCTTGACTGTCAGTTGTTAATGCTTGTTTAATTTGATACCCCATGATTTCAGTCCTAGAAGAGAGAGTGAAAAGTGATTTGGAAGTTTGGAAATTTCTTACCTTATTCCTGCTCAGTAGTCTTTCTTTGAAAGTGATGAGTCCCTTTAACACAGAAGTTGTTCAGCACGTTTGGTCATTCCTACCTGCCTCGTACTTCTGGCAGTCCTAACTGAAGAACTATATAACAGGACTATTCTTTTTGAAGTGGAGGGATGAATACTGTATGCAGCATTCAAACTGCAGATAGATTTAGTAATGTCATTATGTTTTATAATGTGTGTTGTTATTATTTTCTTCTTAGTGATTTCTAATAATCTGATTGGGTTTTGCTCACAGCAAGATTGGTGGCTTTAGGCACCCAGGAGGGCACGGTGGAGAAAACACACCTGTAATTCAAGGGTCTGTTGTTCCTTGGCAGCAGAACAGAAATTATGAAAATAGTGATTTGTATTTTGAGCCTAAATTACTTGTGCCTGGTTAGCTGCTCAGTGATACAGATGCTTTTGGAGCTGCATGAACGTGCTTTTTTACAGAGGTAAGTGAGCTAGTTCTAAATAAATTATTTTGGTTACTGGAAACTTAGAGCTCTTGAGAATTGGAGTAGTTAAACTGCGTAGATATTGCATGCTATTGTTTCATTTTCTTGAAATCACCTTTATCTTTACTGAGATAATTCTTTGCTACTCAGTGTAGATTCTTCAAGCAGCTTCCTCTAAGAGAAATAAAAAGTTACTAAAAGCTTTTCCCTAGAGAGATGGAAAATAAGAATACAGGCAGCAGGAGCTCTAAATGGAGATTAATTGGGGAACTGGTGGGAGAAGTTGAATATGAAAATCATAAAAAGAGGGTGGCTGAGGAGGCCTGGAAGAGGTGGAAGGGATTATGGGGGTTGAGCATAATGAACTGAAGACTTAAATTAGCCTTTTGGAGACTTTGCTTGACACGATGTGCAAGCCAGGAGGACTAAATAATACATATGTGAGGGATCAGTCAGTCCAGATTGATCCAGCTGGAGCAGGAGACAGTCCCCCCTTTTAAGCAGGTCTCTGTGATACACAGTACCAAGTAGTGGTATTGGTGTCCCAGCAACTGAAAAGAGAGGGAAAATCAACCAGCCAACAGAAAAAGAAAATATTTTCTATATATTTAGATGTGAGCAAACTTTCCTAGTTCCTTTAGTCACTGTGGTCAGGAGTGGTGAAGAAACACCACAAGGCACTTTGGGATTTTGGGTTGCTGTGAAATTTACTGATAGGCAAAAGTCAAGGAATGTGTTCCCCTCCTCCCCTCTTTCTTTTTTTTTCTGCTTATTTCTTTTTATGTTAAGTTTTCACAGAAACATGACAACTGCATTGTCACTTTACAACAACCCCTTTCAGAATAAGGGCAAGATCTCTCCGCGGCTGGATACACCTCCTGGATGGAGAAGGACCATCTCTACTGCTCACAAGTTAGGTACTTGTCTCTTAATTTAGATTCGGGAGAGGAGTCGGGGGAGCTGTGAAAGGCGACCCTTGGAAAGGAAAAGCGCAAAGGGGGATCTCGCTGGCTCCACGCCGCCGCGGCCCTGCCCCGAAGCCCAAAAAAAACTCCAGCTCGAAGGCAGCCGCGCGGAGGCTCCCGAGGACCGGGCCGGGGCGGTGCCTCCTACTGGCGCGGCCTCCTGGCGCCGCCTCCCGGCCCGCCCGGGGCCGGCACGTGGTGCGGGCGGCCGGGAAGTGTCGACTGCAGGTACCGGTGAGGCCGCGGGGGCTGGTCCGGGAGGCAGGGAGGGAGTCCCGGCCTCTCCCTCGCCTCGCTGCCCTATAGCCTCCGCGCAGGCCGCGGCCGTTGTGGGCCGCGCCGCTCCGCACCATGGGGAAGGCGCGGGCGGAGCGGGCCCGGCGCCCCCGGGGCAGGGGCGGGCTGCAGGACAGGGCCCCGCCAGGCCGCGTTTTGGCGTGTGCGGGTTTCGCGCTGCGGAGAGCCTGGGGAGGCTGCGCGAAAGGCGCGTTCCTCTCAGGGGCCATGGCTGTGAGCGCGCCGCGCCTCGGGGAGGCGGCAGCCGCGCCTGAAGCCCGCGCTCCTCCCGCGGGAGAGGTGCTGCCGGCGGGGCGGCCCGGCCCTGGATGCGGCGCTGCCGGCGCCGCGTGGGCCCCTGGCCCAGCCGTGTGCCCTGGTGCGGGCGCCCGGACTTGCTGCGGGGTGTGTGTGGTGTCTGCTCCTTGGGAAGAGGCTGGAGCGTCTCTGGAGCGAGGCCTGGCTCTTGCCTTCTGGTTGCCCTCAGCCAGGGATAGATATTAAACCTCTTAGGGGAGAACGGCTATAGTCAGTGTTGCATTTCCATTAACTTAAGAAGTTGCTGCTTGTAGCATCCTTAATTATGAATGCAGAAATCCTATGCTGTTTTTTAAAAAAAGGTGACTTGGCTTGTACCGGCAGATTTACATTAATATGGGTTAGATAAGTCTCATGCTCGAGTAGGTGAAACAGACCGACTGTACTTTAGTGGTGTAATTCCAACGCATACAAGTCCTATTTTCAAACTGTGATCCAGGGTCATGTCTTAAACTATGTAATGATTGATGTAAAAGCTCCAGTTTGCCATTCAACCCTGAAATGTTGAATTTGCATTTTCTTTTATATTGTGCCATGAAGCCTTGGTGAATTTTGGGGAAAATGTGTGAAAGTGAGCTATTAGCTTGTTTAAAAATAGCAGTAATTGCACAATAATAGAATAAGTATTACTCCAGGACAGTGGAAAGGCCATTATCTTACGAAGTATTTGTAAATGTAGTTTTAAACTCTGTGTGTGTGTGTATTTATATTTTGTTCAGGTATATCTTAATCAACCAAAAATGGTTCTAAAGAAGAAAAAAGAAATTCAGGTGGATGCATTCTTTCTTGATGATCAACAGCTTGAAAAGCTTAAGAGTGAGTATTTGTTTTTCCCCAGGCATATAAATTAGCTATACTGCAAGCAGTAGCATAATGTGTAGGATAACACTGCACTCCCTCTCTATTGCATTTGTTTTGTTTTCATATGTGATTTTGATGTCATCAGTCAAAAGTGAATGGATGGACTAGGCCCATGAAAGAAAATGATAGGGACTTTTCAAGTGTGTGTGTCAAGTTCTAAGGTAATGAGGAAACCTAATACATGAGTGAGTCTTCTTTTTTTTTGGTGTAGTTAATTTTTTGTAGGTTTTTTTTTTGTAGTTAATAGAGGCCAACCTTGGCCTCTTCAGAGACCTCCTTGGAAGAATCCCATGGGCTAGGGTGCTAGAAGGAAGAGAGGCCCAAGAGAGCTGGTTAGTATTCAAGCAGCACTCCTCCACGCTCAGGAGCAGGGCATCTCTTTAAGTAATACGTCAGGCAGGGGGGCAGGAGGCCTGCCTGGATGAGCAAGGAGCTGCTGGCAAAAGTCAAACAGAAAAAGGCGTTATACAGAAAGTGAAAAAAGGACAGGCCCCTTGGGAGGAATATAGGAATGTTGTCAGGAAATGCAGGAATGTGACAAGGAAAGCTAAGACACAATTGGAATTAAATCTGGCAAGGAATGTTAAAAATAACAAGAGCTTTTTCAAATATATCAATGGTAAAAGGAAGATTAGACAAAACATGGGTCCACTGGTGAACGGCATGGGTGCCCTTGTTACGAAAGACACGGAAAAAGTGGAGGTACTGAATGGCTTCTTCGCTTCAGTGTTTACTAAGGGCAGCCCTCTGGAACTTCAGATCCTAGAAACCAGAGAAGGTGCCTGAAGAGAGGAAGGCTTGCCCTGGGTAGAGACAGATTGGGTCAGAGAGTGCTTAGGGAAACCTGACATCCACAAATCCATGGGCCCTGATGGATGCACCCAAGAGTGCTGGGGATTTGGCAGATGTTATTGCTAGGCCACTCTCCATCGTCTTCGAAAGGTCCTGGAGAACAAGGCGGGTGCCAGAAGACTGGAAGGAAACCAGTGTCACACTGGTCTTCAAAAATGGCAAGAAGGAGGACGCAGGCAACTACAGGCCAGTCAGCCTCACCTCTGTCCCTTGAAAAGTCATGGAGCAGCTCATCCTCACTGTTGTCTCCAAACATGTGGAGGATAAGAAGGTGCTCAGGAGTAGTCAGCATGGGTTCGCTAAGGGGAAATCATGCTCGACCAACCTGATAGCCTTCTGTGATGGAATGACTGGCTGGATAGAAGAGGTGAGAGTGGTGGGTGTCATCTACCTGGATTTCAGCAAGGCTTTTGACACTGTCCCTCAAAGCATCCTCCTGGGCAAGCTCCAGAGGTGTGGCTTAGATGAGTGGATGCTGAGGTGAATTAACAGCTTGCTGAATGGCAGAGCCCAGATAGTGATGATCTCTAAGGAAGAATTAAGTAGAGATTCCTTATTGTAAATTTATGGTGCTTATTGTAATTCTTTTCTAAAATGAGTTTTTTTTTTCTTCCCCAAATGTAGTGTTTACAGTGTCTGAAGAGCAAAATCTGGCGTCCCTGCTTCTGCGCTCTGCCCAGTTGAGCAGTGGCATCCAGCAGATTCAGTGCATTAAACAGGTAAGATTGTACCAGTGCAAATTAGTGTGATCTCTTGGAACAAAGAATACATCATGCACACTGTTAATAGGATGTACAGTTTTAAAAATTGATGGAACCCCAGAAAAAGCAATTGATATTGTGAGAGGTACATTAAGTGGAAATGTAGTTTAAATACTTAAGTTATAGTCAGGTTGCAATTATTTAGAATAAACATGGGGAGCCTCTCTGGTAAGCAACAGATGTTATCAGTTTTTCATGTATTTAGTTTTGTTGGCAGATATTTCTGCAACTTTATTCCAACATCTGAAACTAAGGAGGCTATCAAAAGCAGGGAAGAGATGTGTCTGGTAGAGCTGTATTAACAGGAATTCTGCTTCTGTTACTGATGAGGCTATGTGCAGTTTTTGTTGATACTGTGTTCTGTTGATTGTAGATTATGCCTTTGATGAAGAAGATGGATCAGAACTCTGCATCTGATTCCATGGTTAAAGCTTGTTTGGATATTTTGGGAGAGATATATCTTTCACTGAATGTGAAGAATCCCTTGAAAAAAGTTCTACAAAGGTAATAAGATAGTAAGATTTTTTTTTTAAATGCTCTGCTTATCTATCTAGTATTAGATGAAACTGGAATAGGCATCATTGATTTATTGCTCGCTTCAAATTGCTGTAGTTTAATGGAATTCAGTGTTATTGATATGTAGATGTGTTTTCTTTCCTACTTTATTAAATATCTTAAGTGCTTCCTTGGATAAAATCTTGGAAGTGAAGCATTATTTTAATCTGTTTTAGTACTTGAAAAACAAAACAGTTTAATTATCCCATGTGAATTTTGGTATATAATATTGAAATAGAAATTTAAAATACTTCAATTTGTCAAAGTTGAAACTTTTTGTAATATGAAGAGAGGCAGCTCAGAGAAAACATGACTTAACTCTGATTTCTTGTCCTTATTTCGCTTGCAATTAAATTTTTGATGGTAGTAAATTTTCTGGTAGTAGAGCACTTTCTTGAACTAATAGTATGCTCCAGAAGGGACAGAAGATACCTAGATATTTTTGCAGCCTCCTCCTGTGTGCTTTGAAGAGTACAGATGTAATTTTCTGATTGCGAAACCAAAGGGGCATGCTAGTAAATGTGATGTCAGTCTTTGCAAAGATTTGGTGTTAGTATTGCTCTTGATTTATTTTTAGTTTATTTTTTTGATTCTACAGCCTCAGTCCCATATTTTGACAGGTGTAGTGTGTCTTTGCATTTGGACAAACCACAAGGAGAGTTCTGCTTTCTGCATGCAGGAATCAACATCTGTCTGAAATGTATATTTAACCTTTAGTTTGATGTAACTGATTATGCTCTTTCTTGCTGTTGTAGTTCACTGAATTGTCTTCCTGAACAGTTTATGCCTGAAGCTGTACAAAGCTTTGTGCACTGCCTTAGAGAAGAACTGAAAACCACAGGCGTGTATTTGTATAGAAAAGTATTGGACAACCTTGCTTCCTGTATGGAAGACTTCAGCCTAGGTATGATGACATGGGATATCATCTTTTGTTTTAATTTGCTCAGTTTGTTTTGCATCTTGGTGCAGTATCTAGTAGCAGTGATGACAAAGTTTTCCATATAAGATGAATAGATTCTTTGACAACTATGCACTAGTAAAAATGTATTTTTTTTCTCTTCCAGGTAAAGCAAGCGTTAAGAACCTATTCAAAGAAGGTAAAGTCATGTTTATCGTAAAATAAATTTGTTGTTTTATTATTTTGGGTAGGAAGTAGAAGTGCGTGAGGTGGCCATAAAATACTAAAATCTATTAAAATCTGCTAGGTCTGGTTTATTCTTGTGTCATTTTTAATAACTTGTGCTCTTAGATATTTAGTATTTGAAGGATCTTTTGAGTTGCGAGAGTGTTTTTTTTTCTGTTCCACTTTTTCTTTTTTAATCATGGATTTTTCCATGATTTCCATTTTTTTTTTTTTTTTTTTTCCATGGATTCTTAATATTCAGAGCTGAAACTTGCTTTACTGAGCAGCTGGAGGTACAATTCTGAAACAGTGCTAGTGAGTGATTCTTAAAGGGCTGTTGGAGTTACTGGTTTGTGTCTTCTCTGCTGTATGTCCCATACTGGAGTTGAGCGAGGTAGCACTGAACTCTTCTCACCGGAGCAAGCCAGGGTGTGCTGTGATACCTATTTTATTTGGCAATATGTTTGTAGGAGTCTAGTCTGCCAGTAAAGAAGTTTGATGTTGAGCTTGCTGATTCAGAGACACTGAATATGTCTGCAAGTAAGGGGCCATTACACTGGTTTTTTGTATCCTCAGAATGTAGATAAAGATTAGAAATTCCTGTGGACTTGTTCATTGGTGCTCACTGTAAAGCTCTGTCTGTCTTTCAGCTTTTCACTGGGGAACCAGAACTTTCGGTACCTCACAAGATCAGGCCAAATGGGTTGGAACCTCTCGTTTTGTATTAGGCTGTTGCAAAATAACGTGAAATTTTGATTTAGAATTGCTCCTCTGAGTCTATACTGAAAATTTACTTTATTTTTTTTAATGGAGTGAAATAAACATCACTGTATGGATAACTTGTCATTGTGTGTGATTGCTTTGTTGGAATTTTGCTCTCCTATTTCTCTTTTTAATAAATTTGTACTGTATTTTCGCTAGTTCTTCAGTTTCTGCAGAAGTCTCTACTTGATATTCAGGAAGAAAACAGGCAAGTAAATTCACTATAAACTGTATTTTACATGTTTTCATTACTTTCTTGCAAGAAAATTTTAATATGGAATTTCACACTGATGGCACTTTGGTTTCCGCCTGGAAGAACTCTGAGAAAGTGAGGAAGGACTGGCACTTTGTTCAGTTTTCACTTTCTGCAAGAGTTCTTCTTTGCTCAGGTGGGGTGAAATGAGTGAAGAGATTGTCTTGGGGAGCTGCAGAAACTGTAGTAGAATTTGTCAGTCATTTTAACTTCATTTTAAAATACTGGCCTTGATTCTACTTCCTGTTTTTCCTCTAGTTACACATCTCGTCCATTCAAGCCATAAATTAATTTTTACTGATAAATTTATCTGAAGTTGGCAAAATATGGTTTTCTATGAATTATAAGAATGATAGCTTCCATTTACTTTCCTTATGTGTATGTATATTTTCTTTCCAGAAAGAATAGTGGAAACCGTATTGTTCAGACCCAGCTGATGCACGACTTATTGGTGGCCATTAGAGTTTCAATGACGTTTGTACAGAAACTACAGGAAAATATTCAGCAAAATCTTTGGAAAAATCCTGACTCTTTTATTTGGCAAAGTATGTGTAGCTTACTGAAAAGCTCCACAAACTTCCTAATGGATGGTAAGATTAGTAATACTCAAAAACAGTGAAAATTTGTTCAGTCACTTTTACTGTCTTTCTAATAAAGACAATATAGTCAGACAGTATTAGTGTTTCTAATAAAGACAGTATGTGTCCAGTATTTCCACACAGTTTGTGTGTGGAAAAACTTCTTTTATCTTCTTTTATCTTAAATGGAGTTTGAACTTCTTAAGTTGATGGGAGTAGGAGTGGGTGTTTGTAAACTGTGATTTGTAGTTCGTTTGCCAAATGTGTATGTTTATGTTTATGAAAAGTTTGTATCTATGAATTATGCCAGCACAACTAATCATTGGTGTTATTTCCTATACAGATGTTACTATTGTACATTAGGATTTAATATAAGGATGAATAAGCTCTGCCACAGTCTTCCTTTTCTGACTGTGCAGTTCTCTCTTTTCCGTTTGTTAAAAGATGGTAGGAGTTTCCTATTGTGCTAGGGTATAAATCCGATAATGTTTGTGAATCCATTTGTATACTATAGATATGTGACTATGTAAACCTAAGTAGTCTATGAAAATTAAATGCTGTCTTTATAAGTTTGATATAGTTTCTAGTACACAAATCTTCCTACACTCAATGGAAAATGTCTTTCCATTGTCTACTAAATAGAAACTCTGCTGCAGACTGTTCAGACGACTTCAGGGCTGGCCTTCATTCTCTTCACTAAAGCTATGTATGAGACACCTGAACAGTTACCTTCCTTGGTAAGTGTATTTTCTCTCAAGGCTGTGAAATATTTTGAAGTCATGAATTATTAATCTTAAGCTGTTAATACTTAAAAGTTTTGCGGCAGCTGTACTTTGTGTGTTCTGTGTGTGTTATTAAGCAGCCTCCATGTCCTTCAATCCCTATCCCTTCCTCCTTGGTCCTTAGAAAATACCAAAGTGACGCCAGTAACAAAGGAATCGGATAAGAGGACTCTGCTGCACCAGAATTTCCCACAAGGTGTTTTGATCATAACCCCTGTCATGGGCACCTCCTATTTCACTTCTAACTTTGAGAGAAGGAGGCTGTGCCCTGTCAGCCCTTTTATGGGCACTTAGGATATGGTTAATAGCATCTAATGGGTTCAGTTGTCCATGTCTGAGCTAGTGACTTAACTGCCTTGTATAGTTGGGTACTTCTGAAATATGGTTCATACAAGTGAAAATGCTTGTGTGCAGAGCAGGCTTTTCTGAAGTGTGTACCCTTACTAGTTGTAAAGGGGACTTGAGGAGATGTGACATTCACTCCCAGTGTCATTTAGAGGATTTAATACACATAGGAGGACCACCAGCTTTTGTGTAAAGCTTTTGTTGGGGTGTAACCTCTTCTCTTCCTACTGAAATGGCAAGACAAGATTTTTTGAATTATGTAAGAAAACCCAGTTATGGGAAATTTGTTCAGACTTAGGCCCGACGGAAAAACAGTGGGGTTAGGCATGACGGGAAGAAGGGGAAGTAAGCCCAAGGGTAGCCAGTGGGGGTAGCCCCAAGGGCAAACAGGGGGAGTACACCCTAGGGTAAACAGGGCAAGTAGCCCCGATGGTAAATAGGGTGAGTAGCCTACTCTCTCGTTCCATCAGTTTATCTCAGAAAGGAAACAAAGTGTGTAGTCCTACTCCAAAATACTGCTCTTTGATTTTTTTTTTTCTTGTTTTAATTATGTTTGAGTTGTTGTAGGTATTTGTAACCAAGTTATAAGAATGTGTTCAGATTTAGGCCTGAGGGTGAAGAAGGCGGGGAACGGGGCCGAGGGTAAATGGGATGAATACTACCAAGGGTAAAGAAGGTGAGTAGGACTGAAGGTAAAAGAGAGTGAATGGGCTGGAGGGTAAATGGAGGCAGTAGGCCCGAGGGTAAATAAAGGGAGTAGACCTGAGGGTAGACGGGAGTGGAAAGTAGGACTGAGAGTAAAGAGAGGGAGTAGGACCGAGGGTAAACAGGGGGAGTATGCCTGAGGGTAAACAGCAAGAGTAAGGCTGAGTGTAAAGAGAGGGAGTAGGATGGAGATTGAAGGGAGGGAGTAGGCCTGCGGGTAAATGGGGTGAGTAGAGCTGAGGATAAACAGGGTGACTAGGACCAATGGTAAAGAATGGGAGAAGTAACGAGGGTAAAATTATCAGAATATTACAGGATTTTTAAAGTTTACAAAGAAATGCCCTTAATTTGCTTCACATTTCCCCAAAACTTTTTCAAATATTGTTGAAAGTAGGTGGAATTATTGTGAGTTATGCAGTTGGAAGATAAACATGGTTCTTGTTTAGGACATTCCCTGCAGTATTTGTGAACTGTTGCTGTCCTTACTTTGTAGCAAGGTCATTTCTGTCACTACTATCCAAATGTCTGTTCTTAGAGTCTGTCTAAACACGATTTTCCCTGCGAGCAGGGACGCACCCTGATGCCTTCATCTCTCTATTTATTCCCTCTTGTTCTCCTCCCACTGCTTTTCAGTGTATTTTTCTCAATTCAATTCTGTCGTTCCATCAGTTTATGGAATTCCATCAGTTTATCTCAGAAAGGAAACAAAGCATGTAGGCCCACTCCAAAGTACTGCTGTTTGATTTTTCTTCTTTTAGTTATGTTTGAATTGTTTTAAGTATTCATAATATTTGTTTTGAGCAGTATTTTGATATGTAGAAGGCACACAAAGTCCAACTGTAACTGTCCTTGCCATGCATTCCCCTGAATATCTACTGAACAGGAGTAGGGTGAGAGTAAAGAGTGTTTTGAACATCTTCAGAATCTGCCTGGATGGGACCATGTGCCACATTCTCTAGGTGTCCTTTCTTGAGCAGGGTGTTTGGACTAGAGGATCTCTTGAGGTCCCTTCCAGTCTCAACCTTTCTGTGATTCTGTGATTGTCTAATATTAGCAGTTATGTGCAGTGTAGCTTTTCTCCTGTACTAAAGTACTGTAATATATTTTATATGTTGTTGTTAACAGGTTAGTGGCTTGCTTCTTGGATCTGTGAAAGATACAGAGATACCAGCATGGTTTGTGAGCAACTGTGGGGTCCTCTGTAGTGGAAAATTCCCTGACTCAGTCCTCCTCTTTCTTTGTCATGGAGCATTGGCTATGCTGGAATGGAATAGTGGCAGTATGGGTGAAAAGGGGGAGAAACTCTTACTAGATATTGGATCAGTCCTGTTATCTTTGAGTACAAAGTAAGTCTATGTTTTGATTTTTTTATATATATATATATAAATCTTGTGCATGTGTGTTTCCATGGCTTACATAGTCTTAGTGTAATAAAACTTTGACTTTTTCAGTGTGATAAATCTAGTTTGTAACACATCTTGGACTTTTTTTTAAGATACTCAGAATAATTCTTAAAGTTTGAAAAAAAAAATTCTTAATATTGTATAGATTATTATAAGTTACAGCTTTCTCTTGTATATTAAAATGAAATACTCTGTTTCTAATGTAAGTGGGATTAGTTTTTCATCTCTATGGTTTTAGGATGTATCAGAATTATTGCTATTTAGACAGATAATCTGCAGACTCAGGATATTACCTCTTCTGCTCTTTGAAGTACAGAGGACTGTGTGTATTCTAATTAATGGAATACTTGGAGAGAGTAATGTGGTGGGGTTTTGTTTTTGGTTGTAAGTTGATAGGCTGTTGGCTCTACTGGAAAGGAGAGTAAACCGTGATGTGTATAGAGTTTAACCTCTGTTCATGTCTTGGAAATCATTTTTAAAAGAAGTTTGTGATTTTATGTTTGTACACAGGATTCTCAAGTTCGTGTTTTTATGTAGCAATGAAAAAACTTGGCCCATCTTCAAGAGCTATTGGCCTATCAGGTGGTTTACTTTAGTGGTTTGAGCTCTGACCAGTTAACAGCGGGTCAGGTGACTGAACATAATTTTGCAAGATCACTTGCATTTTGTATTTATTTGATTTGTTGTTTTTGACTTCTTTCTGGAGTCTTTCACTGTTTTAGCATTAAGATAAACTGATGTGATGAATAATTGTTTTGAAATAGCTATTAAATATGTGAAAACAGTGTCAAATGGAAATAGTAAACTAATTCTGTTTTTTTTTTTTTTTTTTTTTTTTTTTTTTTTTTTTTTTTTTGTTTTTTAATTTTTTTAAAATTTTTTTATTTTTATTTTTTTATTTTTTTTTTTTTTTTTTTTTTTTTTTTTTTTTTTTTTTTTGTTGTTGTTGTTGTTTATTCTCTTTAAAAGGTTGAAAGAATCCAGTATGGCAACGTCTTTGTCTAGAATCCTTGCTATTTGGACTAATTCAGCGCTAAATGCCCTTGTTTCATGCTCCCCGGATCTAAAAATCAATCTTAATGGGAACTCGGACATGCCTGGGAAGTTGCTGGAATACGTTTACGCGCACTGGGAACACCCCCTGGATGCTGTTAGACACCAAACCAAATTGATATTCAAGAATCTTCTTTGGATACACCGAACCACCATTAATGGATCTGATGAAAAATCTGACCTGTTCTTTGCAGGGTTGACTAAAAGTTTGCTAAGTTTGGAATGGCATGTAAGAGGGAAATATGCTTCTCTTGGCTGTCTCGTGGAGATCATGGGCACTGAAAATATATTGCAGTTGGACCGAACAATCCCAATACAAATCCTAGATGTGATGAACGATCAGTCTCTTGCACCCTATGCTAGTGATCTTCTGGAAACCATGTTTGTAAATCATAAAGTACATTTTACCCCAATTTTTCAAGAAAACACCTGGATTGACCAGTGGCATGACACCTGGGTTTCCCCTCTTCTTTTAATACTATGTGAAGGGAATCATGACCAAACTACTTACATAATAGATTACTATTTACCTAAGTTGCTAAAATGTAGCCCTGACAGCTTGAACCACATGATTAAAATTCTTCAGGCTTCTGCTGATGCTAATCTTGGTAAGGAATTAAATATAATATTTGCAGTTACAATGATGAAAATAAGTGAAGCAATCCCAGAAACCTAATCTCTAATTTCTTATTCTTGTAAGAGTTAACATGAGGGAGAAATTTCAAATGTTTATTGAACACTCTCAGTATTTTGAGGTGAACTTCATTATAATGAATGTCTTTATGATATGAGCAAAATAGTTACCATTCTGTAGGTAACTTTCTTTACCTACCAATCTTTGGGTTCTTTTAGAAAAAAATCTAAAAATACAACTATTTTTGTCTTACATTTTTCTCATGCAGCACAGATTCAAGAACATAGCATAGATGATTCTTTTTCCTAATATGTCAATACAGATTTTATGCTTCTTATGTATTTTTTTGACATATTTGAGTGTAATTTGCAAATCATGTCTTGTGAGACACCATAGAGTCTGTCTTTACGGTGTACTCAAGATAAAACCTTTTTTGAACCAGACAATTTAGAAGTAGTAAAGTTTATGATATGGTATTTCTTCTGGGGCTTGTAGCGGTAGATAGAAAAAGAGCAGGGGAGGTGTAATGCACTGGAAAAATGCAAGGGAGGTGTAATGCATTGGAAAAATGTGTAGTTTTTGACAAGCCTTGCAATTGTTAACACATTGATAACTTTGTTAATCAGGTTGTAACTGTTTATCCTTGTAGGCTCTTGCAGTAGGAGGGGAGCTCTGGGGGCGCTGATGGCCTGTCTGAGGACAGCCAGGGCTCACGGACACCTGGAGCTCTCAAATATCATGAGCAGCGGTCTTGTTTCATCTGAGTGTATAAAGCAAGGACTAGTTCATCAGCACAATCAGGTAGAGGGACAAAACCGTTTCTGTGTCTTCAGATTGGAAGAACTGTTGAAATCCTAGATGTTGTCTTGTCTCAACATTGTTTTAAATCATAAGTATATTTATAGGTGGCTGTACTTCTTACATGCTTAACATCTGATTGTCTTTCAGGTTTGCATTGATGCATTAGGTTTGCTTTGTGAAACCCATCGGAGTACAGAAATTGTGTCTATAGAAGAAATGCAACTAATTCAGTTTTTTATTACTTACAACTTGAATAGCCAGGCTCCTTCAGTGAGGCAGCAGATGTGTTCTTTACTGAGAAAGGTAATATTAAAATACAAACAAAATATTCCATGTGCCTTTTTTTTTTTTTTTTTTTAAGTTATGCAGCATTACACTGAGTATGCTGTGGAGTTGTTTATCTAAAAGAATAGAAGCTCTTGGACCAAGACTGTTGTGTTTGTTATGCAACTGAATACAGATAAGTTATTCCAGACAAAGATGGTTTATAAAAACAATCAAGTGACAGATGCAACTTGCTCATGAGTGGCACTGAGTATTATGTAAACTGTCAATGGATCTTTAACTATGGTGTGTGCACAGCAGTGCAATCTGGAATAAGCAATGAATTTTGTAGTGCCTTTATTGTGGACCAAGTACATTTTTGCTTAGACTTACCGTAGGTCAGGCAGATTCACAGTCAACTTATTTAAACTCAACAACCTGACTGGGAAGACAAGGCAAAGGAAACACTTGTGGTCAATATGATGTGGTTGTACTGCTAGAGCAGTGGCCTCTTCATCAGCTCTCACATTTTGGTAAAGGAGAATTTTAAGATGTTATTTGTAAAAGGAGAAGTTTGTGAGTCTTCATGGGGATCTGCTCTAAAGCATGAATGAGGCAATGAGAAGAGGTGTGTACAGGAAACTCATCATGTAAGCATGAGACTAGCATCCTTGATCTACTAGAGGAGACAATGAACTGAAAATGATTTTAAAAGTAAACATCAGCAGTTTCAACTGAGATTTGTAAACAAAAGGGAGCCCAGAGAGGTGTTCAGAAAAAACAGTGAGTCAGTTAAAGAAATAGGTTGAGTGTGGTTTATGTATTAGTGCTTTGACACATAAGCAGTGCAAAAGTGTCAAGGCTAACCAAGAAAGTGATGTTGTGGAGATTTGCTCCTGAGAACATTATCTCTGTGCTTGGTTAGAAAGATGAGAGGATAATATGGTGGAAAGGACAGGAGAATCAAGAAGATAGTAGCTTAATGAGGATCAAGTAGAACAAGTGTGTCTTTGATGATGGCAAGAACTAACTTGAGTTATCTATTAGTTGAAATACTTGAGGCCAAGGAAGTCTGCAAAGATTGAATATGTCCACATTGTAAAAGCTGTCAGGATCACTGTTAGGAGATCCTGAAAGACAGCTGTGGGTAACATGAAGAAATCACGTATGTACAAGGAACAATCTGAAGGATGTTAGTAAATGAGAACATTGTGAAAAGAAAAGATAATTAGTTGGAGAGCTAGCAAGGAAAATGAGAGAACGGGCTTGGCAGAAACAAAAGAGCAGAAGCTCAACTCTTTCCACTTTTGCTTGATGCGGAGTAGTGGAAAACTACGTTAGAGGAAACTTAGTAAGAAAGGAAATGACATTAGTGGAGAATAACAGAGTGGAAGGAGCTGAAAGTGAAAGGTGAAAATTAGAGAAAACAAAGAGAGGTGGGAGGGAAGAGTAGGCATGAATTTAAGGTGGATAATAGGAAAAGATGTAGGAGGTTCAGAGGGAGGGGAAAGAGGATGGCTGTGAGAAATGAGAAGTAAAATATTCTGATTTGTTTAGAGTTGAGTGAGAAAACAATTCTGTAATATGCTGCACATGCACCTTTTAAAAGTCACAAGCAGTAAGATATGGATATTAGGCTGAAAATCCCCCCTTCCCTATTTTAACTTTCAATGACTCTTGTATTAGCTCTGTCTTCCTTGTGTTTTTAAAGTTATTTTGTAGGATACAAGAAAGTTCCCAGGTGCTTTATAAACTGGAGCAAAATAAAACCAAGCAAGAGTTACTTCAAGATTCAACTAAGTGGGGTCCTGTAGTGACTTTGCAACAATATAAAGTAAGTAAATGTAAAATCAGATTGCTATACTTACAGTTGATAAAAAGTAAGAAGAATGGTGGTATTTTTGAAAAGTAGCTAATTATTCTTGAAAACACGTGGTATGTTAGGCACTGCCTGCATTATCAAATATTGCAGTGCCAAAGGAACAAACCTCCTTAAAAGAGGGCTGAAGACCCAGTGTCCACCCTGAATGTGGGATTAATTTGGACTAACTATAGTCCCATCTCATGAACTGAGAACCCATTAGTATTTGAAGGATATCTTTGAGCTTAATTTGTCCAGAAGCAATCAAAATTATCTGCTGAAGGACTGCTCTGTGATGTGAGCAGAAGTGGCAGTAAGGGAGAGATGATTGAAGATGTGCTACCAAAATGTTCTCCTGATCCAAATCAAAATATTAATATGAATGTCTTGTTACCTATGAGGAGTTCAGGGGTTTTAAGCTGTGCCATTTACTTAGGTCTTTTGAGCAAGAGCTTTCTGCTAGATCTCCAAAACTCTTAAGAGAATGAATGGCAAAGTTTGGGCACAAAGTTTTTAATATGAAGAATTCTTTTGAGTTTACTGTCCATATTTTCTGGTTCAAGTCCCATGTATTATGTGTATTTTTTTAAGTTGCAGAATTTTTATCTCGAATTCACTTTGCTTGCTTTACTGCTTTTCCGATATTTAATCCAGCAGCATTTTTTTTTTCTTTTGAGGGAGTGGCAAATCTGCTTAAAAGTTTGTGAACCTTTATTTTACTTAGGAAATAAGAAACTTGTCAATACCACACAGACGGTCCTCCAGTTCCTTCAAAATGAATTATAAAATCATAATTTTGCTGTGTAGCACTTGAATTTAGGATAGTCTGCTTTAAATTTCTAGAGAAACTTTTTATTTGAAGGGTAGTAGACAAACTTTCAAGCTATCTTTTATAATCTTCAGGTTTTTATGTCATCTCTATGTGACAGACTTTTTGAAGCACTGTTTCCTGGTTCATCCCATGCAACTAGATTTTCGACATTAACTATTTTGGGATCAATAGCAGAAATATTTTCTGTTCAAAAAGGTGAGAGATCTAATTTATAGGTTGTAGAAATGGAAGATATAGAGGACAGTTCTTTTATGTTAACTAGTTAGTCTTTGCCAAAGTAAAACAATTATCTTAATTTCTGTGGGGTTTACTGTATCACTCTCCTGTTATCTGAAGAAGGGATTTTAATCAAATATGACATTTTGAAATTAATGCAAGTATTTATGACCTGATCAATATAACCTTCATAAATAGGATTATTCTTGGCTGGAGTCAGTCTTTTTCAGCAAAAAACTTTTATTCTTGTTGTTGTTGGTGGTGGTTTTTTTTTTTTTTTAATTATTTATTACAAAGTCATTTTTTGGACAAGGTTTAGTATTTGGAATCTTCACTTCATTCCCTTGTTCTAACTTCTTGGTTATATGTATTTCAAAAGGAGACAACCATAAAAAGTGACTAAAAGCCCCACTGAAGTTTAAAACCTTCTTAAAAGGGAATTATTTTCTAATATGACATTACTCCAGGACAGGAATTTAGAGTTACGATAACTTCAGTGCTCGGTTAAAATAACTTCAGTTATCTTCTGTGCTGAATTTAATGTAGGTGGGTTGCGTGTGTACTGTTTGTTCATGTATTACTGTGAATCTGTCTTTACATGGTAACGTGATGTTATAAAACATATTAAGAGATACATGTATGAATATTAAAACAGTGCTTTAGCACTATTTAAGATTTCTGTTTTTATAAGCAAAATGGAAGTACCATACTTATTCTGAAAAAAACTACATTAGAATAATTTGGGGCATTCATTTCTTTGAACAGGTCAGAGGCAAGTTTTTCAGTTGACTCAAGAAATTGATTCTGCCCGTGTCCAAACTTTGCTCCAGTGTTTTACCAGTACTTTTGAAGAAGTAAAAGTTCTAGCATTTGAACTTTTGATTAAACTGCGTGATGTTGCGTTTAATTTACAGGTATGTAACTAAAAATATTATAAAAAGAGTGATTCTGTAGATGATGTTTTATCTTATCACAGACTTGAAATAATAGCTAAAAATGACTATTCTTACAGTTTATTGTTATAGTATCTTATAGCTACTTTATGACGTGTTTTTTAACACGATAGAAGAAAAAGATCACACCAAGCCTGTATTTGAAAGCAAGGGAGGTTTTCTAGGTATTTTGTAGGTAAAGCAAATGATTTTGCAACTGTTTCTCTCCAGTACTGAAGCTGAGTTTTGTGCTCTTGTCCTGAGGAAGCATAAATCTGAAGGTGCTTGCGGTAACCGAAGACTGTATCATGTTTTACAAAAGCATTTTTTTTTGACCCAGGTACCAAATTAAGTACAAAGCATAATTTCTGCAGATTAGAAGTTAGACCAAGTAGTCTGAAGTAGCATACATCTCCAGTATTTTTCTGTATGTTTTTATGTAGCATCACTCTTTACCTAAGGAGGCCTGTTTCACAAACACTTGAAAGAGTTCAGAAAGTTCATTAAGTAGCACCCTGAACTGTTTACTAAACACACTGTAATACTATGAGAGAATATACTCTGAGATATCTGCTTGAGATGATATGTTTCTTTTAGATAGATAAATAGATATCCTAAAGAAATAGATAATGCAAAGTCTTTCCTTAATGATAAACTTCTAAGAACTTGGAGCATTTGACCTAATTTCAAGGTGTTCAGCTCTGTGCTTGTTTTACTTTGGTCTCGGGTTTCCCTTTCTGCTTGTCTTTTGCAGTTTTACTCTGATACTGATTTTTGCTATTTGCAAAAATTTAAATTCATAACTACCGTTGATCAGATACTGCTTCACAGTAAAAGGTGCTTCTCTGTGATGTCCATTAGCAGAAAAAATACAACATTTTGAAAATGAAAAGAGGTCTTCTGTGAAGCATGTAGGGCTTGAATGCTACTCCATAAGTCTCATCTCCGTCTTCAAGGTGTATGTGACCTCTATCTTTGCTGAATACATATACATTCTTATTTTGTGTATACAAGTGTTCGTTAAGAAATAGGTACCAGGTGCCTTACTGAAAAGCAGATTATCAGATTCCAGGATGCTAACTAGCTTAATTAAATCAATATGAAAATTTAATAAAATGGAGAATATTGTTTTTATTTCAGGATTCTGAACATCTAGAGCTCTTATTCCAAGCAGCAATGGATCTTAGCACGAGTGCCAAGCCATATGATTGTGTGACAGCTTCTTATTTGTTGAACTTCTTAGTACATCATGAAGAGCTGCAGCGTATTTGTTTAGGAAAATGGGTTCAAGTTAATTCTCAGATAGATGAAGATCAGTCAATTAGTGCAGTGGAGAAGAACACTTTAGCAGGTAGGTTTTGGGGCAAATTAACCATCCTTCTTCCATTTTGTAATTTTATTTGAATCCTATGAGTTGCTTTTCCTGAAGGCTTTTGATAAAAAGGGTAGTGAGCAATCAGATGCTTATTGGATTTTTTTTTCTTTTATATTTACATTTATTTAAATACAGCTTGTATAAGTGTAGTAAGAGAACTTTATCTGTTAGCAGAATACTTCCACCCACCTTTTCCCTGTGCATAGTTTTTTTGACATTTAAGGAATTGAGCTATGATCACTTTGTTGCAGCTCCTGTTTTTGCAGCCTAATGTTTTTGTTTTTTTTTTTCAGGATTTACTCTTACAAGTATTTTGAGATTGCAGTCCATTTTGATTGTTTTGCTTCAAGTTAAACATGCTGTTTTGTAACCCTTGCTTCCAGTGTAGACTCCCTTTGGACTTTGACTTCCATGATGCAGAACTGTGCTTAAATGATAAATATCTGGCCTTTGGAGGGCTCAGATAGTTATTTTATACCAGTACTTGATTGGTAGATCTCTGACCTTTCAATTACTTTTCTCAGCGTTCATTTAGAGGTAATTTTGGTTCTGCCAGATTGAATGCCACTCCATTTTCCATTTCTCCCAGATTTCTATTAGAGTTTTAAGCAGATAGGGATTTGGTATTAAGAACTAGACCCTTTAAGATCTTGGTCTACTCCTGCTTATCCTGAGCCCATTGCATGTTCTTTGGAGAAGGCTTTTGTTCTTACCTTGGTCAGAATGAAAGTGACATTGAAGCCCTGGTACCTAGCTGGCTATCATTGTTTTCTGTGAGAAAGAGTGACCTCGGAGGCACCTGAAGTGTACCCTTTTATGACTTTTATTTTTACCTACCCTCCCTGCCTCCCTCCAATATTTCTTAAACAGCTCTGAGTTGTTAGGCCTCTTGGGACTGACAAGACAATAATCTTTAGAGGACACCTGATTTCTGTGCACATAGCTGAGACGCAGCAAGTCAGCAGATGTCATGTCCCAGTTTTTAGTCCCCATTCGTATGAATCTGTGAAGGCTGAGGCCCAGGAAGGAGCCTGTCAACTCATTTGTAGTAAAGCATGAAATGTAAATCTGTAGTAAACTCAATTTTTGGGGGGTGTGTTTGTTTTTGCCATGATGGACTCCTTTGTGGATTGCCTAATACCTCCTTCACATGCATCAAAATCATCATTTTGAGACATGTTTATGATTGCCATAATTAAAGCAAATGCATGCTTTTTCTTATTGTCACTGAGTATCTCTTGTTACTAGAGTGGTCCATGGTTCCTTATTAGGATTTACGGTTTATTCTGATTGTGCCACTGAGGTGCTGCATGGTAAATGTGTGGGCATATGTAGCCTTGAAAACTAGGAAACTTTTTTAGTGACTAATTAAAATATCAGTGTCTGATTGACAGCTTTTAATCTTTACTATTCTACTGAAATGTTTGTTCTATTAACCCAGCTCTAAGGGCAAAGTTTGACATTAATACATATAGGTTACAGCTCTTGACTTCTTGAGCTACAGGATTGTCCCTGAACATAGGATTTATCCTGCACTTTCACAGTTGCAGGTTAACTTGGCTGTAACAGATATTGCTGTAATTCAGGTAACAGAAAACCAACAAGAACTTCTTTTCAAATTAACAAAAGACTGAGAAGTGTAAACCAATTACTGTGCATTTTTTCACTGAGTTACTACTTAAGTTTTATTTCTGCTTAAAGAACACAGTTTTGCTCCTCAGAAAACACAGTAGGTATATGTATGTTTAATGTAAATAAGTTTTTGTTGTTTTTTTTCTTTTATTTCAGTTATCAAAC
Source organism: Crypturellus undulatus (assembly GCA_013389825.1). Lineage (NCBI taxonomy): Eukaryota > Metazoa > Chordata > Aves > Tinamiformes > Tinamidae > Crypturellus > Crypturellus undulatus. The sequence goes on along the minus strand of VWPW01005241.1, from coordinate 947,251 downwards.
TTTTATTAGCGAATGTTGAAGAAGAAATATTTCAAGCCAAAAAGTCCTTGCTTCAAGCAGCAGCATCATTCCCAATGTATGGGAGAGTGCATTGCATAACTGGGGCTTTGAAGCAATTACCTTTAAGGTGAGTAACTGAGTTGTTAAGCATGCTGCTAGAACTATGCATAAGAACATAAAAGCGCACTATGTTTTTCTTATCAGTGTGTCTTCTAGCACCCTTACTAGTTTTTCTATTTGATACTTTCTTTGTATGTCTTAATCTCAGTTTTAAAACTTGCCAAATTGTACCTCATTTACAGTTTTTTTAAATACTGTAATTTTAGTTGTTTCTTTTGAATATAAAGTTATTTTATATGTATTTAGATTATATATAGTTCATGGTTGTGTGTGTGTTTTCTTTTTATTATTTTTAATTAATTAATTTAATTAATTTTGAAGTAACTTGGCATTAAGTGCTGAATGGAAGCAAATGGTGGCCAGGCTAATTCTGATGTCATACAAACTCTCTGATGTAGTGTCTCCAGTAGTGCAGAGCTCATCCCCAGAAGGTCTTATTCCGATGGACAGTGATTCAGGTAATTTATAGTTGATTCTGAAGTTCTGTGTGGTTTTTTTATTTTTTTTTCTAGCCATTAAGAGCTGTCTTTTTTTTTTATTTACTTATTATTTAACTTAATAGTATTGGATAACTGATTTTTTTTCTGCTGTTAATACAGGAATTTCCCCTGCCCAGTTGCTTTTTAATGCTTAGCTGCAGTCAACCTAACCATGATCTCTTTCCCCTCACCACATCCTACTGATAGGTCTCCTCACTCAGTATCTCCAATTGCTTATCAGAATTTGTTTTTGTCTGACAAGACTCTGAGAAATATATCCAGAAAAGCAATAATGACTTCAAGGAGGGGCTGGAATTAAGGCATAAATCCTTCTTTTGGAAACTGTTGCTTATTTTCCAAATAGTTAGCTGCGTGGGAAAACTTTTTGATAATCTCTTGCACAGATTTCTTCAAAGGATTTCTTGACCCATACTTTTTTTTTTTTTTTTTTCCTGGCAAACCAAGCAATTAGAGGATTTTTTTTTTTTTTCACTTCAGGCCAAGATTTGCTTTAGTTTTAAGACAGTCTTATTGCTTATAGATAGAAGCAACACTTCCTGAGTGGAATTGGACTTCAGTTCCACTTATTCTTTAAATTACTTAAGGACATGGATAGTTGCTTCTTTCCTTTTTAAAAATACTTGGAGATGCGTTGCTCCTGACATGGTGATTGCTGAGCCCTTAAGTTGCCTGCAGCTCCTGAGTTCAGCTGATTGCAAGTCCGTAGGTGGCAAAATTCCTGCTCAGCTAATGCCTGCTGGGGACAGCTGGGGTGCATCTCTGGGCTCTAATCTCCAATTGGATTCTTATTTTGGGAGAAACCAAGCAGTGGGCTCCTGAGATGGATCTTGAAGTGTGTTAGGACATAACCTCACCCTTTTGTGAGCAAAAGTGATGGGGAGCCTTTGTCCCTTCTGATCTTGAAGCTGCTCCTTACTCTACCATTTCTCAAGTCCTACTGCTCTTGAAGTTCTCCTGTAGAAAATCTGGTGTGTGTTTTAGAAAAACAGAGAAGTTGGTGACTTTGTATAGCCCCTTTTTAATTCCTTAATCCTCATGTTTATCATAGTTTTACTTTTTTGTTTGTTAAAAACTTTTATACTTAAAATGAATAATATAAAAAAATGGAAGTCAAAAGGACTTAAATGTCCTCTTGTTGAAGGTGTAGAAACAGCAGATCGACTGCAGATGATTCTGCATGAGATACAGCCACAGGACACAAATGATTATTTTGTGCAAGCAAAGACTTTGAAAGAATACTGCAAAGTAGAATCTGAAAAGCTGGTTGACTGCAAGCCAACAGAAAATATTTGCACAGAAATAAAAGGTAATTCAAATACTGTATTAGTAATTAAAGCAAGATATTCTGTATAGAGCAGAGATTTTACGTGGGTGATCAAAGTTGGAAGCTATTTGCTCTGTATAACATTTCACTTCCATAATAAATCTGTCAGAAGCTAGTTATTCATGGGCATGATTTTAAAGACTAATTCACTGTGTTTCTGGAAGATTGTGGTTAATCTCTCTTAGAGTACAAGTGAAAAAAAGTTGTTTTGGTATTGGCTTCACCTCTATTGGCTTAACTGCACTGGCCAGGTAGGCTTTAACACCTTTTTTGTCAAGCAACTCTTTAATACCTTTCTTGTTGAAAGGTGTTAGTGTGATTTCCCTCTCCAGTGTACACAAGACTAGTGGGGAATTGATCATGCAGTAAATTTTGGTGCATGAAATTACATAAGCAGAAGCTTCTGTTCAAAAGATTGTAGGCATAATACTAGATACTAGATAGTTTTTCCCTGCTTTAACAGCAGCTGTGGATTAAAATGAAATTGTGGCTTACAGCAATAAGAGAAACGGTAATCTTCCAAGTTAGTATGCCAGTGGGAGCTGTTCTGAGTTGAACAGTTTTATGCTTTTTTAAGTTAAATATATTTAGATTTTCTTTCCTCATGTATTTTTCCTACATTTAAAATAATTTTGGTTGGGCTATGTATTTGGTTCATGAAAAGAAATTTGTAAATATGTTATTGAATTTCTAGTAGTGACCACCAGATGGGGCCACTGCATTAAGTAAAATTATCCTTTGCTTGAGTAAAAGGGAGTTTTGAGTTAAAACATAAATAACATGTAGGGTGAGAGAGATTGATGAATGACATGGGAGTTTATTGGAGCCTGGATCCAAAGTTGAGGTGTTTGTGTGGTTCTATTTGCAATTAAATGCTGATGTTGACCAAAAGACCTCTGTCCTTTAAAACAGCAGTTTCCTGGTAAAGTTGTTTACTGCTGCCCTTTCCAAGCAGTGTGAATTACAGTAAATGTTCCAAGCATGGAAGGAAGTAGCCTCAACAGAACCGAATTATCTCTTGGTTTAGCAAGTTTAAAAAATTCAAGATGAGGCTAAATTAAATTTTAAAATCTTTGCATGATACTTAGGGTTACACTGTTGAATCTGTTGCTTTTTCTTTTTAAGGTAAAAACAGGCAAATGTGCGATGTCACAGCTCAAATGGTTCTTGTATGTTGCTGGAGAAGCATGAAGGAAGTATCTCTGCTTTTAGGGACACTGTGCAAACTTTTGCCTTCACAGACTGCCTCTGAAGCTTCAGATGGATTGATCACTGTAGAACAGGTAGGGGAATACTTTTTACTCTAAAATCTTAGCTTTTATGGAAAAATACAAATATTTTAATTATATTTTGAACTATAGCTGCTGGATTTGACTTAAAGCTCTTTATTAATTGAAATTCATAGTCACAGATACTGAAGGAGAAGCATGATGACTTAGTCTTGTCCTTCATAAAATGGGAAACTGAATTATGGAGAAATTATATGCAATATGACTCTTTCCTCCAAATTTTCTACTTAAAAAAGATCAAAAATGTTAGCATACCACCTGGGTCTCTTGTAGAACGTTGAGTGAAGTGCTCACAAGAAATTAAATTACCACAGGACATTTTCATTTCCATATGGTTTTGACAAAATCCTTTTTTACATGGAACATGGAAACATGCAAGACATGCTTTCTTCCTCTACCAGAAAACAAATATTTTTCTATAGATGTTACAACATTCTGTTGTAACAATGATAATATAAAATGTACTGTAGATCTTATTTCTTATGTTAGTTTTTGTTGCAGTGCCACAAAAATAATATTTTTATTCTTGCATTGTCTCTAGCTTATGTTTTCATCTGGTTAACAGCTGTGCTTGTGCTGTTGCAGAGCTCTCAAGTGTAGATGAGAACAGCAATGTGCTTTACCACTATGTTCCCTAGCCTTCTCCAAGTCAAACAGGAATTGGTATTTTAGCATGAGTCAGCTCTAGCTGTAGCATCTCCATCTTTATTTAGAGAGCAACCATTAATATGTAGCCTTTCAGAAATGTTATGTTTTTAAGCAGTGTCTCCTATTTGTATAGATCTCTTAATAGTTTTTTTTCTGCTTCTGACACCATCTTGTAAAACAGCAAGTCTGCATTCTGTTTGTATGAAGAATGCTATTTGTTTTAAGCCCTAATTTGCTTCATGCTAATGAGGAAATAATATTTGACTGTGTATATAATAAGCACCACATGTGTAAGTGACCTTATGGTATTGTACAAAAATAGGTGATTTCATCATAAAAGTGTCAGAGTTTGCATGGAACTGCTGTGGCTTCAGACTTCTATTAAACACAATTTTTTTCAATGCTTGGAAATAGGAGAACTGGAATTTGGAACCTTATGTATGTACAGCTGACCTTTAAAGTTGCACATCTTTTTCTTTATTGTGTCAATACATCATAATAATAAATATATAAAAATAATATAGTGGGAGGAGAAGGAGGGAAGCTCCGTATAAATCTTGGTCATGCTACCTTCAGTAAGGGTTAAGTAATTGCTAAGAAAAGTCTGGTAGCACCACTTGGCCATTCGGTGTTGTCTTGTTGCAGTGACTACTCGTCTGTGTTTTTTTTTTTTTTTTTTTTTTTTTTTTTTGGGGGGGGGGGGGGGTGAGGAGGGGGTGTTTCCCTTTATTGAGCATACAGATGAGAAGAAAAGAAGAAAACATCTTTCACCGTAAACATCTTTCACTGTTGATCCATGTTAAGGAATAACAGAGCTGTAGTATCTGGTAGGCAGTGGCATTAGTTAACTGCTGGCAACACTAGTTCTTGGTTCTTTCCAATGGTTAAATGCCGCCTTCACAATGTGTACTTACGTGGAAGTAGTTGGAGCAGAGACAGCTCTTTTTTGAGGCTTTATTTGTAACTAGAAGTCGGGGCAATATCAAATTTGCACTTTTGTTCTCTGTTGAGAAACAGATTGGGTTTGCACAGGATTTTAATGCAACAACGCTTAATGACATCTCAGGACAGCTACAACTCCTTGTGCGGAGATAACATGTACAGAGGAGGCTCGGATTACAGTGTTAAAACTGGCAGGCTTCGAAGCCTACCCAGCATTGCTGTTGGCCGATTTCCCTGAAAAAGTTGTAGGAAATGTCCAGTATGTCTGCAGGAAACTCTCCATTCAAATACAAGGTCTATCTTTTATTCTACATCTGATCTGGGAAGTCCAGGCTCAAAGCTCTGCCTGGTAGCACAACTGATCTGAACAGTATCAGCCATAGAAGACGCCTATCCTAGTGGCAGCCAAGTAGGCCAAAAAAAATGATGCCTACCAAGATGTGTTGATGTTGTGACATGACCTCTCCAATTCTGAGGCAATCCTTAAAGCCTGAGGAAACTTCTTGAGCTTGAATACTGAGTACCTCTTCAAACTGTTGCTTATCTTACCTGGAGAGATGATTTTTGGGGGTGTGAGCTTGCCATAACTTTGTATCCAAGAGAAAAGAAGGCAGTAGAAGTACAGATGAAAGTATTGTCCCAAAGTTCTGCTTGTGTAAACCCTGACACTCAAGCAGAAGTGATATGAGCCTTGTCCTGAAAACTTGTCAAGTACAGAGAAGTCTCAGTATTGGAAAGACTTAATGCTTATTAGTCACTTGCTCCACCAGTAAAAAATGTGGCTCCCATTGCACCTCAAGGTTTTCCTCCAGGGAACCATAAAAAGGGGGGAAAAAATCTAAACAGCCTTACACTTGGTCTTAACGTAATCTCTCTGTCCTCTGGAGTTCACTATAGTTGGCAGTGGTTCGCAGTAGTAGTGAACACAAATTCCCTTCCGTGCTCTACCTGCTGGCACTCAAGGTACGGGTTTTAAACTGTGGAGTGCTACTCCAGCTTCCTATTCCTTCCTGGAGGAGCAGGAGTGCCATGGTCCCTATCAAGATGGGGATCTATACTCATGCATTTACACGAGAATCAATGCTATGACATCTGGGAGAACTTAAGCTGTGGTGGTTTTTCTTTAAATTAGTAGGAATGAAAGTGAGTATATCAGAGTTTGATTTGACATAACTTAGTCAATGTGACTGTTGCAAAAAACTCAAACTTAGTTGAAAGTTACATGTCCAAAAATATCTGTATGAACTATTCTAAAAATGTAAGGATGTTGGTGGGACGGGACAGTGATTTGATTTGCGTGTATATTGTTTTCTTGGTTTGGTTTTGTTTATGTGCTTGGGGAGTTTGTCTGTGGGTCAGCTACTTCTGAGAAAAGGCCCTCATTCTTGCCTTTGGGCTAGACAACTGAGAACCTGTAACTATGAACTTGCTTAAAATCCACCCAGAGGAAGTTATTTTAGCTCAAAATGTTCTTTGTTTTATATTACATGGGTTTCATAATCTGCAGGAAATGTTATGCTTAGTCTTCCATCTTATTCCAACAATTCTGCCTTCATCTTTTGGATAATATGATTTACATACAGTAGGGTGGAAAATCATTTGTAGATGCATATGGAATTAACTTTTCTGACATTAGTCAGACTACTGTGGTATTTTAAAGCAGAATTTTTAAAACTTATTTTTATCTTTTTTTTATTATTGATTTTATAGAAAGGGTTTAAGAATTGTTTTGCTGAAGAACTTTTAGGAAATATTGGTGAAAAAAATGTGTAATAGAATCATGTATGTGATTACATGCAGAAAGTGCATGTAAACTGCTTGTATTTAGAAACAGCACACTCCAAAGTATTTTGCATTTGTAAAGAAATTGCTCATGTAGTTGCAAATAAATTTCTCTCCCCCCCCCCTCTTTTTTTTAAGGTTAAAAATATTGGGGACTACTTTAAACATCATCTGTTGCAATCAAGACACAGGGGTGCGTTTGAGTTAGCGTATGCTGGCTTTGTGCAACTTACAGAAATGCTGTCCAGGTAAAAGACCACCTCTTATGTTTTTAATATAGTAGTTTTACTGAACTGTGGTAATTGCGGTTCATTTCTGAAATGAGCTGTGCAAGCAAATTCTTGATTTCATGTGGATTTTGTGAGAGTTGGCTGCGCTGGTATGTGGGCATGCGTATGCCATTAGTTACATGAAGTTGTAGCTTTGGATTGTGTTATTTCTTTTGAGAGATGGTGCTTAGGCATTGAAAGAAGATAAGGCCACTTGATGCTTTTAGTTTTCTTGATTTCTGGAGTGCCAGTTTATCGAACCACTCTCAGGATGTCGCGAGGAAAGTAGGAGTGTAGACTCTTTCTCTTCCAACTCTCCTTTTTTTTTTATGAAAATGAATGCCAGACGTTTTTGTTTTCAGCCAGGATGTTTTCCTGGAAATTTTCATTACTTGTCATTGGATGAGTGGCATGTTCTGACATTTGGAAAACTACCTGGCAGTGTATCACAAGATGTGATATGCGGTCTTTTATTTTTTGTTTTCTCCTGTAACTTCATACTTTTTTAGAAGAATTAATGAGCAGAACTCAGAAACTGAGGTCTAGGCTAGAGAGCTGGAATTCCCATTAAGTGATTAGTTACCTATTTCTGAGACTAGACACAGGAGTTGTTAATGCTTCCGTGCTGTCTAGGATGTATTGTGGTCGTATCATATTCAGTTTTCAGTAAGACAAGTGAGTCTCCATTGCCTTTACTTAGTATTGTAGTGGTCAATTTGAGGTGCTATGTGTTTTTTCTGAGATTTTTTTAAAGTAAAAATAAATCTGGTGATGGAAACAGTTTTTATTTCTATTGCTATTTTGATACAGAACAGCTTCATGACCAGCTCAAATAGTATGTCCTCTCAAACAGTTTTCCAGTCAGGACTGAGAGCTCAGTCACGGGGATGTGAATGTTAGTGAGGCGGCTGCTTAGGTTCACCCTATGGCAAAAGAATCATTTACCAGGTTATAGCAGGCTGAATGTACTGCATCAGAAGTCAGCACTGAGTGGCACTGCGATCTTCCTGCTAATTTTGCTCTAGGACTCCATTTTTTCCAGTTTTACTGCTGTGAGTACTAAAAGCAGAACCTGCTTAGAGAAAGAAGAGGGGAGGGGAAAAAACAAACAAAGCTTCACAGAAGCGAAGTGACTGGGAGCGTATCATGGATGACGGGTTCCCAGGTATGTGGGCAGCTTTCTAGAAAAGTGATTTCATTGTAGTAGCCATTAGTAAATCTCATGTAAAAGGGATACAGCTCGGATGTTTAGACCTCTTCAGGATTTTCCAAGCTGAGTCCAAAGCACTGGTCTGCTGTCTGCCGGATATTCTTGGCTGCAGTTAATATATACGTTAGCACACTAGGCAGTATTCTACCCAGTTTCTGGAATCAGATGTGGTACTTCCAGTAATGTTAAAACAAGCAAACGGACACCCCCGCACAAACCAAGAAAAACTTCCTTCTTTCAATTGCTTCTCTTGCAGACCCCGGCATAATTTAAGACTTTCTGTATTCTTACCTATTTAGAATTTTACAAGTGAAACTTTTTTTTTCTTTTTTTTTTTTTTTTTTTTCTTCCCTGCAAAGAGATTGGTCTTTCTTGGACCTATGCAGTGGCAAATTGAAGGTGGTATTTCTTTGAAACTTATTTATATATTAAAAAAAAAAAAGTATTCCAAATGGAATAAGCTGTTAAAAAGTACAGAATGTGTAGAAAGAATTGCTGAAAATGACAGGGTGTTGTCCTAGGCATACTAGATGTATAAAGGTGTACTGATTTAAAAAATGCGCAGTTGTGCTGTATAATCCACTGCTTGTTTTGAAGGCCTTCTCCCATCAGTTTGAACTAGCCATTGGAACAATGGTATAATAATATAAAAAGCTTCTACCATTACCACCAGCATTTTTAAGGGAAGAAGAATCACAGAATGGTTGAGGTTGGAAGGGACCTCTAGAGATCATCTAGTCCAACTCCCCTGCTCCAGCAGGGACACCTAGAACATGTGTCACAGGATGGCATCCAGGCAGGTTTGGAAGATCTCCAGAGAGGCAGACTCCACAGCCTCTCCAGGCAGCCTCTGCCAGGGCTCTGTCACCCTCACAGTAAAGAAGTTCTTACTTATATGGATATTAAACTTCCTATGTTTCAGGCTACACCCATTACCCCTTGTCCTGTCAACAGCCACCACAGAGAAGACTTTGGCCCCATCCTCCTTACAATCACCCGTCAGATACTTGAACATGTGTTGATCAAATCCCCTCTTAGCCCTCTCTTCTCTGGGCTAAACAGGCCCAGCTCGTTTAGTCTTTCCTCATATGACAAATGCTCCAGTCCCTTAATCATCCTTGTGGCTCTCTACTGGACCCTCTCTAGAAGCTCAATGCCCCTCTTGTCCTGGGGAGCCCAGAACTGCACCCAGTACTCCAGGTGCAGCCTGACCAGAGCTGAGTAGAGGGGCAGGATCCCCTCCCTCGCCCTGCTGGCAACACTGCCTCCAATGCAGGCCAGGATCCCACTGGCCTTCTTGGCCACAAGGGCACATTGCTGACTCATGGTTAACCTGTTGTCAACCAGGACTCCCAAATCGTCTTCACACAACTGCTTTCCAGCAGGTCAACCCCTAATCTGTACTGGTGCCTGGGGTCATTCCTCTCCAGGTGCAGGATCCTGCACTTGTCCTTGTTGAACCTTATAAGGTTCCTCTCTGCCCAACTCTGCATCCTGTCTAGGTCTCTCTGAATGGCAGCGCAGCCCTCGGGACTGTCAGCCACTCCTCTCAGTTTGGTGTCATCCACAAACTTGCTGAGGGTGCACTGTGCGCCCTCGTCCAGGTCACTGATGAACAAGCTGAACAGCACTGGGCCCAGTACTGACCCCTAGGGGACACCACTGGCTACAGACCTCCAACCAGACTCTGCCCAGTTTATCACCACCCTCTGGGCTCTGCCATCCAGCCAATCTCAATCCACCTCACAGTCCACTAGTCCAGTCCACACTTCCTGAGCTTTCCTGTCAGGATGTTATGCGAGACTGTGTTGAAATACTTTGGGTCAGTATTTTCTTGGGACATGCTGTGGTTGAAACTTTTTCTCTGAAATGGGCAAATGGAGTCTCTTGGTGAATACACTTGCCCTGTTGAATGCTCTGGAGTCTCTGAAGGTAGCCGGTGGGAGCCATGAGCCTCTCTGCTGCAGGTAGTGGGAAGTGGCCTTCTTTCCACAGCTGCCTGACACAGACTGTCTTGAAATGTGTGTCAGAATCAAAGTTAATTTACTGTTGCACTCACAAGTTCTGCAGGAGGAAGTCTGCCTGGCACAGCTTGCAGTCACGTGCCTCTTTGACATGGTCCTTTGAACAGAGCTCAACTTGAGCTCCATGGATTGCATGCGTGGATTGCGTGCATCACTGACGCTTTGCAATTGTAGCTGGTGAAATATAACCTGTTAAGACTGCAATAAACCCCTTCCCATGCTTTTATGAGAGATGGCATTGAAACATAGTGCTTCGCTTTGACAGCCAGACACTTGCATAAAATCCAACATGAGAATATTGATCCTTCTAGCTTGGGTTTTGCTTCAATGGTTTAGTCCTTAAGTAACTGTCTTGATGATAACCATGAGTAGACCATGAGTTTTCTAGATCGAGCATTGGTCTTCAGACCTGTCTGGGTCAGTGGTCAATGTTTCCTCCATAAAGATTTATCTTAAGAACTACGTGAAATTTGATCTCTGTTTTGACATTCATTTGAATGTAAATTGTTGAGTTTGGTCTAGTTTTCCCTGCTCCATTTTCACTTCTTCTATTAGGACATTCTGTTCATCTTTGTTAACGTCTGTTATAAACTCGAGTCTCTTGGTTTGGTTCGTATCTGTTTTGTTGAAGCTTTTCTGAGAGAGCGAAGAGAATGTGAAGATTTTAGGAAATTTCAAAATCGTGGTGTTGCATAGCTGCGGCTGTAATGCTTCACTTCGCCTGAGTTATGGAATGCAAGGGGAAAATTTGGGAGGTGCTGTATTAAACAGCACAGTGTATTTATTTAGGAACAATGTATTCTGGGCATTTTTAAAGAAATCAGGCTTAAATTCACTAAATCCTGTTTTTATGTATTATGTTAAGTTAAGGCAAAGTATCATAATTTTCTGTCAGACAATAAGAGGAAGGAAAACTCTAATTTGGTTCGGCAAACATGAAATCCAGTATCAGTGGGGAAAAGGCTAATCTGTCAAACCCAGGGTTACCAAGCTGTAAGCTGTAGGATTTCTGCTGGGGAACTGGGAAAAAGACCTTCCTGATCCTTTGTTGCACACTCCACTTCTGACTCATTTTTGCTGCTTGAAAGTGACTGCTGCTTGTTGCCTTCCCTGGCCCCTGGAGTCTGGGAAGACTTGTAAAATCGGAAAATCATTGATGGGATTTCTGTTGAAATGGGCTACAGCTGTTATTAACTTTTTGATAAAATTATAATCAAAGTAGTGAAGAAAATAGTCCAAAATTAATGATAGTTGTTTAAAAATCAACCCATTTGAATTTTGTCCCAGAAGAAAAAAAAATACTCTCTCGCTGTTCGGTGGGGTGTTTAATTCAAAGGTATGTTAATTTTTAGTGCTTGGTGTTTGTATTTTTCTACATTTCTTATACCCTGTGCTTTGTGAAAGAAAAGATGGGGCGGGTGATGGCATCTCTCAGTTTTTAAGGCCACCAAGGTCCTGTGCTCCACGGTGTTGCTGGCGAGCCCTCAAACCAGGAGCCCTTTCAGTGTGACTGTATTGCTTGGAAAATTTTACTTCATTGAGAGCAACTGCTGTGAGAAAGAGGATGTCTGTGAGAGGACCAATCTTTCTAGTTTTAGAAGATATTCTTAAAAATGGACTTTTTGAGGGTAACTTGACTAGGAACATGTGATTCTGAGTTTAGATTCTTGTCTTCTTGTGAAGACAAGAATAGAAATCATCACGTATGTGAAAAAAGAATAATATTGTAGTTCTTCTAGGGGAGAAAAATGGTGAAAGGAAAACCTCTTTTCCCCAGATAGGGTGGATAACAGCGACTGGAAACGCTGAATTCTGGATGTACCCATATAGAAAATACTTTTGGTCATGTTACATTTATGCCACAAACCACCAGCATCCAGGAAAGGCAAATCTAAGACTGACCTTTGCTCTTAACACACCATTAATTTTGGATAGGAGAAAATACAGCCCTATGAGTTAGAGAGTTCCTTTAACCAGCCGTTCTGCATTGGTTCAACCTAACCGCACGTACCCAAACCTCGCAGGTTTGGGTACGTGTGAAATTGTTACAACCGGAAGGCAGACAGACAGATTTGTGGAAAAGCCATCACTGCGCTGCCTCTGAAGTAATTTACATGTGGGGTTATTGCACAGAGTTTTGATTATCAACATTATTTGCTAAATCTGGTAAAAATAATTATTGATTAATTCTAGAAAAGGACATTTGAGCTTGAGACCACCGTTTTATATTATAAAGCTTCATTATTGTTCTTAAATTTTAGGGTCACCTGCTTATTAAGACAATATTCTTCTTGCCAGACCATAAAGAAATGCGACTGCCAAATGTAAGGGAGTAGTCTCCTCCATTGCAAGTCAATAGTCTCTAATGTTTTTTACTTTAAAGCACTTTCACGTTAAAAAAGAAAAAAGAGCCTTGGTGGGTGACTGCACAAGGTAGAATTACTTGTGGCAAAATCAAAGCAATACAGCTTTAAGGGAGTCTGAAATTTATGGGATTTCAATGTATTTTTCCTATTTCAACTACTATTGAAAGGGAAAAAGCCTCAATTTACTTAAGAATAAAATATTCAGTATGCTGCATAGCCTCTTTTGAACATTTTTTTAATGCTTTACTTTGTGCTCTTCTGTACCACAGCAGATGTGAGTTTCTGTCATGGGATGTTTGTTTTATTACTAGAATAATATACGCAACAGGGATCAGCACCATTCTTCGCATGGATAAACCAAGACATTTAAATTCTATTTAACTGGTGAGGTAGGACCAGACCGCAAACATAATCAGAAGATTTTTCACTCTGGGCTGCCTTGGATTAAGAGTACTGTAAGGTATAGTCTTGCTTGACAGAGCTGCGGGGTCATCCGCTACAAGTTTTGTGTGGTCTCTGGGCCAGAATTGCATCCCTCTTGTGCATCCTAAACCTATGATGTCCTTAGGGCAGCTGGAGGAAGGCTGAGAAGCAGGAGCTACTTGAGCGCTATAGAAAGAGGAAGATAGAAGGAAAGGGATGGCTCATTTCCAGAGGGAAGGCACTGGCTTGCTGCTTTCTGGGCCTGGGCAAAGGTGGCCTTCTTTTATGTTGTGATGTTAGGTGACATCCTTCCTGTGCAGCCCTGTTTCTCTGGCTTCCCAAAATGCTGGTTTAGATGCCGGCCACTGTTTGAAGAGGTTCCCGTAGAGGATGGGGAAAGGACTTGGCAGCAGAGTGAGAAATTCGCTGTAAAAATCAGAGGGATATCTTTAAAGAGTAAAAAAAATCTCTGTTGTGGCTTCTTCTGTAACCTCTGTTTTCTCCATTACTAATTTTCAGTTTATTTTATAACAGAAGGAAGGGGAATAAGAGGGTGTAAGGAGATTGTTTTCTCAAGACTTGGGAGTTCAGGTATGGTAGTGAGCTAAACTACAGATGAAAACGTCACTTGCTGCCCAGTATTGAGTTTTTAGCCTGCCCAAGTTCATACTTTGGGAGAGAAAGGAAGCAGGATGAGGGAAAGATGATGAAAGGCAGAGAAGACGTGGACTTCCCATTAGATTTCAGTTTTGAAATTTTAGCTTTACTCTTGCTTCTTTATTTCAATTTCCCAAGTAAAAAAAAAAAAGCTGACCTCGCTCTAAGGTCTCACTGCTTAATTATGAATTTAATTATAGCTCACATTTTTAGGCAGGGAAAATCCTACATGATTGAGGTAATTGCCATTGTATTGACCATAGTGATTAATATTTTTATCCAGTCTAAATCATGTGTGTCAAACTAGCAGGCCAGGTTTTAATAATGAAGTTGTGTTAATAGATTTTTTTTTTTTTTCAACAAAGAACTGTCCTTTTGGCGCGTTGACATAAGATTAATGATTTGGTCTTTCACATTGAATATGTTGCATTTCATTGAACTTGATGAACACTAGGACTTAAAGTAGACGTGAGTTCTGCTTGCCCTTGGAAGTCCTTTGCTTTCAGGTAATGCTGAATTGTATGACTGTATAGGAGAAATATTTCATGATAGGAGAGCAATTTAGCTGCTTTACTGGAAGTTTGACTAACTGAATTTTGAGTGGTACTTCTTGTTTTTCATTCTGCTGCTCTGAGGCTTGCAGGGGCATTTATATAATATATATTAATGGTGAGAGGCTTCAGTTGTGTTTTGTATGATTATAAGCATGGTTGTGTATGTTAGTTAATGTAAGGGTCATGCGTTAATTCCTATGGGACAATAAACATGTGAATTTGTACTGTACACAGTAACTGATGTGTTCATGTTCTATGTCCTCTCCTCCAGAGAAGGAAAAGGGTGTTCTTGGCAGAGGGAACTGTGAGCTGCTGGATGATAGAATTCTATTTTTCTGTTTAGTGAAGTATCTTCTCCTGGTGACACTTATTAAGCAGGGCTGATATTTGTACAGGCATTGAGGGAAAGAAAAGTAAAATCTCTTTTGAAATTTCTTTCTTGTAAAATTCACTCTGTAGTATATGCTTGGACTTGTTTGCAGATGATAAGAAACACTTTAAAAATATTTTTTTAAGTTCACCATTACTTACTTTGACGTTGACCTGGCTTGTTTCTTGCTTACTTTTGATAGATGTAACAGTGCGAGTCTGTGCAAGATGCCAGAGCAATGGTTATGCCATGTCTTGGAAGAGATCAAATCTTGTGATCCTTCATCTAAATTATGTGCAACGAGGCGTAGTGCTGGAATTCCATTCTACATACAGGTATCGGTTGATTTTGTCTCTATATATTTATATCTGTATATTTATTTTTCCTATTGAATGTTTATTTCCTACCTCTGTTTGGTCAGGTAGGTTGTGTTTTATTTATTTATTTATTTATTTATTTATTTATTTATTTATTTATTTATTTATTTATTTATTTATTTTTGCTGCAGACTTTGACAGCATTTGTGCAACCACAAAGTGATTAAGCTGTTTGGTGCAGTCTGGCTGGGCAAGTCTACTGAATCTTTGGCTAGAGATAGATTCAGTAATTGGTATTTCAAAGATCTGAGCTCAGGGTGACCACTGTGAAAATCCCTGCAAAATCATTAATTACTCCCCTGATGAAGTAAGCTTTGTTATCATGTAAATGTCTGTTTTCCTTTTGGAGAGGGGAAAGACGAGCAGGAGAGTATGTTGTGTTATGAAGGGACAATGACAAAATCATAAAATTACCTTCTTTTATTCCCTCTTGTTCTTAAGGTGTTTGTGATTACTTTCCTCTTGATTAACACCCATCATTTTAATTATCAGCCAGTTTTCTAAGAAATAAGTCCAAGATAACTACGTGATTTGTAACTTTCTCTACTCATTTAAAGTGTAGTCCCAAGCGTGTTCCAAAAGCATGTGGGGCTACTGGGAGCATGCTTGCGCTGCCAGGAGAATCCATCCTGTTTGCTTCTCGGACTTGCCTCGCCCAGGGAAAGCTGCCTTTGCCGAGCATCTTTGAGGCAGACATGACTGTTCCTGGTTTGGCCATGTGTGTGTGTGCGCTACACAGCACAAATCCTATGAAAGGCATTGGTTTTAGAGCTGTTTTTCCTTTTAAGGTTCAGCAATTACAGATATAAAAAGGAATTTTTATCCTTAAGGCCTCTGCAAAATGAATTTGGTGAGTTCATGTCTGCTGGTTTCCCCATTCACAGCCCAATGTTCTAATCCAGTGGGCTTTAATGCGAGAATGTGAGAGAACAAGCATGTTTTAGTCAAGTTTTCATGTAAAACATAATGCTGGCTCATGTTAAGGACTGCATGGACCCTATAGTCTTCCATTACAGCAATCATTTGTATAGTCTGAAGTTGATCAGCGTTACTAAGTGCATATGGCAGAGCTTGTGCTGTGTCATAGTCATTTGGATAAACAAATCAGATACTTCTATTTTGACAGTTCTCAAAGTTCTTGAAGTTTTTCTAGCCAGTTAATGAAAAGATTTTCAATATACATCGTTTTTAGTCTAATTATTTTTGAACTACAACTTCATATTAAGGAAAGGTGATGGTGTTCTTTGGCAGTAGTTCTGGCTTTTAAACTGTGTTACATTTAGATTATAAAAATATAAAATCTCATGCATATTGTAGTAGTCTTATAAGGTCATTTTATTAATGCATAAAATCACAATTCAGTGTGGTTTCTTTGCCATCTGCTTCCTGTGACATTTATTCTTGGTTTAGTGCAATATTTCTGTTGTAATGGTTATGCATAGTTTTTAAGATTATAAACATTCTAAATGACCTATTTAAAATAGTGATATTGTTACCTAATAATACAAATGGATGCAGAGAAAATGGTGGGAAAATGCTGGTTATGGCCTTTGCATTTTCAGGGTAGGGAATTCTAGTAATCACTTCATTCGTCCAGTTGTGTGGTGTCTTTGGGGGGGTTGTTTGTTTGTTTCTCGTTTTTTCTATTCTGTTTTTTTTTTTT
>VWPW01005241.1:813388-930708 GCA_013389825.1 Crypturellus undulatus | reverse complement strand
AGTTTTTTGGGGGGTTTTTTTTTTTTTTTTTGTTTTTTTTTTTTTTTTTTTTTTTTTTTTTTTTTTTTTTTCCCTTTCTTCCCCTCTTCCCCCACTTCTTTCTCTAGAGATTAAAGCCATTATTAATATGTCAGGGACAACTTTCAATTATATGCCTAATATCTACCCTCCAAGACTAAGCACTTTGAAGGCTTTTTCAGTTTGTTTTTATGCAGTGTATACTATTAAATACTCCCTTTGAATATTTAATATCCTGAACAGACTCTGAACCACGTAGCTTAAATTGGTAATCATTTTTTTTAATAGACACGAGTAATTTCTGATTATCCATTTTTTGCAGAGCTAAACAAATTCAACTAACAATATTAACAGAGAGAAATGAGAATTTAATCTCAGAGAATAGAATTAGAGTATTTTCATCTCAGCTGAGCATTCTACCCATTGAATTGTTACTGTTTAGATGTGGGTTTTTCACTTATCTGCTTTTAAAAATGAACTGCTGCTTTTATGCACTTATTTTTATTTTTTTTGCAAATCAAGATTTATTCTTTGGCTGGCTTATGGCCAACATGTGCATATTATAAAGCCAAAGAATTGTATGTATAGGAAATACAAGTAGACATAATGCAGCCAGAAAAATGGCTAGAAATATGTGATTTCTTGTTTGTTTTTCTTTTTAAACATTCTGTAGGCTTTGTTAGCTTCAGAACCAAAGAAGGGCAAAGCAGACTTGCTGAAAATGACAATGAAAGAATTGCTATATTTGGCTGCACCTCTGAAAGAATCAGCAAATGTAATTCCACAGGTAAAATACTACGTGTAATCAAAGGCAAATGTCAAAAAAGTGTTAGTTTTTCTTCAATTAAGAATTTTTTTGTTGTTATTAGTAATTTTTTTTATCGTCTATATCTGGATTTTAAAATGCATTGACATGCATTGTCAGAGATTATTCCCATTGCTGGGGTTACTGGAATTTGCAGTATTAAAAACAAGACATAATTTCACTTTTTGAAGTGCAACAAATAGTCATATTCACTTTGAATATGTATGATCAGTGTACTACTTACAGAAGTTTAGATTTATTTGTTTTAAAAATATATAAGGAGATTAGCAAGCATTTGCTTACATTTGAGTTATAAAAATACATTACATAAACCATAGAAATGATTATTGTGTGCAAAAAAAGTGTAGAAAAAATTTATACATACCAAGTAACATGTAAAGCTCAAATACATGCATTTTACATATAAAAATTTCTATCTTCAGAATTCAATTACTGAGTGCTTGAAAGGGTTGGCAACAAATGATTCACATTTACAAAAACAGAAATTAACTGGGTTCTAATCATTATGCCATATCATCTTCTGATATAAATTTACGTAGCCTTATCAAAGTCTGTGAAACTACACAGATTACCACCTTCCCCTGCAGAGCATAAATAAAGATAAGAAAAAGCTCCATTTGGTGAGGCAAGCCTATCTGTCAGTTTTAGTTTAAAATTGGTGATCGTTTTCCGCCTTTGAGCTGTAGTTAATTTTTTCTCACGGTATCTGCAGCAGTATCTCAAGAATGTTGAGAAAGATTATTATCAACTCTAAAAGTTGTTTTTACAGTCATGATAACCTAAGGAAAGGAGCATGTCGGCCTTCACTGTGATGACTGAACTGTATTTGTTAGAAGAATATATTCTAAAATATTAATCATTCTTAACGTTCTTTACTGCTGTACCATTTCAATATGTTATTTTTTAATAGCAGTATTTCTAGATTATAGTTAATGTAGACTTGAAAGTGCAAGTGTGCATACAGATTGTTTTTGTTTCATGTTTGTCTCTGTGATTAAGTTGCATTACATTTAAGATCTTTTCCAAATAATAGGTATTTTCTTCTGTCTCTCTTGCCGCACAGGTTCATGCTTTAAATATCCTGCGAGCACTCTTTAGGGATACCCGTTTAGGTGAAAACATCATACCCTACATTGCAGATGGAATACAGGCAGCAATCCTAGGTTTCATGTCCCCTGTTTGGGCAGTAAGTTAATCCTTAATTTTATTTCTGTAGCTTTAAGGAATGCATAGTGGTACTCTTAAGCAGAGCTTTTGTAATGTTTATAATAACAGTCCCAAAGTTGTTGGAATGTTGCATAATGTAATATTCTAAGGGACAATAAAGAATAATGGAGACCTCAGAAAACTCAAGTTCAGTTATGGTCTTTTTTTTTTTTGTCTTTTTTTTTTTTTTTCTGTAGTATGAAGTATTACTCATAAGAATGAGGGACAAAGATTGCTTTCCAGATAAAGATATATGTGTGACAGATTTTGAGTCAGTATGTCTAGCTAGTAAGAATTAATTTATATTTCTTCTCACTATTACTTTGACCATTCATTAAAATATGGCGTGGTAAGCTATAATGTTTCATGACCTGCCATGGATAAGGGTGAATGCTTTATCTGTTAGAAATCTGGATACATCCTGTAACATACAGAAAGATATCCGCACAAAACCCCCTGAACTTTCTCTTAGTGCCATCTTGACTTAACAGAAAATACTTTCTGAATTTATAGTGTCAGTGTACTGGCCCCCGAACAGTTTGCACATGTGGTCCTTCACTTAGTTATTTTTATGCTCCGTTTTAAAATTAAAAAATTAGTAAGTACACCTTAAAGATCTTTTTAAATCTTCATCTGCGTTTTTTTTTTCCTTTAGGTAAGAAATTCTTCTACTCTTCTTTTTAGTGCTCTAATTACAAGAATTTTTGGAGTTAAAAGAGGGAAGGATGAAAATTCAAAAAAAAATAGGTAAGCTGTAGTTGGCAGCCATTTTGAATATACAAAACAAGTCCTTAGCCAACAACAATTGAAAATGCTACTTGCTGTATGGATGTGTTCGAATCATAATATTATAAAAACATTTATCTAGGTTTGCTTAAATGGTACTGCCAAGTGCCAAAGATGCCTGCTGTTTGGCAATAAGAGTTAATTGGTATTCAGGTGTTGCTGCACAGGGAAGGGGTGCTGCTGATAGGTTTGGGCACCTACTACTCTTCAGGTAATGAGTGTCTCTTGTGGTCATGAGCTATGGCTGCTCTTTTTGACAGCAAAGGGAGGAGTGAAGACCAAGAGGGGCAGTGCTGACTTGTGTGTGTTTCCTTTACCTATGAAGCAGGCCTAAAATCTTAGCCCTACTGGTTTGCAATTTTTCCTTTTAGTCTTTTTACTCTAAAACACCCGTATCTTTCCCTCATCTCTTTCTTCTAAGCTTCAGAAAGTCTGTCCTGCAAAACACCTTATTTTCCCAGGAATTCAACCCTTGACCTCCACAGTCCTGCTCCAAATCCTCTATCTCACAGGTGCCTTCTGTCATCTTAGGTTTCTTCTGACCCCAGAACTGCCCAGTCCTGAGTATTTCCATTTCTTGGAGTCCTCCTGCTAGAGCACAAGCAGAGAAAGTGTCTGTTCTTCTAAAGGGGCCCTTTCCCACTCCTGCACTTGTCTTGCAGCCCTTTAACTTCTGCAGAGAGATATGTCCCTGCCCCATGCTCTGTACTGAGGCTGCTGTTCTAGTAGAGATTCGGAAATAATCCAGAAAAAAAAAATTATTGTTGAAACTGCAGGGCCACAGAGTGTTCACATTATGGATAATTACTGTAAACATTTCAGAAATTTCTAGATCTCCAAAACATGATCAAGGTACCCAGTTTCTGAAAGAAGACAACTCTTCTGCATCATTTCTGAAAATGATGCTTGTTTTTACTTATTAAGCAGCAATTCTGTATCGCTGCTGTAGTTTTCATGCCTCCAAAGATGTTAAATGTGGACTGCTAGTGGTTTCTGTGGTGTAACCGTTAGCTCTTCAATGTGCCTACCTAACTGATTTCTGGTGTCGCTCAGTGATAGGAGTAACGTGGCAGGTTATTTATGATAGTGATAACACAAAAACAAGAGTGTTGTCCCAGCAAAAAATTAGGTACTAGTATGGATATATGAATGTTAGAAAGAAGTAGAAGCAGGAGATTTCCCTTTAAATATAAATAATTATCTCTGCTGTTTCTTAAGCCCAAATCTCTCCTCATCCATACCTGGAATCCCACAGCCTGTGAACACCAACCATCTTTTCTTCTCTTTTCACATTGATTTTGTAACACTGTTTCTTGAGTTTTATTTTCAAATTTTGCTCTTATTGGGCAAGATCTGTACCTCAGCTATTTCAGGCTTGTCCCCCAGTGAAAAACTTAGCAGTACCCTCTGCCCTGCAAAGGCGGATGGGCTCCTCGAACGTGGGCAGTGTAATAAGTTGTCTGTGAGTGCCATTTGTGAACCTGTGGAAAGTCATGCACCTCAGCATCTGCTGGGGTTGGGAAATGCAAGAGTAGGGAAAGTTAACTTTCCCACATTTGACCTGAACTCATCAAAAGCATTGCTAATTCGTATATAACCAGCACTGTCGACTTTGAAACTTTTAGTTTACAGGAATCTCTGTGTAGTCATTTTGATGAAGGAGGTTAAACCTGACTCTTTTTCTTTCTCTCTTCACATTCTGCTTTTTCATTAGATACTTTATTTAGCCATTTTTATATTTGTAGGCAGTACTGCAAAATACAGCATGGGAAAACATTTTTTAATAGATCAATAAAAGTCAGGAAGTATGAAAAACACTTGTAGGACTTTGAGACTGGCTTTGTCTTCTTTTTTGAGTGACTTGATTTCAAGTATATGATCTCTGTGGCTACCAGAAATACTGATATAAAAAGCAAATGATACAGTTTTGCTGTTTCGTGTGAAATGCCTCTTTCTGAAGAGTGTGTGGCTCTGAGGTAGTTTGTGCTCAGTGGGATGCGGCGTTTGGACGGTAGTGGTGCCCGCCGGGAGGTGCCACACGGGGTCAGTGTCGCTCCACGACTCCTTGCATGGCTTCCCCGGGGTGCAGCTGCGCTCGCACTCCTCTCCTCTTCAGGAGCTCTAAACCTGTTTGCGTTAGTACTTTGCTAGAATAGGATTTTTATGTTAAAGTGATTTTTTTCTTCGCTTTTAAATCTGGTGGTTTGTTTTCAACAACGCCAGCATTGTAGCAGCTTGCATCTACAGGAGATTGTGTGAAAGCCAAGAGATCTCTGGCTTTGAGATTCTTGTTCTGTTGCTCAGAGACATGTCTGTGCGCAGTGAGTGGGAGCCTGTCTGAAGCCAGACAGTCTACAGCTGTGGTGTGCCGTTAGGACCTTTCATAGGTTTCAACTCTGCCTGATTTTTGGAAAAGGGGTTTTAAATATCTAACCTTTGTCAGTGGGAGTTGCCTTATTGCTGGGCTATTTTGGGCATCTATCTTAAACAGGATGGATTATGGTCATTTTGTCAACTAAACTTTGTGTGAAATTGATATGGTTTGGGTAAGAAAGTTTGTAAATAATTCAAGCAAGAAAGTCTTGTCAGAAAAGTGCTGATAACACCACTGCTGTTTTAACACACTGTGTGTGTTATGTTTCCCTTTATTTTTTTTCTGGATTGAATGACTGAATGAACTAGAACCAGTGTTGCGTCAGTAAGCCATTTTTGTTTGCTTTTCTGGGTGCATGAAAAAACGATGGGGTATTATTTGTTGTGTCTTGTCTTCCACTCCAAACATTCCTGCGTCATTTTGCCCTGTCATAGCAGAACAGTGTGAAAGGGTGAAAAGGTTCCCCAACTCAGAGACAGGGAAGGGATTAAGTGTATCGACAAGAGAAATGCTAAGTTAAATCTGCAGTGACCATTTGTACTGCAGGCTAGAAGCAGGAGAGGAAGAAGAGCTGGGCTTTGAGAACATGAAATGGATATTATGTTGGTCAATAATCACAGAATGCCCAAGGTTGGAAGGGACCTCTAGAGGTGATCTAGTCCAACCCCCCTGCACACGCAGGGCCATCTAGAGCACGGGGCAATGTGACCACAACGGTCTTTCTGGCCCTGAGGACAAGACTATGCTGAGACTGTGGTAGAGAAAATCCCTTGTCTGACAACTTGGGTTCTAGTTTGAGGAGATGCTGATAGAAGATGCTTGTCTTTTTTCAGGTGTTGGTTCATGCTGTAGTGGATCGTTTACCCTGTGTTTGCATCAGTGGTTGAATTGGAGCGAAGAACTGGGGCAGTAAAGAACAGGGATTTTTGAAGCAGAAGAGCTACATAGATGTGAACAGATTGTGCAGATGCGCCCCTCTGCTCTAGTTTTGTTGCCAAGCGTGTGGCTGATGTTTCTCAGCAAGCACTTGCCTGCATGCTTGAAAGTAGGTAGGACCAAATTAATTGTACGGAGCTCTGATGGGGCATCTCATGTGGCTGCTGCTTGCAGACAGAGGAATTGCCTGTAGTATTCTGGGGACAAACTGAAGTTTTTGTGGCACCAATGTGACTGAGCGCAATTGGCACCTGGTGTCGTGAATTGGACAGCGCTGTGGAGGTGTCGCTAAGATGCAGATTGACTCTAATCCTGAAATGCTCTGCCCAGACTGGGAGAGGCACCGCTGGCGGGAGTCTTCTGGGCCAGCTGAACGACAAAGATGCTGGTGACCAGCGTGATGGGTCTGCAGTTCTGGTGTGGAGGGGCTGTGGTGAGGTTGCAGAGCTGGCCTCTTGGACTGGCTGCCTCAGGCCAACACGAATGTGGCGGGATTCATAAAACTTGCCTCAGAGCTCAAGATTTCTTGGACTGCCAGCTGCAGGGGAAACAGCTGAGGCTGCTTTATCTTCAATCTCGCCACTGCTTTGCTAGTTGATTTTCTCTAGCAACCTTAGTCTGTCGCAGCTTCTTCCACAGCAGTTGAAATCCTGGCTCAGTGATGATGATGTTTCACAAGTCATCTAAGGAGATTAAATGCCCTTGGTACCTCTGGTCCTTGCTCTTCCTCTGAGCTCCTTCTCGACAACATTTTGTCACCCACTTTCCTGCATGCCACCTTAGTTTTTCCAGTGACTGCTTGCAAATTGGGGTCTGATGCAGTAGATTATTCTGTGATGGCTTGTTTTTGTTAAAACCCTGCCCCTTCTTTCTGCCAAAAATAGGCCACGTTTATTTTGGTCAACTTTCTTTGTGCTGTTTTAAATGCTCTGGCTCTTTTCTTATTGACTTTGACAGATTTGGAAGACTTGATATCAGAACTCTCTCAAGAAAGCATGCGAAAGTTCAGGTTGAATCAGATAACCAGTACAGCTATGCTGATTAATAGTTTAATAACAATATGCTTGTTTAAATATAATTTGGAGCAAGCTTCCTATTCCTAAATGTTTTTACAGTGGGAGTAATGATGATAAGGTGCTATTAACCGGTGAATGCAAGATGAAAGTTTTGTGCAGAAACTCGCACACGTTAAAAACAAGCTCATAAATCTCTTTTTCCCCTTATTGTTACTTGAATTATTTTATTTGTTTTACAACTTCAAAACTATCTAAAATGTTTAGCCTATGGCGAAAAAAATTGACTCTTCTCCTTGAGCTTAAGGATGCTGTTTGTCTATGTGATTTCAGCTGATTTTACGAACAGGAAATGCCCATGTCTCTCTGAAATGCCTAATGTCTACAGGACTGCTTTGACTTGAAGATTTTAATTCTGTAAACGCTTTGTTAGAACAATATTAACGTGCATAAATTCCAGTCAGATCTATGGGACTGATGGGGTCACACACACACACACACACGCATCTACATGCTCCTGATGTGGGAGAAACTTCATAATGTGATATCCTGTGTCAGAGACAGAAAATAGAGATGAGTACAGTAAAGCAAACTGAATAAAAGCTGACCCACAGTAAAAATATATGTGCTGCTCTGAAGTAACTTCAACCCATTCATTTGTTTTAAATAATTTAAGGGCATAATGTTAATATTTAACATAATGATTAAAATATATTGGATGAAATAAAGTATTAAAGCCTAATGATAATTTAGTTTCTGTTGCAGTGATAAAAGCTTTCATAAGTTTGAATTGATGCAACTGTTCGATTTTGTTTCATGAATAATGTAGACAGCCCCTAATTCACAAACTTCACATATGAAGTAGTAAGCAGTTACTCTCCACAGGAGTACTGCCAGATAGTGAGAAAGAGTGCAGGTTATGATGTTAACTTTGTGGCAAAAATGATAAAGATAATAATTATATAAGGAGCGATTGAACAGAATTATTTGGGGCTTTTCCAGAGATATATAAATTTCTCTTAATTATGCTTCTCTGTATGCATATGTGAATGCACACGCATACCTGTGCACATGGCTTAACTTTCTAGAGAAATAGTTGTTTAAAAAAAGTATGTGTGTGTATGTAAGTATATAAAAAAATCTAATATTGATTAATACATTGCTGTAAATACCAGGACCGTGATGTTGATTAAGTGGTGCATCCCCACTTTTCTTGTGAGCCCCTTGTGTTTTTATTTCTTTTGCTATTTTATCAGCAGAAGTGCTCTTGGAAAAAGACTTTACAAATTATTTTAGTCAACTGCATGTTGCATAATTATTCCTCTCAGTCACACTTTTCCTGAAGTATTTGTTTGACACAGGTGCACTTGCTATACCTGATTGCACAAAGGTATCATAAATAGCAAACCAAGGGGTATAAAGAAAATTGTACTTAAAAGAGATCAAAGCAAACTAGACCATGCAGTCCTTAGGAAATCTTGGCTAGCTCTCTTGTAAATAAAAGTGCTTCTAAAGCAGAAGGTATTCAACTACTGTATTTATGTAGGCCTTGATTGACAGTTCAGTTATTAACCTTATAAAAACACTGCATCGTAAACTAATAAGAATGTTTATTCTAGCATTTCTATCTGAAAGGAAATGGAAACCGAGATATAGTGGCATATTCTTAGTTCCTCTTAAGTATTTATTTTAGGACTATGCAGCATAAAAGAATGTTTTCTCAAGTCAGTGAACTTGAACCATTTTGCTTACTGTTCTGAGTTCTGAGATTTAAGTATTTTCTAAATCTTTACAGAGCAAATGTTAGATTTATTGAAGGTGCAAACCCTACATTTTTATAATGATTCTTCTATCCAGTTCATAGTGTTTTTCATTTTGTATGGGGTAAAAGTGAAATCTGAATCTGTGTGGGTTTTGTTGTTGCTGTTTTTTTTTTTTTTTTTTTTTTAAGCTTACTTGATAAGGTGGTCGGCAAGTTGGCTTTTGCTGTCACTGAAGAGGTGTCCTGTACCATGTTAGGCCTAAAAAAACAAGCATGCAATAGTCTTGGTTAAGTCTAGAAAAATGAGGATGTATTAATCTAATATGCCTTTGCTCTTGGTCCTACTAGCTGGTATATCACACTATTTTTTACAGTTGTTTTTTCCAGTCTTCACCGTGGTTCCCCAAGAGTCCCTCAAAAGTACATGACCATTCTGTCTTCCATTCTCTTAATAAAAATGGTAGTGGTTCACTTGTCCTCATCCAGAGGAACTGCTAATCAGAGGATCTCACAAGTATGCTCCTGTTTGAATTAGAGAAAATTTAAATGGAGAATTTTATTTGGTACAAAACAGGTATTTTAGATACTATAGCACACATTGTGCCAAAAACAATAGTTCATGCTGAAACTAAGACGATGTTACTGATTCTTTCTAAAAAACATATAAATCTTGTTATTCCTAGCAAATGCTATTGTTTACTGAAACTTCAGTAGCAATTCTTGACTTTTAAATACAGGAAGGGAAGAAAAATACTGATCTGTTAAAGAGATCTGCTAAAGTTAAAACCGTGGTGCTGGAGTGCAATATACTTTTGTGGAATCATAGAAACATAGATTGGAAGGAAGGCCCCTGGATGCCATTTGCTTTCTTCATCTTGAAGCTCTGTCATCTTTGATTCCTCCAACTAGTTGTAGCCTGCTGTCAGGTTTTCCTCTAGCTTGCTCTTTGTTGGACCGAACAAACCTCGCCCCCTCAGCTGCTTCTCCCAGGGAGTGTTCTCTAGGCCCAATGTCCCGCCAGCTTTTTGCTTGACCTTCTTCAGTTTTTTCTAATGGCTTTGGAACCTGATAGCTCAAAGCCAGATGCAGAATTGTGTGCACTGCCTCGTAGTGCCAAGTAGAGGAGGAGAACAGCTTCCCTTGATTGTCTGCTGTGTTCCTCCTAGTGAATGTAGCCCAGGACGTGGTTTAGCCAGTTTGCAGTGAGAACCTGCCATGGGCTNCTCTCTGAGACACCTCGATGCCAACAAATCCATGGGCCCCGATCTGTTAAAGAGATCTGCTAAAGTTAAAACCGTGGTGCTGGAGTGCAATATACTTTTGTGGAATCATAGAAACATAGATTGGAAGGAAGGCCCCTGGATACCATTTGCTTTCTTCATCTTGAAGCTCTGTCATCTTTGATTCCTCCAACTAGTTGTAGCCTGCTGTCAGGTTTTCCTCTAGCTTGCTCTTTGTTGGACCGAACAAACTTCGCCCCCTCAGCTGCTTCTCCCAAGGCGTGTTCTCTAGGCCCAGTGTCCCGCCAGCTTTTTGCTGGACCTTCTTCAGTTTTTTCTAATGGCTTTGGAACCTGATAGCTCAAAGCCAGATGCAGAATTGTGTGCACTGCCTCGTAGTGCCAAGTAGAGGAGGAGAACAGCTTCCCTTGATTGTCTGCTGTGTTCCTCCTAGTGAACGTAGCCCAGGACGTGGTTTAGCCAGTTTGCAGTGAGAACCTGCCATGGGCTCGTCCTCCGCTTGGCAGCCACTGCAGCCCCCAGGTCCTGAGGGGCTGCTCCTGAGCCAGTTGTTCTGCGGTCTGTGATAATGCTTGGGGTTATTCCACCCAGGCGCAAAACTTTCTCTTTCTCCTTGTTGAACTACATGAGGCTTCTGTTGGCCTAAGTCTCTAGTTTTTCTCAAGATCATCCTGTATATGTTTTGGAAGGTTCTTGCATATAGTCTTCTCTGACCAGTGGCACCAAGGTTGAGATTTGAAAATTGCCTGTTGCTAAAATATATATAGTTAATATGTTTGTTTAAATATGTGTACTATATGCACATGCATGCATATGTATTATATTTTTGCATGCGCACGCATATTATGTATGCACGCAAAAGAATTATGTATGTGTGTATGTCCATGTGCACACACATGTAGTCATAAGCACATGTGTGTGCTGATGTGTGTGCATGTCAGTGTCAGTTCCATATGAGTTGATCTGCATGTGTTTCAGCTTTAAGGATTGGATTTTCTGTGTACATTGGCAAGCCCAGAATCACATGAACACATCACAGGATCCTACTGGGACATGGACTCTGGTCCTTTCATAAGCATATAGAAAGGATGCTCTTTAGTTTCATTTATAAACTAATCAAGTCACATCTTAAAAAGAATTTGCTTTTTCCCCACTATTCCTGTGGGAAGACTTCTAGAATCCTACCTTCCCAAATAAACTTCTCAAGAATCTGTCTGCTTTGATCACTGGAAACTTAACTTGGAGCATATATTTATTCATGGCCATTTAATACTTATTTGTTCTTATGCCAGCATTGTACTTTATTTTAAATAATTATTTTCCCTCTCTGATGCTTCCCTTGAGCTATTTGTAGATGTCAGTCACATATCTCATTTGTTAATTTTGCCAGAGAAAACAAGCTGAGGCCTTTAAGTCTGCTCTCCAAGAATTTGTTTCCTATTCCCTTGGTCATGTGAGTAGGTTCTTTAGGCTTCTTTTTTATTTGGAAGTTTGGCATGGTGTATACCAGGTTACATCTTACCCATTTTTTGGAGCGTGATGTTAAAGCTTTCTTGTCCATATTGGAAATATCCTGATAGATATTTTGCAGAATCACATTTACCTTTAATTGCTTGTCGTGTTGATGAAGGGAACTCGTGTGCCTGGATCCCTTTGTTATTTCTCTCTGAGGAGCTCTTGAGTTGCAACACCTTTTCTGATTACTTCTCGGATACAGCGTTCTTATCTGCTATTACATTCTGTGTCATTCTACTACTCTAGTCCTCAAAAGATACTCATGATTGTTTTATGGTGCCTGAGTGTTTATTCTCTGCACACAATGCCTCCAAATTTTGTTTCATCAACAGATTTTTATTAGCATTCTACCGAACTCATACTGTTGTCGTCAGTTAGAGTATTAAACAACATTGTTCCAGGTCTAGATTAGCTCCACCAGCAAGTGACTTCCAGTATGTTTGTTTGCCTTTCAACATAACTGGGTTTGCTGTTAAGACCTGTTGTCTTCAATTTTTCTATTTTATCTAATAGTTTACCCTAATTGGAAAATGTCCCTCATCTAGATTAAGCCATCATATAATCTACTCAAACAAAACTGCAGTTAAAGTGTGGACTTCCTGTAGATTTTTTTTTTTCCCCTCATACTCTTGCAGGGAGTTGTCTACTCCTTGCTCTTCTATGTGTCTTACAGAAATCCCATGGTATTTTCTAGCTCTGAAGGAAGAACTGAGAGCTGGATCTCTGCTGAGACCTAGAGAGCTGCCCTATGTGTGTGGGTTTTTTGTTTGTTTGTTTTAAGCAAATCTTGATTAAAACGTTTACAGTTTTGAATTAAATTACACAAGTGATCCTGAGATAACATTGTCTAGGAAAATCAGTTACCTTTCTTTACTAAGGTATAGGTGAGGTTGGTACCGTCTAGTTTGGTAAGATTTTTGCACATTGGACTTTATTCCAGTTTTAAATTATTCCTATATCTTAAACTGTTCTCTCAAGCTTTTTTTCCCCTTTTTTACTATTTTTTAAGAGAAACATCTGTGCACTCTTGAGGTCAAAATGAAGGTCTGTAGTTTTTCTGAATCATTCTCCCCACCAGCCCTTTTGAGTAACTTAATGTTACAGATCTGCTTCGGCAGTCACTCAATACCATGCTGTCCTGCAGTTTTTTAAAATGCACTATAGACATTATTCTCTGAATTGTTTGCTAAATTCTGCATTTTGCTTCCCTTTCCGATAGGATAATTTTTGTTCTATGTACCTTCGTTTCAGTTAATTTTCCTGTTATGAAATGGCAGTTATATTCTGCCATTTAATTGATTGTCATATTCTTCAGTTATAACTGAGCAGTAAATGAATCATTTACCTCCTGAGAGGCATTAATGAATTAGCTTTGGTCTTTACCGTAACCTCACTGTAGAACAGGTTACTGTCCATTCTTTCCTTGTCTTTTTAGATAGATGAAGAAAACTTTTTGTCTTTTATTTTAATTCTGTGCTTCTGAAGTGTTTTTGTTCATAGAGAAATAAAATAGGTCAATTTATAGAAACAGAATGTGAAGTCTGAGGTAAGAGGATCTGCCTACTTAATAAATGATACGATTCAGGTAAGGAACATAAATGTCAAGACAAGCAATAAAAAACAACAACAGTTCTGTTTTCTTTCTATTAATGAAGGCAAAAGAAGACAATATGTAAAATACAGTTTGTCTTTTATCAATTTGTCCTTTTGGATAGCAGTTATGGCAAAATCTGTCTTGGTTTAAAATGATTTGGTCAAGAATTGTTTCTGCAGTGCAGAAAATGAATTTGTTTCTTAGGTTCCACATTATTGCTCTTTAACGTAAGGGATCATCTGATACTTTGCAGTTAATTTCAGCATAATCATTGGTGTAATGAGAGTCCATCTTGCAAGACACAATTAAAAGAGAACTTACATGCTTTCATGAAACTGCATTCTCTCCCTTTATGTATCTAAATGTCTGCCTGTAATATATTTTCATACTTGCCTTATTTTTTACTTTTATAATGATGTATTTCAAATGTTTAGTGTATATATATATTTTACTTTGTTATGGGTTTGACAATGCATTTGTCAGTGCACAAGCGGTATTGGGAATATTCCTGTTTAAAGTGAGTACTGGAGACCCTTAATGCCCTCTAAAGATTTGTCTCTATGTAAATCTCACTTGTGCTAAATTCAAATATGAGCAGATTTACCGCAAATGTTCTTTAACGTGTCAGTTGTTAAAGGCAAGATACAAGGCTATAAAGCCATTAGTCCTTCTGAAAAGCATAGGAAAGAACAGAAGCAGGTAATCTCTGACACGTCACAGTAAAATGATATGTGTGCCCCAATGTCACAGCAGCACTTTAATCTCCTGTTCTCTTAGGTCTACAGCACCGTTTGGCCAAGTATGCTACAACATCCATCGGTTTGTTCTCAGATGTTTTTTCCTGAAATCAGTTAAAATTCACATATTAAACAGAAATATGTACTATTTTTTTAAAAAACACACTGACTATAATAACACAGATATTAACCTGTGCACTATGCAGCATTGCTGCATTAGCATCGCTAATCAGGGAGACAAACGAAAGTGTAATAGTTGGAGTTGTCACAGTTGTTCAGTAGCATTTGTGAAAGAAGTAGGATGAAAAAGGAGCTCCTAGGAACTATTCGGGCTCTTAAGCATGGCTATAATCTTTTAGGAAGTTAGAATAAAGCTGCAAGTAAACAGAATGCTTTAATCTGAAATACCTTTTATGAATTTGGTTATAAAAGTTTGATGCTGCTTTATAACCATAACAGATAAAATAAAAACTTGTAAGTGTGCAGTCTTTATAGATTGCTGTAAAACACCTCAGGTTCCACTCTGAAAAAGGAAGGCCAAACAACCACTGGTGAATGAATAGAAGAGCTGTTGACTGTCAAGGGTATTTAAAAGCTTCTGTTTTACCTTGTTTTGAAGAAAAGGAAACTGTTCTTTTTCCATTTTCATTTTTATTTATTTATTTATATATTTATTTTTAGTATGAATGTTAACACTATAAGCTTTACTCTTGCTTATGCTTAAAATAGACTTTGCCTTTAGAAAGACATACATCTTCCAAGTCAGGTTTCAGTTTTAAAATCTCTGCCTTTGTTTTAAATTTTACTACTAGAGGTGGTTGTAAAATCTTGGTAGTTTACCAGTGATTCACTGTTATCTTCCAAATTCTTATTGATGGGAATCAGGTTCTATTCTTTGTGGCATCACATGCCTTTAGAATAGCTTGTCCATCTACATGATCTTTGTATTCTGTAAAATGGCTTTCTTAATATCATCATGATGTGTTTTTTCCCTTTTCCCCTGGTACAGATAAAAGTGGGAAAGAATATGTTGGGCTCAAGGGCTTATAGGATGGTTAGGAGCAGCAGGTAGGGCTTGATATTGTGTGGTTATGGCAGACGGTTCCCCTGGCAGACTGTTTTTTAATGGAATCTCTCCTCAGGTGGGAGACCTGAGCAGAAGCTGTAAAGAGACTCATGTAGGTCTCCTGTTCTGTAGAAACACTCCTCATCAGTTTTTCTTCTGCAAAGTGCTAAACACGACTGCTCTGTGTAGCCTTCAGAATTGAGCCTTAGCATGGCTGGAGTGTATTCTAGGTTGGCATCTGTTTTTTCCACGGATTTGTTTGCTTATGATCATATATTGGCAGTGTTAAAATGTGAAGTGTCTGGGGGGAAATATGTTGCATCTTTCCTCCTACTTTTTACTAAAGTAAAATGCTTTTGCAAATGGTTTACTACATGCTTTTGCAAATGGTTTTTACAAGTGATATTTAGAAAGATATCAGTACTTTTATTAGTTTGCTTCTCAACTTTTTGACATTAAGCACCATTTAAAACCCATTTTAAAAATGCTTTACACTGGGGAAGGGGAATTTATTGTAAGCAGCATCAACCCACTGGTACATTTTGCTGTTTAAGTAAAATACTTCCGATTGCAGTAAATAATGTGCCACCAATCAATTGTTTAGGTCTCAATAATCCCATTTGAAATTCTGGATTGTGAAACTGCGCTTCTTTGGGATGTGAACAGGAAAAAAGAAACTACTGTTACAGAACATGTGGCTGAACAAACTGTTAAAGAATGAGCTCTGAAGCAATATAAAATATTTTCATCTGTACATGGGAAAAATATTACTGTCTTAAGGCTCTTCCCCGTTATGTCACTCATAAACATGCTTTAGGGTGGGTAGCTATAAAATCCTGTGATCCACCAAATGCTGGTTTTAAGGATTTAATTATGGTAGTTGCATTGCCAAAAATCTGTGTTTGAACTATGTCAGTGACTAATGGAAAGAAGAATAGTTATCTGTATCTTCAATTTAAATCTATCGTTTGTTGTCAGATGTACTTTAGGAAAGGGGGAACAAGTTTGTTCTGTGATAACTACTAACAGTGATTTTGGATTATTTCAGTCAACATTTAGTTGGTATGTACCTTCGTAATTAGATATGTCAAATGCTTATCTTTTGAAGATATGAATTGCATTAATAATTACAAAGCCTAATGCACATCTGCGTGTGCACATGCCTTCATGCTTGAGTCTGTTTATATCACTAATATGAATGAGCCTGATCATAATGTTGGCTTTGATTTTTTTCAAAGCAGTATATTTAGAAAACATTAATAGAAAACATATTGCTTAGTGTCTTGAACACTTTTCCTAAAAGTAACTCCTTCATTTTGCAGAGTTTCTGCTAATGCTTGACCTTTCTTGTTTCTTCTGGGAATTGGAAGCCATTTAAAATTATCACTTGACTGTCAATTTGCTCATAGATAGGTGTGTTTTTCTCAAAGAGCCTATGGGCATCTCTTCTGCAAATGACTGGTGATAAAGGCAGCACTTTTAATTAGACTACTTTTTTCCCCCTCATGTAACCTGTGGAGCAGTAAACCAAGTAAAAGTTTAGGCAAGTTACCCAAATCAGTCATAGTCTGTCCCTGTCAAAAACTTGCAGGAAAACACACTATATACCAAGAAATTTAAGGCTGTCTTTCTAAGAATATTCAGTTTTATCATTTATTTGTTTTTGTTTTTTCAACTTGGCTGATGAATTTAGAATATATTTAAAATGGGGCTATTCAAAAATATTTATTGCATGAGAGTAATTACAGTCCAACCTACTTGCATGCCACCCTCTTCAGCTTCTGAGCAGAGGCTGTCCATTCTATAGGAGACTTGATATCTGTTCTGCCTTTGCCTGATATAGGCTTGAGCATAGGACCTGGACATGTCACAGTGTCTTTTGAGGATTAATTTCTAAGTACAGGATTTTAATGTTTTAAGTACAAAAACCTCAGTAGGATGTATGCCATGTGCTGTTTGACTTGATGTGTTTACACAAAGGTTGTGTTTTACCTTGTCTCTGGCTTTTACACTTTCAGCTTGCTACACAATGTTTGTACGAAAATCTGAAGTTATTTTGAAGTTAGATTGGCTGAGAAGTTGCAGCTTTGGAGTCTGACTGGGACATTAGCAAGCATTTGGTTTCACGGAATCACAGAATGGTTAAGGTTGGAAGGGACCTCTAGAGATCATCTAGTCCAACCCTGCTGCTCCAGCAGGGACACCTAGAGCACGTGGCACAGGGTGGCATCCAGGTGGGTTTGGAAGATCTCCAGAGAAGGAGACTCTACAACCTCTCCCGGCAGCCTGTTCTAGGGCTCTGTCACCCTCACAGTAAAGAAATTCTTCCTCATATAGAGATTAAACTTCCTATGTTTCAACTTATACCCATTACTCCTTGTCCTGTCTCTGGCCACCGCTGAGAAGAGTTTGTCTCCATCTACTTTACATTCTCCCCTTGGATATTTTTACCCGTTATCAGATCCCCTCTCGGTCTTCTCTAGGCTAAACAGACCCAGCTCATTTAGTCCTTCCTCACACGAGAGATGCTGCAGTCCCTTAATCATCTCTGCGCTGGGTCACAGCTCCACATCCTTCTTTGTCCTCGGGAGCCCAGAAGTGCACCCAGTACTCCAGATGCAGCCTCACCAGAGCTGAGGAGAGGGGCAGGGTCACCTCCCTTGACCTGCTGGCAACTCTTGGGTTCTGTAATAATAAATTAGATGCTTTTTAAATAATCTGTGAGTTAGTGAATCAGTATCAACATTTTAAACCCTTCTTTTCAATGCTTCACTTTAAATTCATTCATAATTTAAAAGCTGTAGTCTAAACTTGTTTTGTTTTGTTAGAAATTACTGTAGATCCTTGGCCATGCTTTTAGTTATAGCATTTGTGTGTGCTGTTTTTACGTGCCTTCAGAAAGCTTCCTGAATCTCCTTGTTTGAACATTTGCTTCTATCCAGAGACCTGTTTTTTTGCTGTGTTTATTCAATGGCCTGTGGCTAAGGCATGTTTTGTTAACTGAGTGCTGGATGAAGCTTTGGTGATGTTTGCCATGTGCTGATTTTCTCTTGCGTGTTTTTGTTTTTCTGTTATTGTTTTATATTTTTGGTACACATTTTATACAAACATTCAGTCTTACTGTCTCATCATGTTATTTTTATGGACAGATCTGCTGGTTTGAAGTTTTTGCAGTGGACTCAAGCTAACATATACTTATTTTTGTTGATCGTGTGATTGTATGCATTTGTCTTTGTTTTTGGAACTCTGTTTATGCAAAGTGCCTGTGTCTCATTAAAACTTCCCCACTATAACATTTAAAGGGCTCCTTGCTTAAAAGATACTTAATGGTTTCCTATAAACAGTTCTCCCTTATCTCTTCAGAAGGTTGTAAAACAAACAAGAAAAAAAACCTCTCCTTATCTCTTTAGCTTGGATTGATTTGCTGTTGTGGCTTGAACTGGGGTGCCTCACTGATTTGGGCTGCTGCTGAGTTTGATAGGCATCACTGCACTGTTCTGTTTTGAATGTGGTTGTTACATATAAGCTACATCTACACAATTAAAAATGTGCCCTGGAAATGTCACTGCCAACATATGATGGAAAAGGTGTGAAAGGGCTACTGGAAGGCCAGACACTTCTTACTGCTGTATTTTACAGATCATCTTTGAATTAAACAAACAAGAATATTTGTCAGGATCAGCAAATATAAGCATCTGCTTAGTGTATTATATATTAAGTATATGTTGTTAGCTATTTAATACATTAACCATGCTAATGCAAATGCAGGCTTCTCTTGTTTGACCAATATGTTGTTAAAATGGTGCCAGAAATTAAGCTGCTGTATCTTTTGTTTTTATTAATTGACTTAACATTCTTTTCTCCAAAAAGACCTGACAGTCTAGTTGATGAAGCCAGTATTCACACACACAGAGTAAATGGTATAAACTAGACTGTATCACCTTTTCTAGTGAGTAAATTTTTTCTCCTCTGAAAGGAGTTCCTCACACGATTCTCCTGGCTCTCCAAGTTCACTGTATCACCAAAAATCTAGTAAGGTATTTTGAGGATAACATTTTAATGCAGAATGCTAACTGTAACTCTTATTCATTCCCTTTTTTCAGAATGACAGGAAGGGAGTTCTTCTCTCGGTTTCCAAGTCTTTACACTTTCCTTCTCAAACAGTTGGAGGCTGTAGCCAATACACTGGACAGGTAAGAGAATACCTTAGAAAGATTTGCTCCATAAAGTGCCCCATAAAGATTAAACTTAGAAGAGGTGTCACACATGCTCTAATCCTGTTCTTCTTGTCAGTGCTTCTTGAGGTTTTGTAGTTTTACTAGTGTGTTTTGCTAAGCCTTTTTTTTTTTTTTTTTTTTTTTTTTTTAAACTTTTGAACATTGCAGCAAGTCTCTGGAGTATGAACTAATGTTGAGTGATTAGCAGCTGCTTTTGTTTCTCCTGGCTGTTGCTATGTACCTAGGATTAGACTTTAAATAACTAAGATATCTTTTCAGGGAAAGATTAAAAAAAAATACGGGTGTTTGGCTATTTGTCTCATGTTAAATGGTGAGTGTGACTTGCTAAAATGTTTAAATGATTTGGTGTTGTATGGCCTTATGTAACCCTAAATGAGTACTTTTTAGCTTATGACGCACTGATCTTGGGGGAATGTCCTTGATACTCTTTTTAAGGCGTCCACAAATGGTATCTGGGAGTTCCAATTTGATCAATGTGGATAATAGAGTTTGGATGGCTGCTGATGCTATAACCCCCAGGTTCATGAACTTTTAAAGTAAACCACTATGGCGCTGTGTGTTTTTCCTTATTTTTTCTCTCCTTAAACTGCTGTGGTTTAAACTGTGGAAGTTCAGCAGCTGTTGCACAGGCGATTCAGCCATCTGTGGTGGTCTGAAGTGGGTGGGGGGGACAAGAGTTTCAGCAGCCGTTGGGTGTTACCCTGTCTCTGCTCCATGCAAAGGCCATGCATGTGCTGCAGGCAGTCTGCCCTGCCTGGCGTTTGTAAGGGTGATGGTGTCATCACTAGAAAATATAAGGAAATCTTTAAACTGAGAAAGATTGAATTCTTTTTTTCAATGCAAATTAAGACTTGTATTCTGCTCCCCTCCAAATCTTTAACTAAAACAGGAATTATTTATTGAATTTGATTGTATTTTTGATCACTTTTACAATATAAACATTAGCCAATTGGTATTGTTTGCTTCTATCTGCCACAACATGTTGGTTGCATGAGTAGCAAGGCCATCCCAGCTGTAAGTCTCTTTGAAGTCCTGGGTGATGTGTTGGATCCCATCAAGGTTTTCATGTTCTTCCGGTGACCAACCTAAAGCGCCTCCTGTAAATGAAATGCAGAAGGATACTGAATGTGGAAGTGTCCCAGGGCTAGTATGAAGTTTTTTGTGTGTGGGGCTTTTTTTTTTCTTTCTTTCTTTCTTTTTTTTTTTTTTTTTTTTTTTTTTTAAACCAAATAGCTCTTTTAACTTATTTGTTTAGGGAAACTGAAGAGTTGAAACTGCATCCAAATTTATTCCTTATGCTTTTAATTCTGGGAAAGCTGTATCCATCTCCAATGGATGGCACGTACTCAGCCCTAAGCATGGCACCATTTGTTCCATTTATTATAAGGTAAGACTTCGGTGGACTTTGACGGGATGTGTGTTTTTCTAGAATCTGTTTTTTCTTTTTCTCCCATTAAAGTGCCTTTTTAAGTTTCTCTTTAAATCTGAGTCTTAAAGGAAGAACATTGGTGTTGATTGATTAGACTTCCTTTTCTTATTAGTACTTGTTTTCAGGGACTAGAAAGAATTTACAGTGTGTGCAAATGGCTGTATGACTGTTTTTAAACTTCATCTGAAAATACTGTACAGCATGACTGCTACCATAGAGAAGGTAAATGAGAACTCATAGGCTTGGCTGGCTTCACAAAGTAATTCGTCCAGTGCTAAAACTTTTGTAAGGTTCTTCAGTCCTGCAAAATGGTTGCTGGTAACTCATACATGTAATGACTCTCATATCTTCCTCTTTTTATGAAGTGAAATCTTTGTTTATGTAGTAGTAACACTACAAAACAAGTGGTATTTGTAGTCATGTGGTAGACATTTTGCACACTGCAACTGTGGGGGCTGAAGTGCTTTATAAAGGGACAGAACTGTGACAGGTGAGGAAAAATGATCAGTAATCATTTGACAGTAAGTCTTGCTATCTGTGTGAAGGCTTCAGAGAAGCGGGTCAGAAAAGTTCTGTAATAAACCTTGTGTCTTTGAAAGTGAAACAAGATAAATTAACAAGATAAGCTTGTCTGTATCCTAAGATCTTCCAGTTTTAGCTACAAGCTGCTATTTATATTAGAAAATAATTGTTCTGTTGCTTATTCTTCTCAATAGATGTGATTTTACAGTGCCTCCTGTTTGTTGCAGTGTTTGGAACTTTCAAGAATAAATAGTAATCTATATTTTTTTTTTTCTTAAAGCATATATGCATTTCATTTAACATTGTATTTAACAGCATATAAAAGCACTGTCTTAAAATTATGCTTTGTTTTGCTACCATCCTTGAATCTTGAATTCTTTTTGGGAAACTGTTTTGAACTTATTGCCAACAAAATTACTTAGCACTTGTGTGTGTTTGTTCCTGTAGTAGATTTAAAATAATTTTATTGGTTAACTTTTGGAATTTTATTATATATTTTCCTCTGCTACTGCTTGTGACAGTTTTAGAAAGGTACATATTCCAGCAAAATAACTCTTCAACAGAGATGACACTTATTTGGTGGTTTGTCTTGTGGTTGTTTTACTACTTTTAGAAGATACAAGTAGAAAAAAAAGCTAATGAAATATGGCAATAAAGATCTTAAAACATTGAAGAAACCTTCATCATTGGGCCAGACTCCCTTTACCTCCTGTTAAATCTACTAGTAAAATGAAGGTGAAGACAAATATGGGGTTTTCTGGGTTTTCTTTCTAATGAACTTGGCAGTAAGGACTGGGGTTTCTGCTGAAAGGTTGGGATAAAATTCTTAAGTCTTGCTGACAGAAAATTATGTTGAACAGAGAGATCTGCATTTTCTTATGGCTTACTTAGCAAAGCATTGGTGTTTTTTATGGTTGCCAGGAAACAATGCTAAAGATTGTACAGGGGAAAATGTACATATTTATGATAGAGGTCAGCATGACATTACTGGCAGTGTTTCTGTGTGCAGCTCTTACACACTTGTTTGTGGGTATCATGTTTATTTTCTTTTCATTCTAACTGCATTAACTGGAGTACTTGCAGGTGACTTACCTGGGAAAGATAAACCTAATTCCTTCCTTGTGAGATTTTTCTCTTCCTCAGGAGCAGATGAACTAAAGTAAAATTCTTTCCTAGTCATTCGGTTGTTGTTCAGAAGATAGTAGTAAAAATTACTGTGAAGTAATCGCTTGGAGAGGATCAAAGAGAAGGCCTGATGCCTAATACCATATTGATCAAGGCACTAAATTGTATATTCCTTTGACTCAGTATATTGTATTATATAATATGTATATTTATGCGTATAATTACACAGTAGCCCAGTCCTGTTACAACATTTAATTGCCATATTTTGCTGTGAGATTTTTATGTTTCTAAGGCAGCAGTCCTCTATGAAAGGTAGGTACTGCTTATGCACCAGAGAAAAAGTGAGGCTGTAAATATAAAACATAACTGATCGTGAGACTCTTTCCAGGGCTCTGCCCACAATAAAGTGGCATTCACTTGTTGATCTGAGAGGATAAACAGAATTCTTGGTGTGTTTGCAGGCGACTGGGCAGTCCTCTGAACAAAACTGCTTTTAGCAGGAAGAATTCTCATTAGGCTCTTGAACGGTTTCACTTAAGCTGGAGTGGAATTTTCCATGTAGTGGGAGTTGAGCTGTGGTTGCTCTGACCGTGCTGAGAAGAATTGCACAATATGAGTGGGATTAAATGCTGCAAGGACAAACCTCAGTCTCCGTGCACATACTTGCTACTCCCGGCTAAACTAGGGCATTTAATTACCTAGATGCAGTTCTATTAAAAGCCCTTTATTCTCCCTTGCAGATGTTTTATTTGGAAGAGAACACTTTGATTCGCAACTTATTACTTCACTTGATTTTTTTTTTTATTTCTCTTTTGAATTCGAAGCTAGATATCTTCTCCTTAGTGATTACTTTCTAAGATGAAGGAATGTAGAGAATGTTTTTGATTAGCAAGGGAGGTGATCAGGAGGTAATGTTTTAAGTATGAAATGAAAACAACCTCCCTTTCTTTTCTTCCTCCTCCTCCTCTTCCCTATGTGCAAAAACCTTCTAATCTCTTCAGAGTGATGCAAATTTGGGTTACTTTATGCCTTTTCTGGTACCATAGCATTGACAGAGTGTTTGTTTAGTGTTAAGTGTTCTTCCCTCAATTCTCTGGAAGAATAAATTGGCATTGCTGCAATGACTTGGATATTCTTATCTCCTTGAAGTCTATCCCTTTCTAGGAGTAGGAATTCTTAATAATTTAAGCAATTTAAAAAAATCAGCTGTAAAAACTAGGTATATGTGCCTCATGTTCCTCTTGACAAAATATTTTTTTATTCTTAGTGAAATTTCCCTTTGAAATTATTGTCAAATATCCAAATTTCAAAGCAGTGTTACTCCTGGGTGCGTGATGTTGCAAGTCATTAAGAAACTTTGAGGAAAATTTAATTAGAAGTGTAAAGATCTTTCCAAGAAATTAATATATTTATGAAGTAGATGGTATTTTCTTGTCCAGAATTTTGTAATTTACATCTTTCTGTAAAAACAAAGATAGATTCAAAAATCCCTTCACAAAGAGAAGGTATGTGGTGTGTTTTATTGCCAGCCAGGCTAGGTGGTGGTGGCAAGCACCTTGGCAGTCTGTCCCTGTTCTTCCCACACTGCCCATTATGGTACCATTTGGATTTTACACAATACAGAACTTGTCATTAGTAGAGTAGAATAGAATTCTCTGACTCTGCTAACTAATGATGCACACTTGAATATAATGAAAACAAAAATGTGTAAAATGAGGAAAAAAAATCTCTGGGATTTGGTTGAAGTAGTAAGGAGCATTAGCAGCTGCTCTGTTACCATAGGCGATCCCTAAAAAGGGTCATTGGGACAGAGAAGTAAAGGAGAAATTTGCATCCACTAGGAAGACTGTCATGGAGCTCAAATACCACTGTGATAACTATGATAGGAAAGGTCAAATAAATCCGTTACTTAGGTGGCCTGGGCGCAGTTGCTGCAGCATCCACACATTTAGATCAGTCAAGTTATGTCCTGCCTTGGAAGGGCGTAGGCACCAAGCGAAGATGTCTTTGTGCCTTTCCTGTTGGAAAGGACTCTGTGGAACTTCCTAATGTGCTGCTGGCAAAGTCACCTGGCTGAATTTCTTAACTGTGTTTGGCTGAAGTGGTGCAAAATGTCCAGGGTACCCCGTGATGTCCTTCCAGCAGCACTGCAGTGGCGCTGGCCATGAGGAGCTGGTGAGTGGGCACCCTCTGGGAGCAACTGCAGGATGTTGGGGAGGGTCAGTGGCTTCATTCTGCAGCTCTGCCTCCCGCCTCTGTGCAGGTGGATCTTCACCAAACTCTGTATTTTTCTTCCTTTTTGAATAGTTTAGACCCAAGAGACCCTGTGTGTCTCTGAGATGTGGGGGATTTAGGGATTTGGATTTTTATTCCTAGTATGCAGTAGTTAGCACAGATTTACACTTGGGAGCCCGTTTCTATGCAGGAAGTGATGCTGGTTATTGTTTCCATTTGTTTTCAAGCTTGGGAAGGAGCCAAAAATCTGCAAGGGCATGAGTTGCACCTTTAATTCAATTTTCTCCATTTTATTTGGTAGATAAATACAGTGTAAATGTGGTTGACTTAATTTTAAGAAGACCGTTTTTTTGAAACTAAACACCAGTCCAGACTGTTCAAGGCATAGAAGATTTTTCCTTAAAGTTTAAAAGCAAAATGAGTGTTTCTGTTGTGAAGGATTGGACTCTTTCTCTGAAGTCTATGAGAAGTTCATTGTACAAAGTATACATTTCATACATTGTCCTGCAGAAAATGCTATTGTTAAGCATTCTCTCAGACATAGGCAAGCTTAAAAAGCTATTTTTAAAATGCTGGTACTCTAAATACTAAGTTTTGATGTAAATACTTACATGAAATGTAATCTCATGTCACTAATTTTGTTTTGTAGTTATTTGTTGACTAAAGTGTATCAGAATCTGTCTTGACAAATACTTGCTTGAAATATAAAAAATAGACCTTCAATTGCACTCTGCGTGAGCATTGTACAAAAAATACCTTTTTAACTGTATTCTGATCAGTAAGATATTTGGGATCTTTCTGGTGTAATGAAAGAACCTAATGATGTTAAGTAATTAATGTATTTTATAAATATGGATATTTAAGGCCTTTTTGCTTAATATGTTTACATTATTGTGCTGTCTTACCACTGACTAATTCATACCAGGGTCTTTGGTTTTCTTGTGCCCTTCATTTCTTTGCCATTCTGATGTGACTTTGCCTGCTTTTCTTCTCTGCTCGTTCATTTTTTATTTCTACTCACAAACTCTTTGCTGCTTCCTTACAGTCTTTATTTCTACCTACTTCAGTTCAGAAAAAAGCAGGAATATTATTGCAAGAGTTTGTAGTTTTTGAACAACAAAATCGGTTGTCTAGAGATGAATAGATACAATTATGATCTCTCTGTTATAACTTTTATATACAGTTATTAGAAATCATTCAGTGTTTTAGGCAGTCTGTAAAAATGTGTGTTAAATGACATTAATCCATGTTTATTTTGGCTTCTTAGGAGAGGGACCCTGGATTCTGAGGCTATACAGGAGTCAGAGTTGTCTACTATTTTATGAAACTCTGAGAGGTTGCTTCTGATCTAAATGAAAAATAGCTTGAGAAAAAAAGACTCAAGTACTTAATGTTCTAGGAGATGCCACAAATATAAATATTCACTGATAAATAATGTTACTTGCATTGGGGTGGGGGGTTGTTTTTCAAGAGTTAATCCAGTTAATCCTTACTGGCTTAAGTTATTTGGTTTTACAGCTCTGTTATTTAACTTCGTATCTTCTTTGTAGGCACTGGGTCTGAGTAAGAAGGAGTAATAAAGCAACAAAATTAAATTTTAAAATCAGTATGTCTGTTAGACTTTGAAACTACTAGTTGTTGATGTTTATAAACTTAACATTAAATAAACACAAGAGAAGGGGGAGTGAGAGAGAGCTTATAATGAGATACTTCAGTTTGTTTGGGAAGAGCTTGATTGAAATAAGTCTTGTGTGTCATCCTAAAACTAAATAATACCAAAACCACGGGTTGAAGAATGTAGCTGCAAACATTGCTGCTGTTCTATGCTGTTGAAATAAAGCTTCTCTGCCTTTGATTTGTTTCACACTTGTGCAGTTGCATATGTGAATTTCATGTGCATGTTGCATATGTGACTGTTGTCCTGCCTCTGACTTGCAATCAATTAATGGACTTACTGTAAGCTAAACACTGGTCTCTTTGGTAAATGGCCAATCTAGGTCACTAAAGGGGGTTATATTCATTGTGTATCTTCTTTCTCTTTGGGTTTCTTTATTTTCGTGTGGACTAGCATCAGTTGGAGAATTAAAATGTGCCTGAGTTCGGCTGTCATTTCTGTAATATAAGCAATTTTATCAGTGGTCTTCAAAATGCTTTTGTGGGAATAACTTTTTGTATTAGGTGAAGAGAACTACACATGCTTGTTGCAGCTTTCTTGCATTAAAGCATCTGCTCTTGATTGCAGTGGTTTGTTAAAAGCATACTGCTGGGGTTTAGTATTAAAAGCACTTTTTTCTCTAGTGAACTACCTGGTCAATAGAACTGTTCAGATGTGAGACCTGGCATAATTTATCTTACACCATCCATTTGAGAGCAGAGCAGTTCCTGTCCTGGGATTTGGGCCTGTCTCGGAGTGCTTTCCTTTGGGGTTACAGTTTTTCTTGGGGTAATCCTGCTTGCCCTGGTCACGTTGTTTCACAACAGGATTCACAGAAAGGAACGAGAAAATGAAGAGAATATTGCATAAGCTATGCAGAAAAAAGTAACTGAGTCATGACAAACTACTATATACAGTGATACTGAAAATGTCAGTGTTATTTAAGAAGAATAATCTTGGGGTTGAGAAGAGTCAGCATTGGGAAAGCTTTTTGGCAACAGACTTTTGGTGGTTTTGTTGGAAGAAAAAGCCTATGAGAACCCAGATCTGTTGGTGATTGTTATGGGTCTGGTAGTGTGATGGGTCTGATGGTTTTCAAAGTCACTCTTGTTGCCTTCAGTTCTGCAGCCAGCTGAAGCTTTTAAAATCATTACAAAAAGTTGAAATTTAGTTTGATTTCAATGTTTTTTTCATGGAGTTGAAAATAATAATATAAACACAGAACAGAGGTCAAGTTCTTTGTTGTGTTCCCCTCCTCCTCCTCCTGCCACCCCATTTTGGTAGTAGGTGATATTGTTTCCTTCTGTGATTCAGAGTTGTGAAACATCATGGTAACTTTTCAGATGTTGATGAAATACAGTTCATGTGAAGGGTTTTTAAAATCTTCCTTTTACGTGATCCTGATCTGAGAGCAGGTATTGCCACCCTCCCACTCCCCCAGTGCTTTGAACCAAATGCTGGTGGGGAGAAGCTCTAACCTCAGGAAGTTTGAACAAACAGTTAAATAAACCTCAATTAAAGTTAGCTACATGCAGGTGTTACTT
This sequence comes from Crypturellus undulatus, assembly GCA_013389825.1. Classification (NCBI taxonomy): domain Eukaryota; kingdom Metazoa; phylum Chordata; class Aves; order Tinamiformes; family Tinamidae; genus Crypturellus; species Crypturellus undulatus. Next base: position 902,887 of record VWPW01005241.1, on the reverse strand, counting down.
GATTTTTTGGTAGGGAATGCAAGCAAGAGGTGCATTTCAGTCACTGACACAACACGGGGAATCTCCATTTGAAGGGAAAATAATTCGATGGGTCTGAAGTCTACACCCAACTTTTGTGTAACAAAAGTAACAACTTTTGTGCACCTAGGTATAAAAAAAACTCTTTAATGGCTGGTTGAACAACAACCACAGAAGTTGCTGTTGCTGAAACAGTTTGATAGCAGTTGTCCACCTTCTACAATAGTCAGTTCTTGGTGTCAAGAAGCGAGAAGCGTGGTCAGTTTCTTCCCAGAAAGCTCTTGGAAGCACAGGGATGGAACGGTTCTTGATACAGCTTGTGGGCCTGCGTGGCAAAGAAAAGCCTGTTTAATTTGCCTGCATACTTTCTGCAGTACGTAGAGCTATTCTGATTCCTTAAGTGCTTGTGTGGAAAACACTGCCCTTACAAAAACATACAGTTTTATCTTAATTGGCTATGTTGTGAGATTAAGATACTTACCACTTACCTCTCTATAAAGAGACTATAAAGAAATTTGAGCAACCATTAGCTTTACTGCTAAGAAAACTGGTATAGGTTCAGAGATTTAGCAATGCAAAAACAGCTTGAAATTAATCTGTTTTTATCTATGGTTGCATTTTACTGGGTTGCATTCATGTGGTGATTATAGTTCTGTGACAGACAAAAAGCTCTTAATACTTTTTTTTTTTTTTTTTCTTATTTTGGTTGAAAATTGAGATAACTAGATCAACACTCAAATTATCCTGATGTTTTGTTTGTTGCTTTCCTCATTTCAGATTGAAGGAGATAAAGTTGTCATCAGGCTTATCATAATACAGGTCTCTGCAATAAAAAAATGTGAAAATTATATGCTTTTGATATTTTAATTTCTGGGAAGTATAGCAATCTAATGAAATGGATAAACAAATGATTCCCTAAAACAAAACAAAAGACAACATGCACCAAAAATATGGTTTGTATTCCAGGAAATCTTATTCTAATATTGATGAATAGTTACTGTTGTGCTGGTTTACCTCTAATATGTAAGTTCAAATTATGCCAGTTGTCTGGAAGCCGAAGCTTACACACTTGTAGTGCTGCTGGTAGACATCTTTTTGCTTTGAAACCTGTAATGCTGCGTTTGGAATTTGCTAAATTTGATCTCTCACGTTGAAGAAAATAATATGTTATCATGATTTTTTTTTTTCCCCAAGACATTTTGGAAACTTCTTTGTTGTATGAAACACTTTACTCGATGCAGTCAGGAAAGTGCTCTTGAATCTTAGTATAACCTAATTCTTTCTGTTGGGACCCGAGTCCATTGCTGCTTTTTTTCATTTGTTTATTTTTAATTGTCACAGTGGTTTTGATAAGACTGCTACATAACTGGTTTCAGCTTTCAAGGATACCATCAACTGTATTTATTTTTAAGATCAACTTTTCCATTTAGAAAGTTTGCAGGCTATAAGAATGCTACTGGTAGCAGGCACAGTTAGTTTGAATTATAATTGTACTTTTTCCTCTGCCACTCTGTCTGCACCCGTACTGTGTCTGTGATGATGCCAGAGACCTTGAGTAGATTCACAAGGTCTAAGCCCCGTTATGCAGAACTTTTCCTTCCTCTTTAATCAGTCAGTTATCCTCATATTTCAGGCTGTTGTTCCTGACTTCTGACCATTTTGTCAAGGCAATGTATGTGAATTTATTTCACAGAGAACAAAAATTGTGATGCTGCGGTACTACCTAAGGGACTGCAAGAACAAGTACCTGTAGTGTTAATAAGCAATAAAATTATCAATGCATAGTTTGCTTTAACAATATCCTGGAAATAGATATTTTTTCCTTGTTAATCCCTATTCTAAGAATTTTAAGTGTTACTTAAGGGATACATAATTTTTAGCTATAGTTGATTTCTCTAACTTTACTTGTTTGTTTCTGTGGCAGTCATATGAACGTTAATGTTCACTTGTTAATTTAAATAATGTAAGATCTGCTGAAAGGGAGTAATAAGAATGGGAGAAAAACACATAGGAAACACCTGTGGTTTCCTTTTTTTTTTTTTTTATAACTAGTATTCTCTGGTTTATAGCTGGAGTAATAAATTAGATACTATGATATGTGCGGAGGAGTACAGAATCTTTCTGTGCCTTATGCGAGTTGCTTACATAAATTATGCCAGTTGGCAGGTTTGTTCAAGATCTGAGTGTTAAAGCTGGAACAGGGCAGTATAAATACACTGAAGCTACAGTTACACAAAGTGAAAGCTGTTCAGATTTATTGACTTATTGTTCTTGTTCATGAACTGTTTTAAGTAAACATGTTTACATCCAGTAGCTCATGTGCACCTAGATAAACAGAATTTCACCCAGAATACTACTCCCAACAGTTTGCTAATAACTCTGGGAATTTAATTGAAGTGTATCATATAAAGATTTTTACAACTCTTCTTTGTTGGTTGCTGTTCTCAGATGCAATAAACTTAGGCTGGCGTACTCCATGCTTTTATGTACCATGATATTTAGATATTTCATAGCTTTTTGAAGTCTGTTTATGAATAATGTGCATGTGAAGGAGGTCACGTCCTGAAAACAGATCCCCCAACCCTGGAATATTTTGCAGGTGGGGAAGGATGTGCGTGCACGTGGGTGTTACCCTGGCAGCCCCAGGCCCCATCGCTCCGTAGGGAAGCGGGAGAGCAGGGCAGCTCGTGCCACCTTCCAGCCGTGTCCCAACTTGCCAGATCACCCCCCGTGCTTGGTGCGAAGTCCTAGGTAAAATAATCATATAAGAGCACAGGGAGTGGATCAGTATTCAGGCCCTGCGTAGGTAGACTTGGGGGCTGGTAGCCCAAGAAAACAAGTGTTGCTACATTCAGGTAGCTTTCTGTGTCTTGTGTTACTCAGTTATTGTATTTCCATTCTCTATCTCAGTTTTGAAAACTGATCCCATTTAATGTCTTTACAGATAACAGATGATACCTAAATGAGATCCAGCAGAAATCAAACCTACCTGATCTTAATCAAGGGTACTCTTATAAGTTATGGAAGAAAGTAGTGTATGTTATGATATTCTCCTGCAAATACCTTTTATGATCAAGGAGTGCAGCCAAGTGCCTTCAAAACATAAGAGGCACATTGGACATGCCACAGGGGATCCTGACCTTTAGGGATCGATCACCAGTCAGGACCTGGTGTGCCATCTTGCATGTGTGTGTGAAAGACAAAGCAACCTGAAGTGTTGTCGGTAGCACTTTATGTGGCGGGAGGACATGGACAGAGGAACAAACGTTCTTAGGTGATTATTAAGAGGAAAGTGGGAGGGGGAGAAAAAAGGAAGAGGAATGTGTGAATGCCTCTCAGGTAGAGGAAGTTATTTGGTGAAGAGGAATGTGAATGCCTCTCAGGTAGAGGAAGTTCTTTGGTGGTGCAAGATGTATTAGAAATTCTGTTTGTGTATTCCTATTAAATTTGTCCTATATCATTCTTAAACTTTTTGTGGTGCTTCCTTGGTAATGATTTCATAGGAGTGCTCTTTATGAGGCTTCCCATGAAGAAGCCAGTTCTTGTGAATATACCGTTCAGTGCAAGAAGTCAGTAGAAAGTTGACGTGTAGCGCAGCAGGTGCTTTGCTTGAGGGCCGCTTGGTGATGCTGTGACTCCGTGTTGTCCTTGGGCATAGAAGGTCCCTTGGCCTCTGGATGAGCTGTGGGTGATTGGGAGTTGGAAGACCATTACTGGCTCCTCAGGGAAGCAAAACAGAGTCTGATACGGGGATCCTGGTGAGGTTTTGCTGTCTTCTGAGGTCCTCTTGCAGAGCTGAACTTTGGGGTATACCGAGAAGTGAAAAATGAATTGCCCCCAATTCTGAGAACTGCATCTCTGGCCACAATAAATGTGGAGGTGCAGAGTCTCTTACAGACCCAGGCTGTGGCTGCTAAGAGAATTCTACCCTTAATGTGAAATTGTTTCTGTCAAGCTAAATATGTAGCATTCACTTTTATTTCTTTAGTAAATTTGATAAAATAGCAATCTGGAATAAAAGTTTATGTGGAAAATACTGCTTTTTCTATACACGTGTAATGCATGTGTGGTAATTATTTTAAAAAGGTTACAAGAGGACAGAGTCAAAATTACAAGTTACTTAGGCCTTGTCCTCAACCCCTTTTTTTTCTGTTTGTTATTGGGGAAAAAGCACACAATTCCATTCTAATGACTTGCATTGTGCTTGAGGAGAAAACCCCCTCTGAATCATTTGTTTTGGGAAAGTACCCTCCCACAAAGTTGGAGCAAACTCTGGCATTTCCCCCATTTTCCACTCTTCCTTCTGAAGAGATGTCAGATGCCTTGGAAAATGATCTTTGTAAAAGGTCAGGAACAAAATAAAAGGCATTCTTAAATATACAGTTACAGCTAACTGAAAACTAAACATTCACAACAATGTCAGTATTGCCTATTTGACAAGAAACATCTTTGTATTAGTTTCATGGTTAAGAAAACATGTTACAGCATAAATGGAGGAATAGTTACAGACTTCACATTAGATTTAAGTGTACTGTGGTGTAGAACTAAAAAGTTTTTTCTTTAAAAATACATTATTATTATTATTAAGAGCTAAGTCATCTTTCCCCCCATGTCTTGCTAATGCCAAGTTAAAGCTTTTCCATATGGAAGAGCCCTACAGTTTTATGACTGCTCTGCTTTGACATCCCGTTTTGAAGAATAGCTGCTCCTTGCATTCCCTGTTGCTGAAAGATGGTCTGTGTAAAAATTCCCAAAGAGGGGAAATATGGGAAGATGGGAAGTCTAATATGCTGCCATATTATGAGGGTGGTACTGAGTGTAATCAGGAGGCCACTTCAGGGGTGATGTATGCCCTCAAAACGCTGTTTGTGGTTGTCAGTCATACTGTGGCTTACTGCGAGTGAATTGTCAGAAATATTATCTTGTGTCAGTTAAATCTTTTTATTGTCTTCTATTCAAAACCCTATTAATTCAGTTGCAAGATGGAGACCATTTTCTGTAGTTCTTTGATGTGAGCTAAAGTAAACAATCTGTTTGAGTATTGATTTAGATTGCTAGGGATGTTTAAAACCTTGCTTTTAACTTTATTTATTAAATAAGTAGGTATGAGTCTGCAGGGGTGGCTTGGGAGAGTTGAAGAGTGGTTTACCCTTTTTGGCATGGGTCAATCTTAATTACATGAGAAATGGTAAACTAGAAAGCAGCCCAGGGAAGAAAGGAGAGAGAAGGAAGGAAGGACATATCCATGGGTTGCCATAAGCATCTGACAGGTGTCAGAACTGAAGTTCTTCTGTAGTGCATTTTGCTCCATCCAAGTCATTGCTACCTTCATTTCTAGACCCTGTGGTTACCTCCCCTTCTATTGCTCGAGACCGCTGATGACTCAGTGGTACCTGTCGAGCTAAATGTTACTGTTTCTGCTACCTGTGTTACAACAGTCGACACATGCAAACACCATTGGCTTTGAAAGACTGGACCTAGCCTACTTGATTAAAGGTTTTTATTTAATTTAACTCTGCACACCTATGGCTGAAGTAGTGTGTGTGTGTATGTGTGTGTGTGTGTATATATATATATATATAAAGGTTATTTTGGTCTGTGCTTTGTATACGATTTTGAGTTTTAGTTCATTTTAATAAGCAAAACATACTTATTGTTCAGATACTTTTTAGTATGTCTGCTGTGTAGAAAACAGTTTCTGGCCTTTAAATGTATTATAAAAACCAGTGAGAGGTATGGCCTAGAGTGTGTGTGTGTATGTTTATTTTCTCCTAAGATCAGAGAATTAAGAACATTGAACACAATTGATTTAAATCAAACTCATAATTATGCTTAAACCTGATTGCTGGTTAGTTAAGTAATATAACATAAGCACCAGAAGCAGAATACAATCATATACCTACCTCTTACCTCTTTCATGGCTTTTTTTTTTCTTTCTTCTTCCACTTTGTATAAACAGAGAAACCTTCAATATGACTCTAGTCTGTTTTATTTTTCTGGACAAATATTCTTTTGGTATTGAGAAGAAATCCTATAGATTTTATTTAGGAGAAGTGTGTTTCAATTTCTATTGCATAGGTTTTTTTTTTTTTGGTTTTTTTTTTTGTTTTTTTGTTTTTGGCATATCTAATTGAAATACTTAAATTTATAGCCACAACAGTGGATTGCACCTGAAATACACTCCTCTATAATCCTCTTTTCTCTAGATGTGGCCACTCTCCAGTGTACCGTTCGCGTGAGATGTCAGGTCGGGCCCTTGTTCCCTTCATCATGGTGAATGAGGTAGCACAGACCATCCTGTCATTGCTGAAAGGGCTTCCAGACTGCACCAGTCCCGGCATACGACAGAACGCTGTTCATGGGACACTGCTGCAAGTAAGTTTTGGGTTTGTTCTTTTTATTAATTTCCTTATCATTGTTCACAGTCGAGGAATGTGTGAAGAGCTGTGCTGAACAACATTCACATGCTATTGAAGCGTGTATGAAGACTGCTTTTGAGTCGATTCTCTCAGGTGATAGATGTGGAATGCAAATATCAAAGGTCATTGGAAGATTGCAAGCTGTAAAATAACGGCACTTGCATTTCACATAATTCTTCATCTCTGGGTTTTAAAATGTTCTGAGGGTAAATATCTCTACAGATCTAAACGTGTCTTCAGAGTGGTTTGTGTGACTAGCCAAAAATCAGAGCAAATCTGTGGTAAAGCTCTGCTTCGCAACCATGAGCACCAATAGTGTCGGAGATGCTTGTTCCCTTCCCGGATATTTACATATCGCTTCATTTGCTTTCCCTGCTGTACTGTCAGCTTCTCATCAACCTGATAAGCTTTATATTGTATTCTGGTCAAAACATTCTAGAGAACAGCTCACTATCAGTTAGGAATCAGAAATTTTTTCATTCCTCATAAATCGTTCCTCTGGTTTATGGCAGTCGGCTCAATGTGTTTGATTTTTAAGCTATCATGGTAATAAGTTACCCATTTTATTGCCTGTTTTTCACAAGCAATCCTCTAACAAAGCCATATTGTACGTGTTCAGCTCCGTTAGTCTGCCCCAGTTTGTAATCCATCTTGGTATACGTTCCCATTGTAACCTTTTCTTTTTTTTTTTTTTTAATCCTTTCCAGCATGTGACTTCCTTTTAAAATCATGACCTCTCAGGAAACCTAGGTTGGAGGGAAATCCTTGTTAAATTGTTACTGTCAACTTTACCTGTACCCCTCAATATATTTCCCAGCTTGCTGCTTGCGTATATTGACTTATGTGAATTACATGAAGAAGTGGTAACTCCTTCAGTATCTTAAAAACTCATGTCTTCTGTTTTCATTTGATTTAATTCACCGTGGCAGACTGAAGCTTATGAAGGATTGGCCGTAGCTCCCTTGGGGATAGAGGCTACCTGGTTGGATGTGGATTTGGCTGGTGCTTGGGATTGTCAGGGTTGTCCCAGTGTGTGTGGGGTGATTCTCTCCAGTATTTTCTGCTCTGAGTGCCAGGCACTGGCACGTGCTTAGCCCTGTGAACGACTGCTACACCTGAGGAAAGGGGCTGCCATCGCTGCATGCCCTGTGCACCTCAAAGGTGGGTCACAGGACTTGGTCCCATCCTGAAGTGTTGGAAAAACTCCGTTATCCTCACAGGGAGACTGAAGTGTCTGGTCGTGAGAGCCTGTGCTGTAATGCTCAAAGTCTTGGCACGCTTTTTAGTGACCCACTAGAAAAATATTAATGGAGGGGTAGTTCTTAAAGTGCACCAAGGATGAATTGTCTTGTAAGCCAGTGCTGTTAACCACATTGTGCACCTAGGTCTGTTCTTTTTTTTTTTTCTTTTTTTCTTTCTTTTTTTTCGCTTTTTTTTTTCGCTTCCCACACACTGGTGAGTCAGGAGTGGTGTCACTCTCTGTGCTTGTTTTTTTGGTTAGTCTTGAGTGAAGTTCAGTGAGTACTAGAGGGTAGCACTGCACTTTGTCTGCTGCACTGGGGAGAAACTGCTGACTTGAGAATAAAGGTTGTGCAAATTCTTTATTTAATACTTAAATACAGTTTATGACTCAGTCACTGAACTTACTGTTCCTAGTTAAAAATAACAAGCATTCATAAGAAGTCATATAGGGTGATAAAGATGTGCAGCAAGGGAGGTTGCAGTGTGTATTGCATCTCTAACATACAAATAGATACTACACTGGATACTTCGCATGTACCGGCTACCAGCTGTTGTACCAGGAGCAAAGTGCTGTGTCTTTCTGGGGTGGTTGGATACATGGTTTCAGTTTCCTTTTCCTCTGAGGAAGGGGGCACTTGAGAAAACTACTGCAAAAGTTTGTACAATGTAGGAATTTGGAGTGTTACGGAACTGCTTGTTAAGCAGTTTAAGGAAAACTTAGATTTACAGTATAGGAGACTGTGCTGTATTTCCATGACATAGAGAATTTAACTTCCTCTTTGGAATAAAATCAAGATGAAAATCTATACTGAAAATAGTAAGTCTGTGTAAAACTCAATTAAAAATTACATCTTTTGAGTTTTATGAAAAGGACATTCAGTTAATTTCATTTAGTTTATCCAGTCCTGTTGGTCAGAAGTTGACCGTGTTCATTGCCTAGGTGTTTTTAATTTTTCAGTGTCCATGTGCTGCAAATCCTGCAGAAGGAAGTTAGAATTATCCAGACTTCAAACTTACGTGGCAGTGCGGAACATAATAAATTTTGGAGGTATATTGCAGTTATGCAATTCAGCTGTTCCAAGACAAATGTCAATTTATGGAAAGATCATTTCCATAAACAGGCATGGCCTGTTTTTTTTTTTTTTCTCTCCTCACAATGGTAAGATTGACAAAAAGTATTTTTAATAGTGGAATAGTGAACTTTTAAATATGCTTAACTCCTTTTTCGGTTTGTGTGTGTGTTGGTTTTTTGTTGGTTTGTTTTTGTTTTCAATGAGTAGTAGTTATATAACAAGTTATAACAAGTATATGTGCTGACTTGGTACAAGTTAAAACCTGTTCTGTCTCTACTTTGAGACCAGCTTCTGCTTCTGTGTTATCCAAACTGGCATGAGGTAGGGGTGGAAGGAAACCATGTTTGTAATTGGGAAGAAACCACAGAAATCTTGCATTGGCCTTCCTGAATGATGAAATATTTCAAGTGTTTTTTGTTTAATGATCTAGTTTTACAGCTGATCAGATGAAAGGAGGTGTTGGTTCAGAGGTTTATCCCCAGGCTCCTAGAGATCTATCCAAGTCTGTAACTTGGGAAGCCTTCCTATTTGTTGGAAAAACAAAACCAAAAAATTTGATTTCTGGTAATTGTTGAGGAACAAGTAAAGGAGGTTGTGCAGCATCTGTAGTGCTTGGAGAATTTCTTGTAGAATTAAGTAATGATTAATTCAGAAATGCTGTATTCAATAGCCTGATCTTACTACTCATAGTTTGAGTATTCTGATTTGACTTATATTTGTAGTGCATTCAGGTAAGGGACATCGACTACTGTCCCCCTTCATGTCTACATTTTTGATCTAAAAGCTCTTTGGGATCCAGAATTAGTCAAGATTAATCCAGGCATCAGTAAAGCTCAAGACTGACTTCACACTGAAGCAAGTCTTAAGAAAAATCAGAAATTATGGAGACTTCTTAGTTCTTCAGAAACACGATACCAAGTACTTAAGTAGGAGTTAGCCTAATGCAGAATAGAAATAATATATTAACATAGCTCAATTAAGAATTCCTCACTGAATTCAGAGAGGAAACCTACTGAAACTAGATCAGGATGAATTCAAAAAGAAAGCCAGAGTGTGCACAGATGAAATGGGAAAGGCCAGGGCAGAAATGAGTTACAGTTATGAAGAGATTTCTACAATAACCAAAATTATTCCAGAAATACTTGCCCTTTGAAAAGAGAAAGTTGATGCCTAAAAGAAACACTTTTTCGTCATTAATCCATTAACTTTTTAAAATGTGAGCTTAAAAATGGGAAACTACTTTCATTAGTTAAGGACACATTAAATCTGGTATTTATGAATAGGTTGGGCAGATCTGCCACGAGATATTTTGTGTATGTGGCCTTGCCTGGTCCTGGAAGATGTGCAGATGGTCACCTGAGATTCTTCCACTCTCTTTTCCAGTGGTTCCTTTATCTTGCCTGTATTTGGGGCCATTATCACAAAGACATGCAGAGTTTACTCTCATCTGCATAGTTTGTTGGTAGAATGCTTATAGCTTTTCTTGTTGTGTATCTTCTGTAAACCATTAAAATTTTGATGTCAGAATTATTCATTTTTAAGTTTATGTTTGTTTAAATTTGTTTTATAAATACAAGCATGAAGGATTAGGAAGAATTGATTGCTAAACATTTTTTTTATATATATAATATCAAGATTTTGTTTTCTGTAGAACTACATTTTATATTGAACAAAAGTTTTTTCTGAGTCAGGTAGGTGGGTTTTGGGGCAGGTGAGGGAAGAAGTCCTGGGCTTCTGCTATTCCTTACCACTGGAATTCTTACCACTGTCTTTGTCTATCGGTCAGAGTAGATGAATTATCTCAGCCAACTGCTTTAAATAGAAGTTATAGGAAGCCTGAGCACCCAGCAAACTATTTAGCACACTTAGTTCATCTAGGTGACTGTTTTATACATATAAATATGTGGATTATATATAAATATATCCACATATAAAGTCCGCATTTACATGTATATATGTGGTTTACTTTTTATATATATAAAATGCACATATATATGGACAAATTGTATATGCACACACACTGTGTGTAGTTGGTTTTATTTTAAAAGTTTCCAAAGGCATGAGCTTTCAGAGTGATTTGTGAAGAAAAGCAGATGTTAGACTTCAGGTTTTTTTCTGCCTCGTGAGAATATGTAGTGTGCTTGTTGCTTGATTTCCAGGGCTGTGCTATGTGCATAGACCTTATATCTGAGTTTTTTATTAGTACAGTAGAATAACAGTACTGTAACTGAAGCTTTCAGTTACAGATCTGCCTGAGATACATCTCTCATTTGTGTGTTATGAAAAGCTTGACTCTAATGGGAGTGCATATACCCTCGCCAACTGTTCATTTCAAGATTTCATTGGATTGCTGTAATTAATCATGGAGCAGATGTAATTACTATTAAGATTTATTTCTTTTTCAAATTAAAGCATCTGTGCATCAATTAGATCATCATCTGACATGTTATCAGTCTAATCTACCTTTCATTGACTTCAGCAAGCCTACGATTATATATTTTTAGAAGATGCAGGATCAGATAAATGAAGGTTATTAAAGGAAATGTGTTTTCATTTAACTTCTCTGCATTCTTTTGGACCTTTGCAAAACGCTGGTAACATCACTCTACTTTCTAGAGGTCTCATCTGGATTTATAACTAAATGCAGACGATGTCTAGCCTGTGATTGGTATAGAACAGTATAAAAAATGTGTTGTTTATGCTCTGAGGGTACTTTGCATGAGCAAGTGAATAACCACATAGAAGAGAGTGGAATATAAATCCCTGCCATCCTGTTACGTCTTGGTGGGTGGGTCACAGCAAGTCACAGGAATTCTGCCTGCTCTGATGTGGTCCCTGGGAAGTTTCCTTGCTGTTCCCCTGTCCTTCCCTTCGCTCTGGAGCCTGACACACTGCTTTTGGTTCTTCTCCTCGCTGTAGTCTTCCCACTTCTTGCTATATTACTCTCAATTCTTCCCTGTGTTTATCCTGAAATTTGCATTGGGAGCATATGCCCCTGCTTTCATGGCAGGGTGAGAGCAGTTGCTCCTCTTCTCCAGGGCATCTGTGTGACTTTTTCTTTAAAAATTGCAACTGAGAACAAAGAGATAAAATATAGGGCTTAGTGGAGAGCTAAACCTTCATGAAGAGAAAGAGGAAGTTCAGTTCTTTTATGTTGGTTATGCTGTCATCAGTTGACTGCTTTTCACAAACTGCTACTCTTGTTTTTCAGATTTTCTCCACACGCTGAATTTTTCCGTTCCACGAAGTCCTGTAGTTTTAATTAGCTGAATCAGTGTTGTAGCAGTGGGCTGGTTCAAAGAAGTGTCTTCGTTTTTTATCTTGAATTCAAACAGTTCCTTTGGGCCTGGTAATGTGAAGTCCGGTGCAAGGAATGTTGGTTTGAATTTTGGGGTTTTTTTTTGTTTGCTTATTTTGCTTTTGGAACTGCTAGCTCTGTTGCGTCTTTCACAAATATTAAGAACCGAGTGAATCACATCAGCTGAGTCAATTGCACGTGACAGGAAAAACAAAATAGACTTAATATGAGATGCATCTGTAATGTTAAGTTTAAAAATCGTTTCTCACTGAATTTAGTGGGACAAGAAATTAGCGGTTAGTGTTTTACAGAGAAGAGCAGTACCTAGTAGAATTACACTCAATTTTCTGAAAATACTGTGCAATGAAAGAATACAGGTTCCTTGAATTAAAAGTAAAATAGATGATTAAAAAACCAGCATGAATGGATAACAGATTTCTTCCCCAGCTGCACAAGTTGCGAAGAGATTTGCTGCTCTTGTTTTGGGTGATAGGAGAACTTTAAATTCTCTGCATGAGCTTTCTGGGTTGCTAATGTTTTGAATATTTTTGATGAGGTGGAAGGAATGCTTTGAGGGATGATTGGAGAGCTCACTAAAGCACCAAGGCAAACAGGACAAGAACCTGCCTTGGGAACAGCTGTCGTGGGCCGTGTGCGGCTGTGTCTGGGTCGGTGTGCTGGCGTCAGCAAGGGCCTATGGCAGAAGCGTGGGAAGAAGGGTAAGACCAAACCAAGCACCGGGGAAGCATCACAGGGTGCTCTCGGAGCCTTGAGCGTGCTTGAGCTAGAGGTGTGTGACTCCGTGGAAGATGGGCACTAAGCACATAGTTGCAGTGATAAAAAGGTTTTTGAGGAAAGTCACTTCAAAAATTTTAGTATCAGTATGTTAGGTATTTTAATTATCTAGAGTAATTGTATTAAGACAACTTGTGGATGGAAGTAGAACCAGGCTAGTGAAAGTGAATGCCTCATTTCCTTTGAGATGAGGAGAATTTTGGTTTAAGTTACTTCAAAAGAAGGTAGCACTTCAGGTATTTGGTTACTGCCATTCCATTGCTTATGGGTTTAGTACTTGGACACTTACTCAGAGGAACTATAGACGATTTAAATGAACTTCTGAGCATTTGAAAATAAAGAAGGATAGTGCATGGAGAAGAGCTAGCAAGCAATCAGAGAAGCTTTATCGGGGGGCTAAATAGGTACTAAAAACCCCCAGCCTCCGGTGGCTGGTGTGTGCGGATGTGATGACAGAGGTGGATTAGGCAGGCCTTGTGGAGCAAGGGGTGCACTCGCCTAAAGCACAGAACTCTCCTGACCTTACAGGCCTGCGTGCGCTCTGCCAACCTGGCGGTCAGGGATCGTCCTTTTCTCCGTTGTGTCTCGAAGACAAAGGAAGGTGTGAGGGAACACCAGGGAAGTGGCAGGTTGTTTACTTGTCTTTACACAGTAGCACAGAAACACCGGCTATTGTGAATTACTTTTTATTTGGCTTGACAGGAACATTTAAAGTGTAGTAGTTCAATGTTGGCTTATAAAAACTCAATGTAGTCAACAAATGTTATATTATCTTCAGGTCAAAGAAGTAAACCCACAGTAATGAAATGTTTTCCAAAGAAACTTCCTTCCAGCTGTTTCTCTTCTGAGCTCAGTTTTTAGTGTCCAAGATAAGCCTTACTTTTATGATGAGTACAAAGAGAAAAGAAATATTGATGTCAAGTTAAAAAAAAAAAAATCACCTGTATATAACTAGTAATACCAGCATAGTTTTCTCATTTCTTATGTTGCAAATTTTATTAACTTTTACACAGAGTACGCTGATATACGGAAGATATTAAGCACGGGAGAACAAAGATTGTTTTTATCATCTAGTTGTTATGCAACAGAAATGCAACTTAATTCCAAGAATGGGAGCAGACAACCTCCGAGAGAAAATCAGGGATGAGTTTTAGCCAGAAGTTTTCTCTTCCATCCACTTTTTATGTACTCATATGGTACTGCACTAATTAAGTAGACTGATCTGGTAGATGGATATTGCTTTGAAGTTGCTTTTGCTGTAGTTAATAATGTTTCCAGTATTATCTCTCTGACTTTTGAAGACATGTCACTAGTTCCCAAAATGGCCTAGTCTGACTCCTTACTCAGGTTTTGCTCTGTTGTGGAATTCCTTGCTGCAGGCTGCTCAGATTGCACCAGTGTGCTGTGGTTGTGAGCCCGGTGTCTGCAGCTTTAAAGAGTTAAGATACGCTGGTTTTATTGTGGAGTAAGTACTTTCCAACAGTGGGGCAAAGGCTGCTGCTGTTTTTAGCAGAGGAGTGAACGTACTAAGGGCCAGTACAGGTTGTGCTAGGGGACAACGTGAAACTTGTCCCCGCTGTGCGGATGAAGGGGGTGACTGCGCTGCCGCTCTTGTCTCCGCAGCCGCCACTGAGGCTGCCGTGGGCCCGGCAAGCTCTACCTGGGCACAGTGTCTGGGGTGCTCATCGGAGCCACCTGCTACTGCTCCCAGTGAATGAAGCCTCCTGCAGCCTGGAGTGCCCATCAGCTGGGTTGAGAGGTAGCTGGGCGGCTGCACACGAAGCCATCGAGTGGCACTAGAGACTGCAAGAGTGTCATGGATGAACGTACAGGGGCCAAAAGCCCTAAATGCTGATGGAATTGCAAGCAACAGCTTTTTTGTAGGATGTTAGGCTAAGGTAAGCACAGATAAGCCCTCCTGTAGGCATACACTTTTGCAGTGCGTAGGTGTCGGAAACAAACGCCATTGGCTCAGGATCCTACTTCTTTTCATTCAAATCTTTCTGAAGAGAGTTGAGTTATTTTAGGCTTTGAATAGTAGCTTGATTTAGATCTCCCAGAACAGCAGTTGAACCTTTGTGCAATCTGAATTTTTTAAGTGTTTAGTTCAGTACAGAAGTACATATTTCTTGCACCTGTTTTGTATTCCGTATCTTTAATAAGTGTCCCTCGTGATTCCTCAGGAAGGCAACACCATCGCTCTGTTGCAGGCAAAGGATGTTTTTACAGTTGGGAAGGGAGAAGTTGAGGCTTGTGAAGTGTCCTGCAGATATAATACTCTCCTAGGGGGTGCAGGGGATTAATGCAGCTCTCCACAGAGTTCGTTTTTCATCTCCAAAAGCATGTTTTCAAACCCACCCGCACAGGGCTTATTTTCCCTTTCTTTTGATCTGGAAACTGTGCTTTAAAACCTTCAGAGCCAGAAGAAAGATAATCCTTCCTGGATACGCTTTTAAAAATACCTGTCCATGATGGGTTCTGACTGCTTGAGTTCTATAGAAAATATTTATGAACAATGAAGGCTTTTTAATATACCCTGTATTTTTAGAAGTTCTACCTATGTTGAGAAATGTGGGAAGGTACTGTTATTTGGTCTCTGGAAGCTTTCTCGACCTATGTAAAAAGCAGAAGGAAAGCATGTCTGAAGGAGGAGAAAGCTGAAAAATGGCATGTAAAAGGTTGTTGAATGGGAGAAGTGATTGAAGAGAGCCAGGTTATTTGAAATGGGTAAAGAATTATCTGTAATTCAATAAAGAATTATCTATACTAATGCTTTTTACGTCTGTTCATTGTTGGCTTTAATAATGTAATTATTTTAAAATATCGGCATTTTGGAAATAGAAAATGCTGGCACCATAATAACTATGAAAAAAATTCGTATGGCTTTTTGATTTTTTCTATTTGAGTTTTTTTACTCAGACTCTAAGTGGCTCAGAGTCTAAACTGATAACATCCTTTAGAAATTTATGGTTCTGTTTGATGTTACTTATTCATGGGCCTGAAGAGAATGGGAAGTGGATATCAAGGCTGAGGAAGGACAGTAGAGAAATTTAACTGGTATAAAGAAATTTCACGGGAGAGGGAGCTTATGTGAGGGCATGACTGTTACAAGAGAAAGCTGTGCTATACTGCTATTTAGCTTTATTATTATTGCAAAGTCTTATCTGTATGTTTTGTTTTTAGATTGGAGCTATTTGCAGAACAATTTTCTGTTAAAAATGTTCATTGGTGTCTAGCACAGCATGCTCCCAACTCTAAAACTTTTCTACTAAAGCTCCCAAAGATTTATGTGAATTCTGAGTTGAATGGTCAGAAATGCAGCTTCTACTGCAGCTTTGGGCAGCTGCTGAACTGAGGCCCTTGAAGCAGCCCCGTGTGGTCTGACTGCAGAAGAGGGCAGGGAGGGTGCTGAGTGCCTGATAGGGATGCTGCTAAATTTACTGCCTGTCAGGGCCCCTCCTTTTCTCTCTTTCTTTGTTTGTAGGGAGATGGTTCCAGTTATCTCTGCTGGATCATCAGAACTGCCTCGATGCTTGGGAGTGTGACACCTCCCAAGTGCTTTCAACCAAACAGGGAATGAATGAAGCTTCTTGAGATGTGATAAGCAGGTGCTTCTATTCTGCCCTCCCTCATTCCTTCTCTGACTTTCCACCCCGATTAACCTTCCTTGGTCATTGCAGTAACTTCTGTCGCTATGAGCTCTCTCTCTTCCCTCCTGCATTCCCTATGGTGGAGGTGCTTGTCCCTACGTGTCCCCACTCCGGACTTCGTACTTTCCTTAGGACGCTCCTGGCTGCCTGTTTCGGCAGCTGTTGCCCTGCTGTGGGAACCAAGGTTCAATAGGTTTGTTATCCTGCTTTCAAAGATATCTGCCAGATGTTCCCATCCCTATATCCAGCTGTAAACAGAAGTGTAATACTTCAAATGCAGAAAGTTTCATATCTCTAATTTTTTTTTTGGTCTGCTTTTGGAAGGAGGTCCCTCTGGATTGTAGTGGTGTGTTCTGGCCTATTTTTGTTGTGGAAAATGGGCAGCATTCAGAAAGATCTTTATGTTAAAGAAATGACTATTAGGAAAGCCGTTTGAGCTTTAGAAATCAGTTTTGTCCTTTCTAATGTAAAGGCATCAGAAACTAGGAATATAAGCTTCTGTATTTCTGTTACCAGAAATCTCATAGGAATTTAGCACTTAAATATTTATGACCTAAATCAAATATATTGAGCACTTAGAGTTCATCAGTACATCTCTTAGCTTCTTTTTTAGTGTCTAAATATATGGGTTCGTTTAGCTTTATGCTATTAAATTTTTTTTGCTGTTCTTCAAAGAAGACAGTAGTTTAATGTAGGAAAAACCAACTCAGAATTTCTCCTATTCCTCACAAACCCTTTTTATACCAAACTAAATATCTATTATGTACTTTTTGTCTCACATTCGGGTATTTCAAAATCTCTCATTTATGCTTCTCTGTTTTTCTGACTGACTTTCGTCATTGGTAGAAACAAGCACTCCTGGCAACTAGAAGAGGAAACTGTAACGAGACCAATATTCAAGGCAAATATAACTGTAGCTATACTTGTGTGTGTTTGGCTTGTTGCTTTGCCTTGTAATATTTTAATTATTTTTGTGCCATTAAAAACACCAGCTAGAGCTTTTGCTCTTTGAAACAGAGTCATTTTGGACCCCAGTTCAGGACTCAGGATAAGACAAAAAGGTTTGCGTTATAAGGGAACACCCATGGAACATATGTGTGTGCCCTGGGGATGGTGCTAGCGTTCAACCTAGTGAACATCACCTACTGCCAAAAAAGCCTCAGGAAGATAGAGGTGTGCAGAGTGACAGTCTGAAAGGCTTCACATATGCATGTAGTCACCAAATAATTGTTCCTGTTTCCTGGCATAGCTCATCTAATAACGGACATGTGCTGTATGGGCATATCCTGTACTCCACCATGAAACCTCAGCCTGCAGCAAGTTCTGGAGTGTGTCCAAAGGATGGGGCTTGTGTAATTGTCTTTGGTAGGTTTCACAAGAGAATTGCTGAGCGGGCAGCTTTAAGCTTTTGGGGTGGTATTAGCTAGTGTCATCTTAGTAGTGTGAACCTTAGTGGTAGTGTCAACCTTAAATAGTAGCCTTAAAGTGCATCAAGTGCTTCATTTAGGTTGTCCAACACCAGAAGGTCTTTTTTGTTCTCCAGTGGTGGTTTTTGAGCCCATCACATATACTTCTGATTAGTATTATAAGAGGGTACTTAGAGAAGAACATGAAATAACTCTCTATTTGAGTATTATTACTCCGTAGTTGTGTTTGCTTCTTTAATACCAATTCCCATTTTTTTTCCAGGTAAAATAGCATTGTGCTCTTAATTGCTAAACATGGTAAAAAGATGCAAGATTGCTTCTTTTTTCCAACCCAGTGATCACTATGCAGCAAGATTCCATATTCTATTGATTTTAAAAATAGGTAAATATGAAATGCTTACTCTTTATGAATTCTTTCTCTCAGTCTTGACAACAGAACCTACCTGATGGTGTAATATGCCTAACAAAGTACAATACCATAGCAAAAATACCTAAAGTTGTAAAATTATTGCACTATAATTTCCCATTATCTGGGCAACAGGCAGAAGAAGGTTTAGAACCTGAGAGTCTGTCTCATATATCTTTGCATGTGGTGAGAATATGAGTGAAGCTTCTAATATCTTGACGTGTGTGGTTAACTCTTGTGTTTTTTTAAGAAACAACTTTGTAACATAGAAATACGGTGCCCCGGTTAGCCACGAGAAGGCTCCAAACAATTGCAAGGTTGCAAATAGCATCATTAAGAAGTAACAGCGTCAAACACTTCAGGGGCTTCTCTGAGTGATGGATAATTCTGTTCAGTCAGGCTGTCTTAAGTCATGAACGGGTGAAATTTTTTTGTTTGTTTGTTTATTATTTGTTTGTTTTCCTTAGTTGATTTTGATCAACTTAAGAAAATAAGGAAACTAAATCAACTTTAATATTTCTTTAATTTCCTTCTTTTTTTTTTTTTTCCCTGGGAGTGAAGGAGAAATTAGGTTATTTGGAGTGGCAAATAAATGCTGCCTGTACTATTTGTGTAGTAACTAAAATTGAAAACTAGGTGAGAAACTTTAGGAATTTTAAGTGCTTTATTTTCATGGTTTGTTATGTGTTTTACCTAGCATTGTTGCTGCTTTGTATACTCTCTGGCTGACTCATTCAGTAGGGCATGAGATGATGTTAACTGAAGGCAGTCTGTTCACAGAGCTTTGAAGTAAAAATCATAGTGTAATGAGTAAGTATTTGAGCGAGGATTGCAACTTTTTGATCTGTTGAACAGAAAACCTTTACTCTGATATCTTTAGCTAACTAGGAGAGTACTTTTTCTCCTCAGCTTAAAAAGATGGACTCCCTTTTTGCAGCTGGTAGTTCATTTTAAGTATATTTTAAGACTAACAAAGTGCATGGAAGATGGCTAGCTGTAGGGGGATGTGGAGAGAAGAGCCCTGGCTGCCCAGAGAGGCTGTGGAGTCTCCTTCTCTGGAGATCTTCCAAACCTGCCTGGATGCCACCCTGTGCCACGTGCTCTGGGTGTCCCTGCTGGAGCAGGGGATTGGACCGGATGATCTCTAAAGGTCCCTTCCAACCTCAACCAATCTGTGATTCTGTGAAGCAATGTTCCCTTATTTTTCCAAATAGAGTTAATTTGTAAAAAGTGTTAAGTCTGTTTCAACAAATGCCTAGCTTTCTGGATTCAGTAACTTCTGACTAAACCATCTTGATGGTTGTTTTGTTGCCCTCTTCTCCAAATTGAAATATTTTAAAGACTTGAGTTTATTTGAAGCAATTATACTTTATTTTGCTGTAGACTTTATTATAGTTTTTATTTCTGTACCAAATTTTACTGCTTCCAAAAAAAATTCCTGTATAATGTGATGAGTCTAGGAAATTCAACATAAACGAACAAAATCTGATGTCCAAGATCTTGGGCACGTGGTCATGATTTAGGGCAGGCTACTGTACAGGCACCAGTTGGGTGCTAAAAGATTGTGGTGTTTTGATAAGATCTGTGTGATGAGGAGGCATTCTACATCACACCTTTCTGCAGCTTTAGTTTAGTAGTTTTTCACAGGTTATGAATTCAATAATTGGAATGTATGGCTGAGGGGTAATAGTCCCCTGGCAGAGCATTTTTGCAAGAAGAGGTATGACGTATCCCCATGGCTCCTTGCATCACTGACACAGGATGAATTTAAGCTGCCTTGACCAAATCTGGCTTGAGGTGAAATCTGTCCATTGCCTCCATCTTGCTCTTATTGCCAGTTTTGAGGCTTTAGTGCCTGAGGATTTGTGTAGGCTTGCACTCTGCCAACAACTTGTGATATGGCACAGAAATCCACCTCCAGCTGATCACCAGGGACCTTCTGCTGGGTACTGCCGCTACCACCGATCAGCTGGAAGGGGACCTTTCTGAGGAGCTTCAGTAAAGAGGCAGAAGGTTAGCTCTTTCAGACTGAGTAGCTGGCACTGCTAACCTACCACCTCTGAGCGAAGACAGCTGGGAGGAGGTTGGAAATCTGGTGAGAGGCTTGTGGCAGGATGCTGTGCTGAGGGAATGGCAGGCTGGTGTGGCAGCATCTGCTGTGGGCACTGACGGGTTTGGGAAAAAACCTCTGTGCAACACAAGCCGAGGATTGAGTACAGCCAATTGAAAAGCTGTTCTTAAATCTACGGGTCCGAGAAACAGCTGCAGCTCCTCTGGGATGGTGAAATCAAAGACTGGTGTGGAAATGTTGGAGGAAAAGAGCTTAGACGGTCTTACTTTTCAGAAAATCTTTTCTTCCATAAAAACCACCCTGTGGACATTCTTTTGTGTCAAAAACATAATTTACCAATTGTGTGAGAACAGAAAGGGAAGGGAAAAATAATAAAGGTTTTCCTAAACAGCTTCTAACATTTCCATAAAAGCAAGCTCCAGAAAACTCTGTGGCTTTGCTCTGAGACTGACCTGGTGTTGGTGGCTTTGCAGGGACATGCAGGGCTTGTATGCCCTGATGCTGCTGATTATAACGTGAAATGCTTGAGGTTATCTGCGTTCGCGAAATATTTGATAGCTCTGAGTTTGGCACTTCGGTACGTGTCCAATGCTTGTTTGTCTGAAGGAACAACAACAAAAAAAAAAAATCCACCAGGTGATAAGGCTTTGTAGCTAATTAAAATCAGAAGGTGTACTGAACTCTTTTGGGGAGGAATATTTGGTTAGCTGAAGTTTGAGAATAAAAGTGAGATAGGTTGCAGCTCCTAAGTGTGCATTTCAAAGCCTAGATGCAATATTCATTAAGGTTGTTCTGTGATTATGTAGTTAGACCTTTCCTTGCCCTAAGGTTTACCTTGGCTAGGGCACTTGCAGTTAAATGACACTGTGAAAATTACTGGAAAACATTAACATTAACTTGTTATTGTAAGCCAACATCATGCTGAGCCTGATGGGAAGCAAAATGTATAAATAGCTTGTCCATATGCGTAAAGCAAAAATATGCTGAGATTCAGCATTAGTGTGATTCATTTATTTGCTGTAATTTAAGTTTCATTCTAAGCTATCTATGGTTCTGTGAACTTGTTTGAATAGTTTTAAAATGTATGTCATGCCACTAGAAAAGTCCATTTGGAGGATCATCAGTGGTCTAATACTCAAGGGCACTGGGGGAATATTGTCTTTGTATTTTCTGTATATTTTTGGTAGTGTATTCTGCATCTTACTGATATAGCTGTATTCCTTCCACTGTGTTTTCTAAGAAGGAAAACAAAACATAACAAAAAAACACCCCGAAAACATAAAGCATAATTCAGGTGTTGTCATCGTCCTCCCCTCCTTTTCTCCCCAGTAGATCCTCTTGTAAGTGCTCACTCTCTGTGTGCTGGAACTTGAAAGATCTGAGTGAAATCTCTGCGTCCGGGGTGGTCTCCCTGTGTAGATTACAAATAAATCACGCAGCCTGTCTGTTTCCTTGTCTGTCCCTCCAAGTGCAGACACAATACGGCATTACATAAGTAAATCATTATTTCTGCTTCATTTGTGGAAAAGAGGTGGAAGGAAGATGCAGTTTTCAGTAATGGAATGCTCTGTTCTCCATGTGCTTGGTGTTCCTAGGGAGAAGAGAGGGGCCTCTAAGGTGAGCGTGCTGGCTGGGAGCGCCCATCGGCGGTGCCCGGCTCTGCAGCCTGCTCCTTATGGTACAGTTCATGGGGAATTACCTTCTAGATGCTACTGCAGTAATAACAGAGTTTACTTCACATGTCCTTTTGTGCTGCTGCCTAGCCAGTTAACTGACTTGGTTCAGAGGAACTACTCATTAATTATGTTTACAGTTTGAATAATTGAATGGCAGTTGTGCTATGCTGATTGCTAAGAGGAAGCCGATGTTCAGCTTCTTGTGATTTTGTGGCACACTCATAATTTTCACACTTATTAAAAAACAAACAAAATTTAGTTTTTTTCCTCGGGTCTATGGAATTAACTAGTACTGTATTTTTATTCACAACTTCAGGCAATTTCATATCTTATTTTACAACTTCTAATTTGATTTGTGAAACATGCTTGCCTGCATTTTATTGGAACAACTTGTTTCTTTTATAAACCTACCTTTATTAATTTTGATGGAAGTGCTTGAAAGAAGGATGTTTAAAGCTCTGCTTTCTCATGAATAATAGTCTGGAATTGTGTAATTAGGTGATGAAACATGCTGACAAAACAAAGCTGAAATTATGGGAAAATTGAACCAGCTGTTGCTATAAATTATGAATAATATATATGACCATACTAATATAGACAGATAATTTCAAAAATATCTGCAGTACAAAGTTTTACAATTCAGATTTCATTTATTCATAAAAAGACAAATTCGTGGAAGCAAGTCATATTCAGACAAGGTAGTCATATATGGCAGTGGTAATCTGATCTGCCAGTGGTGAAATCTCCATTATGAAATTAAAGAATTCAAAGAAAGGAGGTGATAGAAAGACAGTAATGGTGCTTATAATAATCTAGTATTTATGATAGAGGATATAATATACATATAATATATAAAAGGATAGAGGCCTACGAAAGCAATGTAGTAAGTGATGGGTAACATGGCATGGCAATAAAATTAATAAACATCTAAAATTCCTTTTGAAACTGTTGTCATTTAAACATGGAACTAAAAGCAAAATATTTACTGTGTCCTCCCTACTCCCTCCAAAAAAAAGAAAGAACATCTTCAGCTGCTTTCTTCCTGATAGTGAAGGAAGGTCTAAGTGAGGTCTGTACTGAGCTGTTGTGCTCATGGTGTTTCCTGACCTCTGCGTGGCAGCACATGGATGAGAAGTGACCAGACCAGGAGGCCTCACACGAGACTCACTTGGCATTTGCACATTGAGAGCATAAGTCACTGCTTGTTGCATGTGCTTGTATTTACCTCTGCATTTTCTCAAGCAGAACTTTTGACAACATCGGCATTTGTTTTTCTTACATCTCAGGTACCGTTGTGACCCCATAGTTGTTGCTCAGATTGGGGTTGAACCCGTTTTTCAGGAATTGAGAACAATTTATGTAGCTGCTGTACATTCCTAAAACAAAAAAAAAGATTCTGCACTAGTTTTACAGTATTATCCTGCAGCTTGCCTAAGTGCTTTTGTTTTTCAGAGTGGTGTGTAGTGTCAGCTATGGACAATGTGTTCTTATTATACTTGCTGGTGATAAAATATTAGGCACAAATATAAATTTGTCCAGAGCAGGATGAAATCAGAAAACAAGGTTCTCATCCTTCAGCACAACCTGGGAGGAGTTGAGATTTTTAAACTTTGTTGTAATTTGCGCACAGGAATCAGGTTTGCACCTTTCTTTTTTTATGTAGAGAAGGATTTCTCAAGGCTTTTTTCTGCATAAGAGATGATTATTTAACTTTGAACTTCTAATCATCCTAGCAAAATGCCTTCTTCTGTCACAGTATCTTGCCAATTTCTATCTACGTGGTCTTAGTTAAAACATGGAAAAAAATGACTTGTTTTTAGAATGCTGAGATAACTTGCAGATGTATTTGTCATGCAAAAAGAATAACATTTTGTCTGCCTAAAACAACAACAACAAAAAAGTGGGGGTGAATTTTCTCCCAAGCATGTTAATACTCAGGGAAAAGGTTTTGACAGAGCCATTCCAAAATACCATATTTAGCTTAGTGCAAAAATCTTCTTACTTGCCAGTATTTTGCCAAGAGGGTTTTTTTCTCTTTTCTTGTTACTTCAGTCTCCAGAGTTGGATGAATGGCACATTTTTCTGAGCTTACTGTTTGCACAGCATTTGATTTCAGCTGGTGAAACATCTGTATTTTGAGGAGCTAAGTAAATGATCCATGCTAAAAATGTACAGTACAGAGTGATGTCAGTTTGCTTGTCTCCCCCTCCTCAAGTCACTGAGTTGAACAGGCAGAGCACTGTTCCAGCCTAACCATTAGGAATGTGAATGTTTATACTGTATCCTTAATTTCATGCAAACATAGCGAAGGGCATGCATGCAGAAGTTTTTATTGCTTCAGGTCAGCTTAAGGGGAGGAGAGTTTAACTTTTGCCACTTCATTGAAAAATCTGCAATTATATAACTTTCAAAAGTGTTTGCGGAAAATCTGGCTGTTTAAGAAAGGGACTTTGTGCAGCCATATGTTGGGAGCTGTGTTTCCTTTAAATAGGAACATGTGTGTATGCACCCAAAGTGTCACCCAATCATTAGTTTGTGTTTGAGGTTAACAGTCTAGAAACTTCAGTTCCTCCTATAAAATTAACATTAATGCTACAAATTACTAATTTTAAGTTAAAATTTTATGTAAATGTAATCTCTTTTAGACAAAGTGTGCAACAACAGATTAATTTTGTGACTACTAAGTAGCTGTGTTACGTTACGTTAGTAATGTCTTCGTACATTTACAGGAGGAATCTTGGTATCAGGAAAGCTTACATGAGTGTACTACTATCAACCTACCAATGACATTTTACATACGCTGGTTGTGAAGAATTAGTGCTGATTGCTTGTTTGCTGCCTGCAATTTTAGCTTGTGTAAAATCCTGTAGAAAACTTTGAATAAAGTATGCCAACATAGAACTCGATTTTAAATTTAGTTTACCTATTAAAAAATCTTAGGTTAAAATGGAGTTCCTTTATGAGGAAAGTTTACTAAGGTCTGTGATTTTTGGTGAGGGGAATCTGAGTAAATGATGGAAGTTTTGAACTGAAATGATGAGAATAAAAAAGTCAGGATTTTATATATACCAAATGTGAGACTAGGGTAAACTGAAGTAGTTGGGCATGACCTTTGGTGAACACCAATGGCTTTTTTTCCAAGAGTGAATCAGACTCTTGCATAAAAAATGAGATGTATTATGTGATTCTGCTAATAAATATGGTTCATGAGATGCTCTAATTTTTTTTTTTTTTGACATCTGAGTAATAGTGAGAGTTCACAGTTCATCTGGAGACAGAATTGCAGAGAAGTTCTGCATGCATTTTGAGTGCTAAATTTTTTTAACTGGACTAATTTAAAATCACCAATCAATCCATTTAGTATGTTCAGTATTCTCTCTCTCAAGATCTTTTGCTTAAACTGTCAAACTATTTGGGTTTTGTGTGGATTTAGAAAGAATGTGCCTTGGGAGCTATTTTCAAAGCTGAAGTGATCAAATTAATTTAAGCTTCTAGGAAAAAAACTATGATAGCCTATTCACAGGTATGAGACAGATTTTATGTTATTGCTTAGAGGTAAATCCCTTCTCATTCCTGGAAGTGAGCATAAGTGTAGAAGAACAAAATTAGAGAGGGTAAGGCACAAAATGGTTTTCAATTAGCAGAGGATATAAAAGACGATGGGAGCTACTGCATAGACATTATTTTCCTTTTTCATCGCATTTCTTCATCATAATCTACTTAAGGGCAAACTGCAAAAAAGACTGAAACTAGTAGTTAGTGTCAATTTTGTGCATTGGTTTTAATGAAAAGGTTAATTTCAAGTAGGTACCTACATGAACCATTTTAATAAGGGGACAGTTGTGTAGCCAAGAGCAGCCTAAAGAACAGGATTAGAAGTGGAGAGGTCTGGTGAAAATCATGTCTGAGTTAAGTCATTAGCTGAAATAATCACCTCTAAGAACTCTTGAAGAGAGAGGATGTGTTTAAGCCTCGGAAGAAGATGCTTAATACATAAAACTATAAAAAAAATATGAAATGTGGAGTGGCCCAGGGGAAGGAGGGAGAACTCCTCTTGGAGGAATGACTAACCATAGCAGAGTTTCAAAGTGAGAAACAGTTTTAAGAATAGTTGGATGCCCAAATAGTTCTGCACCTGGACCTGTTTACTATACTTATTGAACTTCTGTATGATCTACACATACATCATTACCATGTTGGTAAGCTCGTGCTTTTGCAATGCGTATTGCTGAACAGACCAATATTCAAAATGAGATTAGGAAAGGCTAGAAAGTCGGTTTCCTGTCAACAAAATGATGCTCAATACAGAGGACCTCAAAGGATTAAAAAAAAAAAAAAAAGTAGAGAAGGGGCAGATATCTTTCCAGAATCTGTTGCACACAGCACCTGTTAACCCAGGGAGAAGAGAGTTTATTTCATTATTGCTGTCGCAGGGGACTCTGCTCTGGCTGGAGCTCTCTGTTCAGTAAGTACCTCACTTGGAAAAAATTTGTACCAGCTGAATGGAGTCCTGAGAGCAGCTGTTTTCCTGGTCCATGAGGGCAAAAGTCAAGGGTGGGAGTGGAAAGAAACACCTTACTTCTGAGAGCTTGGATTTTGAGTGTGAAACACTAGAAAAGGTTTCCTATGAGTGTTTTGGAATCTGTTGGTCATTTCCAAGAGTAGGACAGTCAGGCACATGTTTTGTCTTAGTATGTCAGACTCTACCTCGATGTTTGTATGGATTCAGTAGTGTCTTGTTTTCTCTTCTGTTCCGTGTATAATTCTTATGATTATCTGATACTATTGCAGCTGATTTCTAAATGAATAATTTTAGGAAAAATAACCCAGATGAAATTGTGTCAAGTTAATGCTATACGGATGTACTTGTGTTTCCAAAACAAGCAAACAAATGCAAAAAGAACCTCGGAAGCCAGCAGCAATGAAGGAGACCAAGATCTGAGATACAAAAATGTTAATATGAAGAGTTTTCTTTTTCTCAAATGAAGCGAAAACTCCAGCTTCATGAGTTAGTCATAAATTGTCCCTTTTCAAGTTTGAGATGCCAGTACTCTCACAAATGAAGCATTTTAATATAAAATGCTCGTGCGTGTATGTATGTTTATAAATGGCCTGATAATATCTTATCTCTAAAGCTCCCTAGGTCCTAGATTCTAAGCATGACCAATCTAAAGAAGTAATCATTGAAGCATCTGCTCTTTAAGTTGCTGTAGAAACACTGTCAGCTTTATCAATGTAAGCTACCTTCATAGATGAATAGATTTAGGATATTGAGGCTTCAAGGCAAGTTTTACAGAGAGAGTTGGCACTCTTGTGGCTTCCAGTTTACACCTATATAAAATAAAACTATCCTTGAGTAAGAGGATGCCCTTTCGATGTATTTACTGCACCATATGCTTTGTATAGAAACTAAATCATGTTGCCTGTTCCCTTGCATTGTGGATGCTACAGGTAAAGCCCAAGTAGAATGAGTGTGTTCATACATAAAGAGAGTGAGTACTACAGGGGCTGGTTGCAGAGTCCCTTCTGGAAAGCTCTCCTTTCCAACAGTCCATTGGTGTCAGCATCCGTACATCATCTGCTGTTTGCTCTTCGTGCTTGTGGTGCAGTTGGCAATATAGCTTTTTTTCTTACTACCTGTATATTCAATACTGCTTGGAAAATTTGTTTTTAACTGGCAGAGGAAGGTCACTAAGAAAATGAATTATTTTGTTTATTTACCAGTTGGCAAGAGAGCTTTACAGATTGTGTTTTCTCTTTTGGTATTTTGAATTGCTTCCTTCAGGGTGACTAGGAAGTGTCTATGAGTCTCCTGTGTGAAACTCAGAAGGAGACAGCACAGTTCGGTGCTTCCACAGCTCCAGTGTAAGCAACTCAGTCTCTTCTCTCCTTGGAAAGAAAGGCTACTTTTTTCTCTGTGAAACTCAGACATCTGTTGTGTGTGACTGGAACCTTGAATGAAACATCTCTGGGACAATACTGAAGATACCTCTGTTTTACTGTTCACTGGAGAAAAAAAAAAAAAAAAATCTCTATAAAGGCCTTAACATTTAAGAAAAAAAAAAAAAAAAAAAAAAAAAAAAAAGCTCTATAAAGACCTTAACATTTTTTTTTCTGGGATTCAGGTAACTAAACATCCAAATTTTAAGTGTGAATCAGCTTTAGCAATCACAGGCATTTGATACCTAGTACTGACTAAAGGGTCAACTACATTTGTTTTGCTGTGGGGGTTTGCATCTCTTTTTAATGCAGGAAAAAATCTCTTGCGATGTATGAGTAGGGTCAGTAACTCAAGAATTGTAATTATCTTTCTGATGGAAACAGACTTCTTTGCAGTTCCCCTGTATAATTTTAGTAACTTTTTATGGTTAACATATTCTAATTTGCATATGCTGTAGTTTGGAAGAAGCTTCTTTCAGAAGCAGTTTTGTCTTAAGTGGCATTTCCTTTGCTGCAGCTTTTCACCGTTTCTTACTTCTTTGCTTGTACTTCTATAACTCGTTAGCTCTGTTCATCTTATGTGCCAAATTGCCAAGATGCTCCCTGGACAGTTGTGCTGACACTACGGAGTGGACAGTAGAGGAAGAAGTTTGGAAGTTGAGGGATACTTAGTTGGTACTGTGCCAGGACGAGTGGTGTCCATCAGACTGTGCTCCAGGTGTTTTACTGAGACTAACATCTACAGCTTCTTAGATGTGCTTGTTCATTTGCTTTGAAAAGTTACTGTTAAAGAATAGGCAATTTAAGGATTCCATCTCTTTGTTCTTAGGCAGGTGAAGAGCATGAAAGGATTCAGGACACCAAAATAGAAAGCACAGTCTGTAAAGTTTTTTGGTTATACAATTAACAAAAAATAATTCCTGTTCTTCCTGTGTACAAGTGCACAACTTGAGTAAGAGTTGTACATTTTATGTTGTTTGTAGCTTAGTTATTTGAAGGAAAGGCAATGGCTAGAAACTTTGAGTTCAAAAATACTTCCACAGCATTTTTCAATTTTCTTTTTCTTTTTTTGGGGGGGATATTTAGGTTTTTCACTTGCTACAGTCATACTTGGAATCGAAACAGCACATTAATTCAGACTTTCAGGAGGGACTGACTGACATCATTACCTCTGTAGGAACCAAACTGTGGTTGGCCAAAAGGTAAGATAAAACACCAGATGTATGTTCATGTATATATAAGTTACAAATATATTGAAAACTTGGTAGACACTTTTTCCCCTTGTGGATGTATTTATTTCTGTGGAATTGTGTAAAATTTAGTCATCTTGTTTGCTACTTTTTAATCCATATTCTTTTTTTTTTCTTTTTCAAATAATATGGAGCAAAAATACGAGTCTACTTTATCTTTGTGCTTTATCTTTTTTATTCTTTGTCTAGCCATTAAAAGGGGGGCAAAACAAAACTGTCAGTGAAGCGACTTAGAGAAGTATCATTTAAAAGAAAGGATGGATATTCCTTCTGGACCTGATAATGTATGACCATATAATTAGGTTATCATGTTATTTTTCTCTATTTTCATCTTATTAAAAAAAAAAAAAAAGAAAAATGTTACAGTGAGCAATTCTTGAAACTAGTGACGTCTTAAACTAGTGTGCAGCTGTTTTGTGTGAGTGTTGGTTCTAGTCATATTTGCTCTCAAAATGATATTGTGTGTCTGGAAAAGACCAAGAAAAGGATGACTTCCAGGTATGGAAGCTGCTCAGTATAAAGAATGACTAAGTAAACTAGGACTCTGTGGCTTGAAAAAGTGGCTGCTGAGATGCTGCTGATAAAATAGAGAACTCTAAAAAAGTGAATGATTTTATACAAAGCATGAATTAGGAACTTCAACTGATGCTAACAAGTGAGAATGGAAATGGGAAAAAAATGGAAAAAAAAGTAGCCCTATGTTCCATGTCGTTCTTATATTCCTTCTCTTCAGAAAAGGAAAATGTCTAATAGGAAAGGATTGGTAATCTCCCTCTGGTTCTTAGGCCTTTCTCATAAGAAGGTAATTTAGTGTCACAGATGATGCACTACGGTTATTGTTTGAAAAAGGGATGTATTGTAGGGACATACATTATTAATCTGAAATGGGTAAAAAGTTACAATAAAAAAGTTACAAGAAAGTAATGTGTAAACTTGGAATGGGGATTTACTTCCAAAAGTGTGCTGTCCTGATATTAGACTTGCACTCCGTCTTCCTTTTACGTTTCAGTATCAGTTTTATAGAGTTCTTGCTGTCTTTCTTTGAGCTACCTATTTCTTTTTTACTATGGGACATCCGCTAAGAGGGACACTTATTTTTACTTGGAAGATTTAAAATTTTCAAGTAGTTTTAAAAAATGAGGCTTAATGATCATATGTATATCTGGAAGAAAGATAATCTTTCTTTATCTGCTTGTAGAACTGTTTTGGGGGTTTTTGTGTGTTTGTGTGTATTTTTTTCTTATTGTTACTTTCTAGCCTTGAAAAGGCAAAAATACAAAAATTTTCCTTGTATTAATATATATATTATTGTTAAAAAGCTTGAGAATGTATTGCATGCAAGAAATATGAATTTTTTCCCTCCCTCCCTTCCATTCCCAGATGTCCAAATTTGCTTTAGGGAATAAAATAATAGTTCACTCTTGCCAGGAAGTCAACTCTTTTGAAATAAAACAAGGGTTTTATTAATTGATATTTTCTGTTTGTTGTTGAGTAAGACTTATGGGATTGATTGGGTTATGGCTGTTTATTTTCTGTTGTGGAATCTGTTAAAGTATCAGAAGAAAAACATCTCAATTCCCCATTTTTTACTTTTGTCTATCTTCAAGATACTTTTTTAGTATACCAAAGTACTATTTATATTTTGATGTTTGGATGAATTTGAGAGATTTCCTCAAGTCCTCCACTGCATTCTGAAAGGTAAATCTTGAAGTGTTCAAGTGTTCAACCTCACAGAGTTCTTGTTACTGTGTTTTTCCTGCAGGCGTGTGGGTGCAGGGTGTTTGAGTAGAAAAGAAATAGGAAAATACGGGGAAGTCTGTTTTGTTGGAGGACTTAGGTGTTGTAAGCTGAAAGCTGATGAAAGCTATAAAAATAGTACATCCAGCTAAGCCTTTGAAAAAGTGGCAAAGAGTTGGCATTTTTGCCTTCAAGTGGCAAAAATGGGCAAGAGAAGAGAAGAAGTCTTTTTCTAGCTCAATTGCATACCAAGGATTTGCAAGGCTAACTGTACTTCTGCCTTATAAATATAGAAAGCTAAAAGTGTGCCTTTTGGAGCTGCTAATTTGAGAGACAGAAGTTCCAGAAATATCCATCTTGTTTCATTGTAGCCTTTGGCACAGCAAAGTGTTAGTATTGGAAGGCTGGTGCAGCCTTGTCATTTGCACAGCTTTGCTGCAGGATGCAGTCCCCCAGTGTATTTGGTTTGATTTTCCCCCTCCCTCTCCTTCATTTTTACTGGTGACAACAGGAGGGGCATCACACTTTAGGTTCTGCCAGCAGTCACACCGTGTGCTCTTAACTGCTAGCTGTTTGCCATGTCTTACCGAGGGGAAGTCTGCACAGGGGAAGTTTGCTTGTGAGAAGCATGCTTGCGTGAAAGTACACGGGAGTTTGGATGGGCTTTCCCTTTGCAGTGAATTGCTGGCTGGTCTGTGCTGGATTGCCTCTGGTGTTCGCCTTGATATTCCAAATATCCCACGGTCTGCTGTGCTGGGGCTCAGCCCCGTGCGCTCTGGATGGGTCTACCAAAAACATCCATGGGTAGTAGGATGTAGAGGCACAAGATGCGAGTTCACATAACCAGCAAAGTGATTCCAGGTGTGGCTTCAAAACCATAATCATTTCCCACTGAGATATTTCCTACTCCGTTTTCCCCAGGCTCATTCTAGAATGACCCATCTACACCTCTACTTTGAACTAGGGAAAGCTGATGTGCATTTTATAATGCTACAGAGTACTGTAACCTGCTGAGCTGGTGGCTGTGACATTCCAGCAGACTTGTATCATCCTCTTCTCCACGTGCTTTTTGTCAGTGTTACACAGGCAAACTGCCTTACTGCCTTCCTTAAAGGGTGAGTAGAGTTTGGGCTTCCAGTTTCACAGATACGAGTGGTCTCACTGTTGCATCCCACTCTTGTGGCTCAAGGAATGCAGCCTGAACAGGCCTTTATTCCTCTCACTGTCTGGCAGGACAGACAGTGATAATTTCTAATGAGCAATTTTTTTTCTGTCAGTAGACAGAAAAAAACATTTTCAGTGGTTATGGACGCAGCATAAAAGTCATCAGAGGTGTAGAGTCTAATCTGATAGCAAATTTGACCCTGGGTCCTCACTGGGGCTAGTGGATTTGCATCGAGCTCATGGCCATGCTTAGGTCAAGGGATAGGGCTGGAGTTTGGAGAGTGATAAAGTGCAGTGATCCTCATGGAGGGGGGGCTACAAAAGGCATCCCAAGCGACATGAGGGACTTGGAGTCTGCTACTAAGGCAAAATTTGTTTCTGTGACTGCAATGGGACTGGTAGTTTAGTGTCCTAGGCAAGTCCAAGGTTAGGGTTAGGGTCTGAAAGTGATAAAGCATAGAGTCCCATGTGGCGTGGGGCAAAGAGAATGAGAAAGGACTTGAGGAGCTCAGCAAATCTCCCGCTAAAGAAATCTTTGCCTCTGGGCCTTTATTGTGGTTGGTTGTTTGGGGTCCTGGCCACACAAACAGTTTGGGCTAGGGTTAGGGCAGGGGTAGGGTCAGGGTTGTTTGAGTGATAAAGTGTAGAGCCTAATGTGGAGTGGGACTACAAAGAGAATGCCAAAGTACTTGCAGGGGTACCTGGTATCTCTTCCTACAGATCTTTTTATCTCTGGGCCTTCTTTGGTAGTGGTGGTTTTGGGTCCTGGCCACAACGGCTCTTGGGGTTAGGGTTGTGAGGATGAGGAGGCCTACAACCCCTTGTGTAGTGGGGCTGCAGAGAGAATGAAAAGGACTTGTGGGGCTACACTAAATCATCTGCTACGGAATTTTTGTATCTGATTCTTCATTGTGGTTGGTGTTTTTGGATCCTGGCCAAGCCAACCATTTTGGCTAGGGTTAGGGCTAGAGTTAGGTTGGGAGAGTGATAAAGCTTAGAGCCTGTGGTTGCATTCCAAGAGAATGCAAAAAGACATGTGAGGTTACATGATGTTCTTGTCTCTGGGCCTGAATTGGGCTTGGTGCTTATGACATCCGTCCACAGCAACAGTTAGGGTTACGGAGTTACGGGGGTTAGGCTTAGCGTTGGGAGAGTGATCAAGTATGAAGACCCATGTGGCTGCAAAGAGAATGCCAAAGGATTTGCGTGGCAACACGATACATGTTCCTCCTATTCTTTTTGTCTCTGTTTCTTCGCTGGGCTTGGTAGTTTTGGTCCTGGCCACACCTACTATATCGTCTAGGATTAGGGTTCATGGGGTGAGAGTCACAAAGTGTAGAGTCCCAT
Source organism: Crypturellus undulatus (assembly GCA_013389825.1). Classification (NCBI taxonomy): domain Eukaryota; kingdom Metazoa; phylum Chordata; class Aves; order Tinamiformes; family Tinamidae; genus Crypturellus; species Crypturellus undulatus. Next base: position 869,374 of record VWPW01005241.1, on the reverse strand, counting down.
GTGCGGTGGGGTTGCAAAGAGAATGCAAAAGGATGTGTGGCGTTACATGATATCTATTCCGAGGGGTCTTTTTGTCTCTGGGCTTTCATTGCACTTCGTGGTTATGAGTTCTGCCTCAAACAACAACTGGTGTTAGGATTGGGTTAGAGTGATAAAGCCTTGAGCCCCACATGCAGTGGGATTGCAAACAGAATGCCCAAGTACTTGCTGGGCGTAGGGTGAGGGCCGGGAGAGTGATGAAGTGTTGAGCCTCTTTTAGAGGGGGCTGCAAAGAGAATGCTGAAGGACAGCCAGAGCTATGCCAGTTTGCTCCTGCCACTACCGTTGTCTCTTGGCCTTTATTTGGGGTTGGTCAGTTGCTGTGTTGGTCTTGCCCAAGTTTAGCCTTAAGGTTAGGATTTAGAGAGTGGTAAAACATAGAGCCCATTTGCAGTAGGCTCCAAAGAGAATGCCAAAGGTCTTGCAGGGCTACATCAATTCTCCTGCTACGACAATATTTTTCAAAGTCAAAAAGATGGAGGGGTGGCAATGAGAGCAGGAAGCCTGAGAGAAGTTTGTGTACTGCTGTTCTAAATACCCAACCATATAAACTTCTGGGAGAGATGAGAACTGTTGAATTCCACTGCAGTGCAGCCTTAGGAGAAATTTTCATACATGAGCTGTAAATAAATGCAGACTGGATGCTCCAGAAGAGAACTTTCAGACATTTCTCATACAGGTGAGCAGAGCAAACAGTCTCTATAACTTCTATAGAGCTGGTACATTTATATTGAGAGGGATACAACATTAAGCGTAACACAGCAGTTTGGTCATGATGATCTACCAGGTCCTCTTCCCTGCTGTTATCTCTGCTAAGTGGTTACATCAGTGTTTGAATTAGAAGTCACACATCACTATAGCTTTCACTGTATATATTTTCCACTGTTGGGAAGTAGGGAACAGGCGGCAGAGATGGAGAAAGAGAGAGAGCAAAAGAGTGTGAGTGAAAGCATGGGCGAAGGAGTAGCCTCAAGGAAGAGCAATGTGCATGAAGAAAGAAAGGAAGGAGGCAAGTAAAGCCCTTTACAGTGTTGGAAGCAAGAGGGAAGAAAGAAGAAAATATTCAATGTTGCTCCCCAGCAAGATCCCTCCCCAAAATGCTCCATTCTATTATGGATCAGGATAGGTCAGTAGCAAGAGATTCTGTTTTCCTTTACCCTTGCTAGCTTTATCGTCCCATTGCCACAACATCAACTCTCCTCACTGCTCACCTTGGTAAGCAGCGGGGTTTTGAAAGTCCTTTGTCAGTGTTCTTGGGACCCCTGAGAGGGAGTGATTTTGCCACGTTGAAAGGTTCAGACTGCTCCCTCATATGACACACGTGTTTTCTGACATCACAGGCAGCCCCAGATATCCAACTGTCTTCCTGGAGAGCCCAGCATATCTGGAATTTCCTGATACGCTCAGAAATACCTACTTTAATCAACATGTTAAATCAGCTAACTGAGCTCCTCTACAGAAAAGGAAAGACAGAGATAAACAAAGAGTAAGGGCCATAAGGGCTGTAGCTCATATCAGTATTTTTTTTGTAGACACACAGGCAGCATTTTTTTTGGTAGAGAATTGAATGAATCTGTAATCTACAGCTTCTTATCAGCCAGCCTAGATTATCCCCTGTTTTAGAGTCTGCTTCATGTTCAAGCAGGTATTTTCATTTTGAATCAGTAAGGTGGAAAAGCATCCTGCAGGAGATCCAAAATGGTCAAAATTAGCTAAGGAATCACACAAACGCACACACACACAGGTGGATTGCTGAATTGTTGGTCTGATTTGTTTAACCAATGGAGAGTTTTGCACCAGAAAGCTTTTTTTTTTTAATTACATAGAGTTAGTGTAATAAAAGATGCTGTTTCTTCTGACAAACTTAGTCAAGCTGGTTTGAGTTCTTGTTCAACATCAGCCAGCCTCCTTTTGAGTGGCATAACACACGACATGAATGTAAATTGAAGATGACAAATTGGCCACCACAGTAAGAACAGTTTCATTGCAGATAACATGGAACCCACTCCTTATATTTTAGCTCTCCTTACTTTTCTTTCTTTATGTGTCATAAAGACATAATTCACCAGTGAAGAATGCAGCAATTCATTTAACCTCCAGTATTTACACTTCATGCATCAGGTGCCTTTTTTCATCATAATGGGACATAACTGGGAATCCCAGATCCATGAAGATTTATGGACTTCAGAGCTCTGTTGGCAAAATATAGAGCACCATGAACATACTCTCAAAACTTTCAGATCAATTAAAATCTCTGGAGGGTTTATGAGTAACAATTTTAGTTAGAGAGTATTATTCTCTGGCATCCATCATTCCCATGTGGACAGCAATAATGTAGGAAAGAAGAAAAAAAGTGTCTGACAAAGAAATTATGAAACACTAATCCTTTAAGTTTTCAGGCTTTACCAGGCACTCAGCCTCTCAGAATTTATGTTTAAGTCGGCTTACAACCATTTTTTTTCATACTATGTTTCTAAAACAAAGAGCAACTTCAGTTAAAATAAAAAAGTAAAATTAGAAGTGAAGGAAAACATCATGGATGAGGGAATAATTGATACATAGGTAAGCAATCTGTCCTCCAGAACACTATTAGTGACTCAGATCAAACTGTAACTTCCAAACTTCCAGTTTCTTCCAAATATTTAGGTATAAGATTATTTGTGTGCATGGAGAGCCCCACTGAGGCCAGTGGGGCCATTTGAGACAAGTTAAATTAAGCCCAGGTGTGAATCTCTAGGGAAACTGGGATGTAGTTTCACCAGAAAAGTTTCTCATAATGTTGCAATAGAGCCAGATTCCCCAATACATCAGCTGCAGCATTCTTGTTTCTGACAGGCAGCCAGGGTGAAGTCAAAAAATGTCCCCCAACACAGCTGAGAGAGCAGAACAGAGATGCAGGCAACTGCTGAGGAGAGGTGTTTTAAACCAATGCTAGATCAAAGAGCTGAGGTTTAAAAATGAGTTTAAAAATGAGCTGAGGTTTAAAAATGAGTTTCCAATGAGTTGGAAATCACAGTTTTGGAATCACCACCCAAAATGATGAGAGATTAATTGAAACACACGTAGCTTCTCAGCAGAATCACCAGAAAATTCATTCATGTGGTTTGCTAATTAAGATTGTTGGCACTTTTCATACCCTGTTTTAATTCAACAGGAAACTTCTTGTTCCAAATTCCATGTTGCAATAACTCTATGAAAGAGAGAAGTCATTTCCAAAGAAAAATATGCTAGTTTTACTTGCACTAATTTTCAAGAGTCACAAAATAGAAGGACATAAATATTATGTGGATGCATCTTAAAATTACAATATCTGTCTATTTCTAAAAGTAGTTCATGAACAAGAATCTTAGGTGTGTATGACTTTCCAGACCAAGTATCACACTGAATCATTTTGGTGCACCTATCTACATGGAAAACAGGAAAATGAAAAAAATAAGAGAAGTCAGCAAATTACCTCTAATCAGAGACAAACACCATAGGATTTGTATTCTTTCCCATGTTAGTTATCCATATTAAGATAAACAGCACATGTCAAGAGCACCTGAAATAAAAGTGAAACATCTGTTTTACCTCAAATTGTCTCATCATATTATAAGTAACAGGAATTTTTTATTTGCCTGGCTTGGTTTGTCTCACTTCTAGGGGTGACTAATGTGTGCCATAACAAACAACTTAATCACTTAATAGGATGAGTGCAATTATTTCTTTTCTTGAGAACAGCACCACTGGCAGTAAAAAGTAAACTAACAGAATGAACAACAAAGGACCAATTAAAAAATTGGAATATGTCAAAGTTTTGTGAATCATGTGTCATCATCACTGTAGGTATGCTGGATTGTAAAATCCAGCTTGAATTCATGTAAGCCTTGCTTGCTCAGTTTATTCACAGAGAAATGCTTTTCTAGGGAATTACACTCAGGATATTTAAAATCCAATGAATTCTCCATATTTGTCCAAAATTTCAATTTGATTTACAGGTTCTTTCTGAGGACATGTTGTAAGCAACTCTACCTTAAAGAACAAGTTTTGATTACTATTATAAGCTACACTTGTCACTTTTCAATTTCTAGTTAAAATTCTACTAATATTTTAATCCAATTTCCTGGTGGAACTTTATAATTTCAGTCATAACAACGTGGTCTTGATGGGATTAGCACAGTGCAGGAATAGTGTGAATCTGTCATGATCCTTCATGCTGTATTGTGAAATCTATTTTTTATCCTTCTTATGCGTCTCTCTGCTGCTTGCTTGCATAAGGAAATAGGATGTTCATCTTCTGCTTATGAATAAGTAATCTATTAGTGCAGAGATGGAATAATTTTCCAGTATTCTTGTGGCAGTAAAGTCTCAATCATTTTGAGAGTTTGACTTCCAATTCTAAACAGCAGATATCCTTGAAAAATCTCTCAGATTCATGAAAGTAGGTAAGAGATTATATTGCTTCAGGTAAAGACTTATTTCTTTATCTCTTAAATCTTTCAAGATCTTAAAATAGTCTTAGAACTTAATTACTTCCTAAAGGGTTCTTCAAATTTAAATATCCTTTCAAGATGACATCATCTCTTACAAATAGTCCTTGGAGAGGTAGTCCTTTCTTGAGTTTCTTAAGGAAAGTTATCAAGCATTGCTAGATCTATTTGTTCTAAAAATATGTATTTACTGTATGTTTAAATGATCTGTAGTAATTAGTTGTGTCATCATATAACCCTGACAAATTGTACAGAGCTCATCATGCTGTTCACATAAAAAGGCCGAAACTATGCGTGCTTTCAAGAGAGGTCCAAACTAGGAAATTATTCCTGATTAGAAATATACTTAGTTAATTGCTTATTAAAATATATTAAAAATCTAAAAGATTTTTAGCTAGCTTGTTTGAACATTTGTGCTAGTCTTGGTTGGACAGTACTCGGTATGATATGCTGCACTGCACTTGATAGATAGCTTAGAAAATACAGAGCAGTTTTCCTCATTATTCACTTTTCTCTGTCAGAGTATTTCAGAGCACCGATGAAACCTCTTCAGCACCAGAACCATTAAAAGAAGGAGCAGGGTGAGAGGGCAAGGGCTTCACTCAGTCACTAGCAGTGGTTTTTGTCCCTTGGTTTCTCAGGATTTTCACTTGTGCCCTCCTCAGTGGAAGACAGCTTGGAGAGAGACCAGAGAAAGCTGCGACTGGAGACCTGACAAGCCAGGTTAATGGGAGTGGCACAGGAATAAAGCTGCTACCCCAGGCTGCCTGGCTTGAAACAGGGGCTTTGCTGGCAGCAGCTCCAGGGGTCTGGAACAAATTCCCATAGGAAGTAAGGACTATCAAAACCAGTATCAATTCTCACTTAGAATACAAACCCACCTTTCCTTTGTCCTGTTTTCCAAAAAAATCCAATCGTATCAAAATAAAGCACTTGTACTAAATATCTAGTTCTTTATGTAGGGAAGCAACAAACCAAATACACCTCATGTACCATGCAATTGGTAAGTAGTTGTATGAAACAAGAGGGCTCCTGCAAAAGTCATCTGCTTCCCCGAATCTCCCTTTCATCTCAGGTGTTTTATGTGGTTAAAACTGCCTCTTCTCCTGTCCCTACTAAATTGCAAGGGTAGTTCCACTGAATGATTCTGAAAGGGCTCAGCTTGTTTCTGGATTAAAATCAACTGTTTTAGAGGGGTTCCTAAACGAAGCTAGAACTCAGAATCATGTGCGCAGAGCACTGCAGCGTACTATCTTTTGAACTGAAATTGTATTGTAAATGTAGTTGAAGAGGCTCTGCTACTGTACCAGTATTCATGCTTATTACTATAATTACATATTTGGATAAAGCACCTTACTTAAAATTCAGTGCCAAGATGTTATAGGTGTTTAAACAACAACAGAAAAACCACTGATGGAAAGATCTGAGGATTTGCCTGGAGGCTTATACATAACAGCCACTGTGAGCAATTCTAAATGTAACCAACATGGCATAGAAGAAAAAAAATTACACAGAACTTCATACAATTGTCCCTAGCACTAATTTAAACTATGGAATAAATTATTTAAATGGGCTTGTGGATCTAATTTTTAATCCCAGTATTGAGGAAAGAAAAGAAGAAAATAAGATAAACAGTATCTTAGGAAGCACAGGGTTATCTATGAGTGTTTCCACACACTAGTTTCTTTCCCGCTGAACGTGGGTTGACAGTAAGCTATAGGATGTTATGAGATGGAAAAGCANTTAGGAAGCACAGGGCTATCTATGAGTGTTTCCACACACTAGTTTCTTTCCCGCTGAACGTGGGTTAAGCTATAGGATGTTATGAGACGGAAAAGCACTTTAATTCATTATAGCCTTGACGTGATCTTCATTATCTGATATTTTGGAAATCATTTTCACCTATATTCAGTCTTTTCTCTGTTCTCTCAGTCATTTCCACTTAACAAGAAAGAGACTATCTGAAACATAAAAAGGAACTTGGCACTAGACAGTACTATCTATGGCAACTTTGCCTTGTTGATTTTTTTGTCATCATCTGAGCTGCAGCAGTCGTTGTGTGGACTCTTAGCCAGTAGCAAACATTAAGGAAAAATGATCATGTTTGTCCTGTTTCTGTTGAAAGAGAAGCAGTTAGGTAAGCAGTAATAATTTATTAATCCACACTTACTTAAATATAAGTACATCTTAAGATTGTAAGATAAAACTTAGGATGTTTGATAGAACATTTGACTGTGGTTCCTAAGTATGTATCCAACTTGAACGTGAGCATTCAGGGAATCTTAAGAATTGAATAAGTTTGTTAAAGATGGCTTTCAACTTTCGTAGTAGGCATAAAATACGTACAATTGCCATTTTTAAACATAAGTTCGTAAACATATTCACAAATATACTTCCAATAAATAAACAAAAGTGCTTTAGTAACATCTGCTTTACAAGATGAATTCATCCCTGATGTTGATTGTGTAAAATTTAGTAGATTTGCACATGGGATTAATCTCAAAATTTTAAGATGGTGTAAAGGCATCACATATGGCTCTCATTAAGAGAAGAAACAAGAAAGCATACAGAATTATTTTATCAAACCAGCATGTTCAAACAACAACAAAACACAACCTTCCAGTATCGTTCACCAAAGACAGCCAGAGAAGAGGTTTATTTTTTCTTAGTAGCTGAAACTCAGAATATTCTTGGTAGGACTGCTGTGGAAATAATTTGTGTAGTTTCCTTTTGAAGCAATAAATCCCCTGCCCTCATCAGGGAAACTAACAGCAATGTGAGGGTCTGGCTTTAGTGGTGGTAGAAAAACTGAAATCACCAGAACAACAACTTTCACTTTGGGGAAGCTGCTTGCTGTGATACAGGACAAGCTCATCCTGTAGAATGGGTAGGGGTGCTTGTCCTGTCACATTTTCTCCAAGAAGATGCCAACAACCCAAGTAGACAAGCAGATGCACTGTTATAAGATGTTTGAATTTATATGAGGATGTTCCTGTGCTTCCAGGAACTCTGCAAGGGTTACTTGTTAGTGTTGGCTTCATTTTTTTTTGAATGCTTTCCATTAACATGTAGGTCTGTTGGCTGTGATGTTCAGTGATGTGCTGGTTTTGTATTACATGATTAAAAATGTTATGGCCAAAGTTTAATAATTAAATCAATAATTAATGTCTCTTCAAGAAGACCAGAGGAAAGTCGTGCATCTTTTGATATTGTTGTTTCAGTGCTGCATGGCGTGGGCTCTGAGAAGAAACAAACCAGCGTTTGAAGTGTGCCTTCTGCTCGAATGTACCCCCAAACAACCCTAGTTTTATTAGAATAGTGAATCTGAAGCTATAACCAAAAGACCGGAAAATTTATCTGTTAAGCAGCTATTAATTGTATATGGCTATATATCAGCTGCTAATTGTGTAAGCTTTGTGGCCTGTGCGGGTGACACATCTCCCTGCGGGTGAAGTGTGGCCAACACAAAGCCAGCTGGGCCTGATTCATCAGCAACCACATAAAGAAGAAATGCCCTGGACAGCACACTGAGGGTTATGTTGTGCTGGATATATGGAGATTTAAGCATCCCAGCAGATGCTCTTCTGGGTGCTTTTAGAAGGTTTTTCTGCTGATGATTCTAATGCAGGTTTTCCCAAATGAGTCTAATATCAAGGACATTTGCAGGTAGTTAAACGTAGCTGGCTTTATTGTCTTAAATGGTGTGCTAGCTCTTTTTAGTTGAAGTTCTATGAAATATGGTCAGTAATGTAGCTGAAGATCTTGTATTATATTGCAGAATGCTCATGCATCTCTTAGTGTATAGTATTAGCTGAGCAAATCACTTTACAGTCAAGTCTTATTTCTTTGTAATAGCCATATCACATGTTGCCTTTACAGTGCTGTGCAGAGGAATGAGAGGCGTAATTGCAGGCCGTGTATAAGAAAAATCTTGCAATGGAAAGCAAGAGTGCTTTCCTGAGGCCTGCCGCTTTGCAGGAAGCAGGGAGCTGGCATTCGGCGTACTGAAAACCTCAGGTTTACCTCTCCATGTGCCAGCCAGAGGAGTTGAGGTCATGGGAGAGAAAGGAGGATTGTGAAATACAAAACACCAACTCTTATAGACCCTGCCCCCATCTACCTTTAGGAAGTGTTTGGCTTAATCAAAATTCTTCCCTGTGGTTATTCCAGCCCTAGAGGTGAAATTCCATACTCAATCTTATGCAAAATGTCAACTCATCAGCATTTTTTTTCAATTTCAGAAACACAAGGTTGTGCCAAAAGGTTTTTCCAACAGTATCCTATGTTGTTAGCCAAAATATGATATTCTGGAAAACTGTCTGTTTTATCTGTTTGAAGCAGAAACTGCATGTAATATTGGTAGTGGGAAGCTGGGAGAATTCAGAAATTAAATTCGGCTGCAGCAGATCTCTGCTAGATCAAATATTAAATTTAATACTTGTGGCATAGTGTTTTTTTTTTGAGACAACTGTATGTTATTTAAAGAAAAATAAAGCGTGGTGTTTGTCTGTGTGGGTTCTTTCTGTCTTAAAAGTCACATGAAGGGATGTTCCTTCCAGAATTTTTTGGTGTTTTTCAACCTTTTGGAAGGCTCCAGGAACATTTATCATTCCTGTAACAGTGACGCTTATCACTAAAAGGTTGTGGAAGGAGTAGGAAGTTTGTTGAATAGGTTGCTTTGGAAGTTGAAGTGTAAATAGTCACACAAATCATCAGGTTGATTGTCATCTTATTCACAAGGCAGCTGTGAATTAGTCTTTGGAAGAGTTTGCCCTTTTAATCTTTCCAGCCTTGGTTTCTGTACCCAACCTTTTAAGAGTATGTCCTGAACAGTTTTGGACAGAGTACAGTAATTCTGAGGAGGTTTTGTAGTTTGCAGAGTTTTGCGTGTGTTTTTAGATTTGCTTAATTCATAAGCGGAATCTTTTCATGAATTTTTAAAGATCGGAGCTCAGGTTTATGTGCATGGTGTACTTATCCTGAAAAAAATGTTTGCTGACTCTTTGCATAGTTATTTATTATTTTAGAGTGACCAAAACCATTATGTATCTGTTACTGTTGTACTGTTAGGAGGAAACTGTGTTGGCTCTATTGTGTTACTTATTCCATAAACTAATATTCCATTTTGACAAATGAATCTGGCTGTATTCATAAACTATCACTGGTTGGAAGATAAGAAATTTTTTAAATTCTTCTAAAAGCTTGGAGGATGCAAAATACAGCTTTTCCAAAAGCTTTTACAAAAGTTTTTTTTTTAAGTATGCCTAAGATAGCTATCTAAACTACAATATCCATAGCTAAACTAATCCACAACAAAGATATACTGAGTTTTTTTAACAGACATTGACTGACAGGATGCATTTGAAATTTATTAAAACGAGTGTTTGCTTCTTAGCTTGATTAATATACATACTTTTATTTTTATGTCATTAAATGTTTCGTAAGTATCATAAGTGATTGCATATTTATAGTTCTGCTAATAACTTTTCAACATCTGTTTCTCGATGAAGAAAGAATATGAGCAAAGTTAAGCACCTCTTAGGAAAATATCAAATTTCCATTGACCGGAATAACCGAAAAGTAATGTTCTAAGCATTAGCACAAACAATTTGGATTTAATAATCAATGCCTCGTATCTGTCTTGTTTATATAATAAATTCAACCTGCTTTTGCTACTGTTTTTGTTGTTATTTAAATGTGTGTGAGGAAAAAGGTGTTTTTTTCTTTTTCTTTTTTTTTTTTTGGAAAAAGAGGAATGACCAAGAATTAAACACTTGCCTTCTCTTTAAGTCATCCCACCTAAAATGTCATCTTAAAGTTTTGATTTGTGAAAATAAAATGAGAATCTGCAGAAGTTGTGCATGAGAATTTTTTTGGTGTGAGTGCTATATAAAGGAGCTTTGGCCGTACTAGCTAGCATATAGAAATCTGTATGTTTATAAAAGATGTCCTGGAATATGAATAGAAATATAAGTGGAAATGATGCATAATGGCCTATGCAGGCTTTAATAATTAGAGTAGCAAGAGGCTGTATTTATAATTTGTTTAAATCTTTTCCAAGTGTTCTGACGGAAATGAAGCCAAATGGGTGAACTCCCTGTTGTTTGCCTTGGAAAATGAGATAGTTTGCTTCGTAATTCATTAATGTTGATGATCTTTAAAATAAGCAGTAATATAAGAGAAACTGAGTTTCAGAAGTTAAGCCACGTGTTTCTGATACAGTTGAAGCCAGGTGTGTAAGCAGGGTATGCAGAAGGTCCATGATCAAATATTGCCTGTTTCTAGCAATAAATGTCAGTTTGGTTTGTGTCAGAGTTGCCATCCAAAATAAGCAAATGAATGACTCTCTTAAATTGAGCATGACTTAACTATAAAAGGCGAATCAAATTTTGTTTTAAAAAAAATATTTGCACAACTCCAAACTGTGAGCTTCTAGGATTGATTTCCTACAGAAACCTCAGTTGCAATCAGTGGTACTTAGAGGTGGTAAAGGTAGAACAAAAATCAAAGAGTTTTTAACGTTATTGTACATTCCAAAGCCAGCTGTAAGAAAAATGCAGCATTGCACATCAGGTTTCTGAACCTGGCGACTCAAATTTACATTTGCGGAGTGGGAATAGCTTGCGAAGGGTTTGCTTCCGGATTCACATACCAGGCAATTTCTTGTTGAAAACAAACAGCTTATTGTTACTCCAATGATATAATATTCTGTAGCTGACTTGGGCTTCTTCATAGAAGTTTAAACGATAGCCCGTGGATTTAAAAGGACTATTTAGTTTCATTAACCTTTTTCTCTTAAAAATTTCCCTTGGCTCTGACAAACAAGAGGTTTCTTTTTGTAGGTTACTTCTACTCTTTTCTAATCTAATATTCACATGCTAGAATTGAAAATGTAACTGCAACAAAGTCTTGACTACCCTATCCCCAAATATTTGTTCAGCTTTAATGATACAGAATTGACTAATTGTGGAAGACTTTATTTTAAAGGTTTAATCCGGAAATTATCTATAATATCTCAAAATTAACGATGAAGAAGCAGATGGCTGTTTTCAGATTTCTGTAATCTGAAGTTTAACCATGTTAATTTTAAAAAATGAGACACTTTATTTTGTCCACCTTGAAGATACTGTAATAGCGAAGCTCTGGAGCTTTGGGAGACTTAAAAATAAATGAATAAAAAATAACTAAATAAGCTTCTATAGCCTCCTTAAAAGCTTCATTCTCCACTAGTATTTTTGACTTAGATTGTTTAGTCACCTTGCATCTTCCGTGGACTTTCATGATGATCTGCATGGGACACAGGTTCTTTCCATGGGCAATTGCTGACTTTCTTTTCATCTGGACAGTTAGTATCTACAGCAGCATGAATGGGTACTAGCAACTTCAAAATAAGATTCTGAGTGCCGTGAGATCCCTGCAGTAGGTTGACCGTAGCTTTTGAATTTTGAGTCCAAAGAAAAACAAAAAATCACACTATAACTTCTGAAAAGATTTTATTGCTCCTGGGTATGGCATACAAGATGGACATTGGGCCCTTAGTACCAGCTGTTTGACTTCACAGATGTGCTGATGCACCAAACTCCTTGCTAAAGTAGATACAACATTTCCTTAATGAGGAGACCCAAGTCTCTGTGCTGTGCTAGCCTGCTGTTAGCGTCCATTAGTAGTTTGAATATTGCTTTCATAAGCACATTATATTTCTGTTTGAGCATACCTTTGGGTACAAGACTCCTACCGTTCTGAGCTCCATTCTCTTCAGAGTCAGATACAGTCTGTCATCTGGAGTGGACATCTGAGGTGTTTGTTTTCATGAGTATCCGTATGGGAAGTGAACTAATTTGGGGGATTTGGACCAAAAAGGAAGGAACAGATGCCTACAGCTCACACCCTTGCTAGTGCTATGACTTCTTTGTTTGGAGAGAGATTTTCTACAGAGCTTGTTTACGACAGCACCAGTTTATTTGGGTATCTGTGTTAAAAGAGAAACATTTTGTACTCTTTCCATTCTCATTGTTTAAGTTTTGCATAAAAAGATCATCTTAAATACTACACAGTGCATCATTTGAAATGTTCTGCATGTGATTTTTGGCTGTCAGGCCTATTATGCAAATAAAAATTTTGATTATCTTTAAACACTGAGCTTTTTACTATGTTCTGAACAACTGAAATTTCTTGGTTTTGGAAAACTGGATTTCCTGTTCTGTCTATCTGGCACGTATGGTTGACAATTCACTAACATCACCAGAGCAACAGAGCAGGCCAAGAACAAATGTTTGGTTTGTTCTAAAGTAAATATAATATATATATTTTAAAATCAAAAAACGAATATTTGTATACTCAAAATTAAGTGGTAAATGCCTAAAAGCTGGACCAGAATAAAACACATTTTGGTACTGTTGTTGTCACTTCCTCAGTAGTGATTGCATCAGCATGTTTTTCCCAAGACACAGTTTGTAATTTGGAAATTTGTTTTCTGATTAAATGACAGAATAAGTGTGTTTTCAGTTTTTGTAGGCTAGCTAGAGTGAAGTAGGCCTGTTGTGTGTCATCTTATTTTAAACCTCTGTCATAGCTGCTTTGTCCATTTTATAAGAAACTGAGTATCCTCTGGCTGGCTGACTGCCTGCCTCCCTGGCCTGCTACTTGTTTTTTGTGGGTTAAACTTCATAAACCTGTAAGCTCGAGACACAGATAAGAGCTTTGCTTAGAGCAGTGTTTCAGGTATCAGTGGTCCTTTTAATTTAGGCATAGCTTAACTCCTCCTTCGGCAAAACGAGCCGCAAAAATTCTACACCAAAAACTTCTTGATTTCCATGTCACGGTCATATATCTTTATAAATTTGCCAAAGTTATTTTTCCTGGAATTTTAAAGATGTTATGGAATGGAGAATGTCTGTTGGAACATATTTAGTTAACACATTTTTGAATGAGTTTCAGCTGTAAAGATAAGCAGCAAAGTAAGTGCCAGACCAAATAAAAATGAAATATTGAGCAGAATTAGTCATACTTAAAACTCGCACTGCTTGATTCTCAGAGGTTTTGTTTTAGTGCGTGTACCTTTGACTCATCTGATTAATTTCTGGTTTTTGAACTGGATGTCCTGTTCACGTATTAAGTAGTGTTCCAGACAGAGTTTTTTTGGCTGAAACATGAAGTGGTAAAAGTGAAGATATTAACCTAATTTTGACTTTTCTAATTGAAAACAAAATGCTTATTGTTTGTGGTTTGAATAAGCAGAGCAGAAGGTAGGCCAATGGATGTTGCTCATGTACAAAATCCTCAATACTGATTTTCTTTGGGGAAAAAAAACATAATTTAAAAAGCCCATGTGCATTAGGGGTCTTCCTCAAAACAGTGTTAGAGGTGTGGCTAATAATACCTTTCATACGGATTGTTTTTTTCTTTCAAACTCCAAGACTGAAAGTCTTATATTTGATAATGCAGTTAATAGCATCTGTAAACAAAATAAAGATCTACTAATTGTCAAAGCAAGCTGAATCTTCCAATAGTAATAAATTATATAAACTGGAATTTGTGGGAATGGATGGAGAAAACCTGGTGTCATTTAGTCTGGACCAGGATATGAAGCTTAGATAACTTGGTCTTATTCTTTTGCATAATCAATCTGATTTTACCAGTAGTTGATCTTTATTAATGAGGCAAAATACAGTTAAGCTCATTTTTCATATAGCAGCTGACATTTGCATTGGTGCATTTTTCCAAGTTTTTGTGCTTTACTGGTTGTGTCTAAGCTCAGATTTTATAAGGATTTCATCTCTAGTAACTTAATTTTCCAGGCCAAATCCTTGTTTGGTGACTCGAGCTGCCTATATTGATGTCCTTGTGATGCTGAGTACTCATCTGGGGAAGTTTCACATACCAGGTAAGTCAAAAACACTGCTATATAAATCAGATTAAATATCTGTGGGGATATATCTGAGCTGTTTTGTATCTGGAGAAGCAATAATACATTACCTGTACTCACGGCATCTACTGAATGCCAGAGTCCTTTGGGTATTTCAACTGTTTTATATAAAAAGACCATTAATTCTGCCTTGTGGGAGCTAGTTCTGGAGACTGTTGATGAGGCAGATGAGATACTGTTCCCTGCCAAAGGTTGAATCTTGAATTTTGCAATATTTCTAATTCTAGAACTGTATTAAAACCACCACCACCACCACAACAAAATGATCTCTTCCAGCTTTCCAGAATGTGTTACTGGTGCCAGACTGGAAAAACAGAATACTTCTACTCTCCCCTTTCTGATCTTTGGCTTGGGATTTGCCCAATGCTGTCAAACCATTAGTCTTAGCACATCTGGTACTGGACACTCTTTGCAATGGGCTGCAGGCTTTGAATGCAGGAATGAGCTTCCTATACAGAGCAGTTTCAAGGCAGCATACTTCTAGGGAGAATTTTTTTTTGAGTCCTGAATGTTTGTTTTGGACGGGCCATATCTACTATCTGTAATTATCATGTCATAGGAGTATATACTTATTTTTATTTGTATGAAATATAACGTTTTAAAATCCTGATAAACAATTGGTCTTGGTGATAATTTTTAGCAATAAATTAGAAAGAAGGTAGCACATTTACAAAGTAATCTGGATTTGTCATCCTTCCTCTTCATTTGAAAACTCCTTTGTTAAAGATAGCTCTTGAATATTAGTTCTTTCACATGCTTTTTTATCAGAACCCTCTACATCTGCTCCTCTCCTTTGTAATATGAAACATCCCAGTCTTTCTGCATTCTCTTTATATGAAGCTTATTTACTTCTGAATATTCTCATCACTCATCCTTCAACTCTATTTTTATATTCCCTTTTATGATGGAAAAGAGTATTTTAGGTGAGGGCTCCTCATTTGCTTAGTCAGTGAGCATTGTATTACCTTCATCAGTCTCTTTCCTGATTCTTATACCTTTTGTTTTGTTGCTCTGTTTTTAAGTAATTACTGCACATATGCAAAAGTCTTTCTTGACCACTCCATGCCAGGAAACTCAGAGTTTTTGGTAATGTCCCTGACTAGTGAAGACCAGTGAAGGACCACAGCATGCTGTGGCTGTATTACAGGCAGTAGCAAATTAATTTATTTTTCAAAGCTTGTGTGGATTGCTACATGTTAGAAGAATTTCTGTAGAAGACAATTAATTTTGCAGACTCTCTGCTCATGTCTTGCTTACATTTCTATATTTAAAATTATTTGTGCCAGACAGTATCTACTAGGAGTAGAAACCTAGAATGGAAAAAACAAAAACAAAAAAAAACCCTTTTCAAAACATGAAGCTACGTTAGGCAGAATGTAATATATGAAATGCAGAAGCCCTTTTGAAGTGAAGGTGTAGTATGTTTATATTAAATACAATCTGGGTGTCCCTAGACAAGCAAAAGAAAGGCTAAACTCAG
Source organism: Crypturellus undulatus (assembly GCA_013389825.1). Classification (NCBI taxonomy): domain Eukaryota; kingdom Metazoa; phylum Chordata; class Aves; order Tinamiformes; family Tinamidae; genus Crypturellus; species Crypturellus undulatus. The sequence goes on along the minus strand of VWPW01005241.1, from coordinate 853,461 downwards.
CAGTAAAAAAATGAATGTTCTGAGTCCCACACTTGAATATTCTGTAAGGAATAGTTATTAACTGAAGCTTTATACTTGTCTCAAATTAAATGTCTTATGTATGTGTATCTCTGGTTACGAGCCAATTCTTCTCATTTTAATCTTGATTTGTAAAGTTGTTTCAATGAATAAAGGGCAAAGGACAGATCCAAATAAAACTGTTGCTTGATGTGTTTATCTAAGAGGCCCCAGGAAGTGCTGTATATGAGTTCCAGGCCACAGGCTGCACTGATTTTCATCGACGCAAACGGGAATGCAGTGTAATGAGCCTGCAACTGGTTAAAATCAGACCACTTCTAATTGATTATGCCTGTCTAAAGGGGCTACAATTACAAAGAGATTTTCAGAGTACAAACCTGCCTTGTCTTTTCCTTTATTACGATTATTTTCTGTAAGTGATTTGTTGTGTTCAATTAATAAAGTCTGTCTCCTAAAGTGCAGGACAGCCCTGAAGGAATTTACTTCACAAATTCAAATCACCTTACAATGTAAGGAAGACAGGCACTAATGGATACCAAAAGCGTATTGTCCAACTAAAAATTTATTGCCACCCAAGTGATAATTATTTATTTTAAAACAAATAGCAATAACAACAACAACAACAAAAATAGTTAGTCTGATTTGCTTCTTTGGACAGAAGTGTTGCCTGAGTAATGTCATTGGAAAACATCAATTGTTTTTCTTCAATTGATGTGTAAAATCTAGATCCTTTTTTTCAAGCTCTTGGTGTGCCAGAGCACCTTAGGGTTTGGACAGACTGTACAGAATGCCAAGGTAATGTAAGCTTACAGGAATACTTTTTATCCCTTTGTCAGCTATCAAATGCAATTGAAAGAAAATTGAATTGAGCAGCTTATTTAAAAAAAAAGTTAAAATATGTAACCATAAACACTATTTTTGCTTTTATTGGGAGCAAATGAAAGTTCTTATCTGATCTAGGATTATTTGATGAGTTAATGCTTACTTTCAGAATCAGTTATGGTTAAGAAGATTTGGCACATTTATTCCTCTAAAGTTTTGATACACTATATTTAGAGTAATTATTTTTATTGACTTGAAATCTCACCTGTCCAATGTCTTTCCTGTCTATTGGGTAGAGCAATATATTCTTCTTCCAGGTGATGTTCTGGCACTTGTGCCCTGCTAAAGAGCTGCTAAATTATTCTTCAAGGCATCTAGCAGCATTGAAGGTAGGTAGGTAGGGTAGGAACAGAGGTCAGTTTCAAACCTTCACTTCCTGCAAGAAGCAAGTAACACTAAGAGGGAAGATATGCCTAGTCCAGATGAGATGACCAAAGGGCTGCCAGCTCACGTGTATATATTCATAAATACACAAGTGTGCATCGGGAGTCAAAATCAGTGGGAGTCTGTCAAGCTGCAAGGCTACAGATCCACATGTGTGACTAAGGTTACACACTTTTCTGTGAAGCAATCAGAGATGGACCTTGCCAGAAACGGAGTATCAGACTATAAACAGGCTGTACTAGGATACAGTGTTTTTATCTACAAGATTTCTCTATTTAGTTGAATGTGTGAGCTTTTGAAAGGGCCTGTCACAATCCTACTTGCTTTCAGATCTTCTCTTGGAAATCAGTGTTGAATCCAAGCAGTAGGATGACAGCTCACATGGTTGTGATCCAGTAGGACTGGCAGCTCAGGAGCCAGAGCAGGAGGTGGCAGTGAAAGCTCAGCTTTGGAGGGCTCATCTCTTTGTAACCATTGAAGAATGCCACAATACAACATGTTCAAATTTTCTTTTGTGTTGGCTTTTCAGAGCAATTTTCTGATAGCACTTTGTCAATTCATGGAATGAAAAATGGATTCAACTCAACTGAAATATACTTGGCTAATATACTTGACTAATAACTTTACTTGACTAAGCACATTTTATATGGAGTTGAGTTCAACAATAGGCACTTGTCCGTAAAGCATTGTATTGCATTTGTAAAGCAAGTCAACATAAATAAAGTAGGATAAAGAATAGAAATCTGGGAAAAGATGAGAGAGAAATTGCTAAAGATTCAAATGACAGTCTGCCATGTTTGTAGTCTTGGATTGTGTTGCCAGTACTGATACTTAGTCTCTGATGATGATGATGTGTCTGGTTGTCTTTAAAAGAAAAGCCTCTCACAACACACGCTTGTTGATACTGAGAGCTGTCAAAGATGACAGTAGTCTAGACAGCCACCGTAAAATTACCTAATCCAACAGAAATGCATAATCATACTCCTGTATATTAAATGGTAAAGGGGTGAAACAAGCCCATTTTAGGTTTAAAATATAGAAGAAATTCAAATAATTTCTGTCAATCTCAAGCGTATTGCATAATCTCTGAGAGGAAGGATCAGTTGAACTGGCAGTTTGCTGATGGCGAGTTAATTCCTGAACAGGGTGCTTTTTCTCTCTTTGGTATATATATCTAATCTGTGAACAGACTCAACAGAATAGTTCCTCTCTGCCACCATCTGGAAGAAAAGAACAGTAGAGTAATCAGGGAAGATTCACAGTAGATTGCAGAGAGCCCAGGCCTGGAAGCTAGCTAGGCTTTGAGGAGGCTCCATAGCTCAGGGATTTAGCAGGTCTGGTAATCCCATTTTGCTCCTCTCCCTTTCCTCTTTCTTTTTTTTTCCAGATGGCTAAGGACAATTTACCATCATGTACCTGCCTGGGAACTTCAGTTGGTTGTAATAAATTAAACAATCCATCATATCTAACCCCAAAAGACTTAACTGCCCGTCGAAATTGTGCATGTCCCACACTGTTAAGAAATTTCTAAAGATAACAGCAAATGCATGTTTGAAGTTAGAGATCTGTTTTGCAAAGTGTTTGTCTCCCCATCTCATCACGTGTGGATGTTACATGCTATGACAGTGTAAAGGGCATAGGGATTGTGCAAGGCTGCAAGATGTTAATGTACAGTGCTGAGGAGAACCAACTGCATGTGCAAGAAATGCCTCTGTAAAGGAGGAATTTGTTCTTCCTGTCCCAGACAAATAAGGAACTGTAAGGGGAAAAAAGAAAAAAGAGAAAAAAAAAAAAAGACAAACAAACAAACTCTTGGGACCTTCTTCTCCCCATCATCATTCTGAGCAAAGCTGACTTCTTTTTTGCCAGTGCCCTTGTTTGGTCAGCCAAAATTGGCTCTTCCGTCTGGCAGCATCTGGTTCAAACTTTACAGTGTTTGTTTGCAAATAAAAATGTATCTTTCCTATATCTTAGCAACAGGGCCAGACATTTGCTTTGGAATCTAGTATGCTAGTATGTTTTTTTTTTTTTTTTTTTTCTTGGCTTAGTCAGAAATTTTGATGTAGACCAAAGAAAAGAGTTTACTTAAACTTAGGCAGCAAATAAAATATTTACATGAAAGCCAGGAAAGATTTCTTGATGATGCAATTAAAAGCAGGAATATTTCTGCTGCACGGTAATAAGACAGGGCTCTTCTTTTCCTTAATAAAGATTCAGATGTGTGAAAAGAAGAGCATTGGGGAGCAGCATGCAGAACACAGGAGGAAGCAGGAAGGATTGGCTCTCTAGCATACCAAGGCTGAGCAAAGATACAGACAGAAACAGGGACATCTGTATTGCGATACAGTCTTGTATCACAGTCTCTGCAAGTTAGTATTTCTAGGAGCTCTACAGTGTTTGTATGTGAAAATAATTTTCTCCCTTAAGATGTGAGTGAAGTGATGCTGGCCTTGCAGAATTCAAATGAAGGATTAGCAAACAGTTCCTTGACTTAGTATGTGGCCATCTCCTGAAGTTAAAGGAACAGTTATCACTATCTGTGATGCCAGAGGGTATCAAGCTCTAGTGAAAGTGGCAATGATGAAAGAAACAAAACGAAACAAAACAAAACAAATACTATTCCTCTCTCTCTGGACACTTAGTATGGCTCTGCCTTTCCTTGCTCTGACCCTTCCATCCCATTCAGACTGGATCTGAACAACTGATTTTGTGGAATTATGTATGGCTAAAATGCAATTTTGGGCAACACTTAAGAATCTGGAAGGATCCAGACCTCTAAAACTGAAGCCATTTCTCTCTTAGGAACAAGATGCTTGAACTCAGAACTTTTTCTTTTAACTGACTAGGATTATCGGTGGTGTCTTATAAGTGTAGTAACTAGGAGCCATGGTCTAATCCTTTCCAAGGCAATCAGTTCAAAAATTAAGGAATTTTAGCAGCTGGATAGTTGTCATGTAACACAGAGATAAATGCCAGTTTGTTACAATGCCAGTTTGGAATGCCAGTCTATTTGAAGGATTTTTAGAAAATGCAGCAATAAAATATACAAATTTACATGTTAAGAGATAGGAGGCATCTGTGTTACCTAGAGGATTGTTATTTGCTGCTGTGATAGGTTCTCAGTGAGACTGCAGGTTCTACAACAAGCCAGTGCAGAAAAAAAAAACTGTAGGGAGAACACATCTGATTGAACTAATGGGTTAGGTAATATGTCTGCACATCACAAATTTCTTTGAAAATTACTCCAGAATTACTCAGAAAATATCTCTTCCCTCTATGCTAGACAAATGTATGACTGCCAAGTTTCTATGTAAATGTCAAGTGTTGAAGGCTTTGAGAGAACTTGAATATTAAAGGACAGGATATTTAACTAGAAATAGAAGGATTAGGGAAATGTGTCACGCGCTACAAGAATGCAATAAAATAAGTATTCAATTTGTATTGTAACTTCATGCCAAATTCAACAATTTAATGTTAATATTTTGTCAGGCTTTTTGGTAAAGCTTAGTGTTTAGCTAATTCTAAAGAGCCAAGTTATATCGTAATCAATTATCTTCTGTAGAAAATAAAGAAATCTAACCAAATTGAATTTAATCTTTTCTATCTTTAGTGTATTTTGAGATAAAACTTCAAAATTCCCAGTTTCAGCACTCTTCTCTGCACTTGAGTTTATTTTTTTCAGGATTTTTTCTTATATCTTGCTTTCATTGAAATTTTGTAGGGTATAGCACTGTAATTTTCATGCAGTGCAAGATGTACAAGTGTCATCACTGTGGAGTATCCTACTTTCAATATTATAAAATCATTTGTTCCTGTGGATGATGGAAAAAATGATGAATTTGAGGAATGTGACGACTTCACTCTCTAGGTGTGGGTGTGCGCATGTATGTGTGAGAGTGCCCACGCGGGAGAGGGAAGTTTGCTTTTTATTTTTCTTTCACTTTGTGTCAGTGTTGCCAACTAGTGGTGACCTTTCCACTAACTCCTGGAGATGGCTGGGCAGTAAAGAAGGTCTTCCGGGTGCAATTTGGGATGATTAGATGAATGTAAATGACTAAAATGTCATACTTGCTGTGTCATTGCACATACAATGCCTTAGGATGCAATCCCTTTTCTCTTAACTGCTTAGAGTTAATATGCATACAAAGAACGTACTGGATTTTTAAGGAGTAAATTTGCAACTATTGATGGATGCAGGACAGATCTATTTATTAAGACAATGTCTCTTTTACACAGTAAGCTTTTCTGACTAAAGTTATGTGAAGAGTGGGACTTTCACAAATGCCGCAATGGCCTTGTCCTTATGTCTGCTGATTTCACTTCCAGCTGGTAGACCTGCAGAGATTGCAATCTGATCACCAATCTGATCTCTCACTTCAGAGCTATTCTATCAAGTGGACTGTATATTTGTGTTTGGTGCTTTTCTGGATGAAGTACGTTCTTTTCAGGCGTGTTTAGTAAAGTAGGTTTGCATTAATCACTTTGAACACCAAAACATGCAACTTGCAAGACTGTGTTAGTTTAAGAAAATACTTAAGAAAATCCGATTATAACTGGCAGAGTTGTACTGAATTTTCTTTTGTAATTAGGGGTAGTTGCTGTTTGACATGAGGTAAAACCTGAGGATCAATGTGCAAAGTATTGTAGCATTTTTCAAGTAGTTTAAAGCTTTGATTTCACCTATTGAACAATGTAAACAATTTTCTAAAAAGTTTGTGTCCTTATTTCTTTTTATTTAATTATGAATACATGACATCTAGAAAAGACATTTAAAAGTATAGAATGAGTTTAAAATGAAGGATAACTTTGCTATCATTTCATATCTGAATTTACCTTGTAAGATATTTTTCATGCCGTGAGCTGTTTAAATTCAGAATCGCTTCCTATCTAGAACAGATGATCATCTGCTTGTTACTTTACTTAGCTTTATTCTCATTTCAGGAACACAATTGTTTGGATTTTGGGAAGAGTTGAACACTATAATTTCAGAGTCTGAATTGATGACAGGTATCCCCAACTTGTCTACAGTGCCAGGACTGACACAGTATCTTCAGAGCATCACCAAACTCGTAATATCAGTGCTGCTGGTGACCGCAGATCCTGACATCCAGAGCAATTCATCTTTTGCAGAGAAAATAGCCCAACCATCATTGTCAGTAGTTACTCTTCTTCACTGTGAGTTTCATGAAGTACGTCTGCTTGTCTTGGAGGCAGTGCTGATTTGGTTGAAACAAGTAAATTCCAAGCAGATTACAGAAAAAGAGAGAGGTGTGCTGTGCTTACTCTGTGATGTAGAAGATACTCTGCTCACAACTGCTGTGAAGGAGAGTAATCCCCAGTGCTTTTGCAAGGTAGGAGATTGCTATTTTATTCAGAGTGAATATTTTCAGTAAATAAAATTCTTAACTTAGTATTTTTGTGCCATTATATGTTTGTTTTTAATATTATGTAAGTGGGATCTATTTTTTTTTTACATTGAATAGGACCTGTGCTTTAATCCTATAAGAGATGTTCTTGCTTAAAAGTAAAAACCTACACTTTCTTTTTAGCACCATCAGGGGAGAGCCTTTGTAGTTGGCTTTAAATCGGTGCTTTATTCATCTCAAATGTACACATTCATGATGAGATTGTTTGTGAATTCTTTTTGAATGATGTGTGCAGGTGCTGGAAATTCTTTATAATATGGATCTCCGAAGTGTGCTTCCAAAGACTGAATGCTCTATGAAAATGAATCCAAATGAACTCTTAATCTGGAGTTTGAATATTGTAGATATCTCCAACAGGTATGGTCCCTCATGATTACCAAAATCATACTCTTGAAAAACTTTTAAATATTCAATTGCCCATTTATTGTTTTGAGTTTTTCCTGTTGATACAAGTCCATATTTCACAAAAACTGAGTTAGGCTTATTTTGGAAAAGGAGATCTTGAAAACTCTTTTGGGAGACTTATATCCAAAATATTTTAAAGACCTTCAAGTCAGTGACAAGCACCCCATAAATCTCCACTGATACAGTTCATGAAATCATAATTTACTACAGCCATCAGATAATACCTCTAAATATAGCTCTGTTTGAAGGGTGGGGGGTGTGTTGGGAAACACAACAGTACAATAGTTATTAATCCACGCATACACTAATCTGCTCTCAATCTTTCATCCATTCTATTTAGTTTATCTATGGGACGTCTGTAGAAAGATCAGATCTGATCTGATGGATCTGATTTTACTTTTTGGGTTAGTAGAAATAGTTATCCCTAAAACCAAAATCCTGAAATATAAGTCTTAGGCATGAATCGTTCTTTGTAAATTACTTGAATTCAAGTTTTCCTTCTTGTGTTCTGTGGGATGTCTAGCAAGCACTAGTGGCTTGAATTAATGTACATTGTATGTGCTGTCCTGCAGGCTGAACACATACGCTGAGTGCTGATGGTGCTCATTTATCACATTGTTTGTGGATGAGTCTGAATCCCAAACCAGCTTTAGGCAAGCCCTGTGTGCACAAGAGAAGAAAATTCAGACTTAGCCTATACAGGACCTGGCTGCACACCTCTCTGGAGTCAGGTAGACAGAGCTGGCTGGGCCTGGGCAAGCGGTGCCTGCTCTGGTTGTGCCTGCTCTGGCTGTTACAGTGCGCCTAGTGTGACCTGCTGTCACCACATCCTATGGGCAGCTTGAGCGGGTGATCTCGAGTCCATTCTTCAAACTGAGACTTAGAGGCATCTGAAGCTTGGGCTGTCTTCACATGGTGGGGATGTCAGCACGCCTCAGCTACAGATCCTGTGAAAGGCACTAGGACACAGACAAGCGGAGAAGGGCTAGGATGTGCTTCAGCCCTCGCACGGTTTGCATTCAAGTCGACACTGAAGGTCTGTCTTCTGACTAGCAAAATCTTGGTCCCCAAAAAAGGTTCTGTTTCCCACTTTTTCCTCCTCCTAAACTTGAAGTGTATTTCTTGGACAGATTGATTGTCAGTTCTTGGGAAAAAGAGCTTAGGACCTCTCTGACCATGTCCCCAGGGAAAAGTTATTCCCCCAGGAAAAATTAATAGAGTGGCTCCCCAATCCAAAATCTTCAGCTTCCAACTCAGGCAAAAAGATATCCACCAGGGAGTTAAAAGGTGTGGGAAGTTGAAGGATTAATGCTCTATTATGAAATCCTCCGGGACAAAAGATTTGCTTTCATCCTGTCTCTATATCAAGCTTTTCTCACCTTCCCATTCCTAGATAGTATTTGATAAGAGTTTGCATTATGCAGGCCTGTATTTGCTTTTGCATCTATGTAACTGTTAGTGTTTGTTTTGAAATAGCTCTCTTGAATCAAAATGCTTCTGTCAAGTCAGATAGAAATGCTGAAAATGTGGAATCAGTCTGTATTCTGGGCCACGTGCTCTAGGTGACCCTGCGTGTGCAGGAGGTTGGACTGGATGTCCTCTAGAGGTCCCTTCCAGCCTTGGGTATTCTATGATCCTATGATTCACACTGAAAGAGTGGCTGTGTCTGCCCGTTGACAGCAGACTGGACCAAAAGAGAGAAGGTGTATTGAGTTTGAGGGCAATACCATCCTGTTTCTAAAAATGATGCTAGTCTCTTTCTGAAACCATATAAACATCATACTTTGCATTACCAATGTGTAATCTTTAGGGTTTAAACTATAGTATAGCAGCATATAGCTGTGCACATTTGCTGCTGATTTGATTTTCTCTAAATTTGCCAAGTTTACATGATGGTGTGGAGCGTTTGTTTCTGGAATGAAGCAGGGTACATGTTAAAATACTGACTGATGTTGGTGAAGATGGAAGCAGCTGAAGTAACAGACTTTATTGCGGAGGTGTTGCTGTTCTGCCCTGAGCCCAGCACCCCAGGAGCCAAAGTGCCAGACACCGTCTCCTTCGGCCCTGTGGGCTGTCCGGAGGCTCGGGAGCTGGAACCTGATGTGTTCTGACACCAGGAACATCCTTCTGTAGAAGAGAGATACCAGGAACTTCACCCTGCTTTGGAGAGATGCTTTTGTTTATCATTTAAAATAATAAAGTCTGGTTTGTTTAATTGGATTCTACTTATTAATGTTTTTCTATAGTGTAGATAGTAAATAAATATGAGAGAGGTAAAAATAAGAGCATTACTTGCTCTTATTCAGTGCATAAACTGAAAACTTAACCGAAGCTGAGGTCTATAAAAATTCTTGAGTGCTCAGCTTTTACAATAACTACTGATGGTGATCAAGAATTACTAAAAGCAATCTATTTTTTCTTTTGGAGATGAAATGACAGAAATAACGGTATTTTTGATACATTCCTTATCTTGTTTTCTCAGTACTGAAATTCAAAGCATAGCTCTCAAATTTGCCTCAAAGCTGGTTGTTCATCTTCTACAGAATCATCAACAGGTAAGGGAAATAGGGCTTCTTAACAGTTTTCTATTTATAGAGGGTATTTTTTTTGCTTCTCTTTGTCTTTAGATAGGAGCCTTGTCCTTTTTTTTGGGAGGAGGGGGGCTGTAAGTTTTTCTAATGAATTCTGGTTGATTTCCGATAGCATCCAAAGCTGTCACTTCACTGTGGAAACAATGTCCACAGTAATTAACGCGTGTATTGAATCCATTCCATATATTAAAGTGTATTTTTTTTTGTGGTTTCTAATAACTAGGGAGCTAATATGAGACCTAAATCTAAAGGGAAAACAGGAAAGCTGAAGCTGTGGTTGGGTATAGTTCCCATCTTTACCGTGTGCAGTATGACTTTACTCAGCCTGAGACTGAAATCGCTCAGAAGAGGAGATTGTTTTTAACCTGCTGCATGATGCTCTGGATCTGTCCCTTTGTGCAGTGCTGGTGCATGGGCCACGTAATGGGTGTCACCACTTCCTTGCTTCCTCTTAACCGCGCTTACCACAGAGTACCAATGTATAAGATTGTACAACAAGATTTGCCCAGGACTGTGTTGCTGTCAAGCAAAATACATGTGGCATGGTCAGTCAGTTTTGGAATAGACATATGGGACTCACCAGCTCAAAAAAATCTGCATTTACTGACAAGCAGCATTTCTTCAGTAGTCTGTAGTTTAATGTGGTGGCAACCACTACCACTAGATTTTACAGTGTACTTATCATGTTTATTCTGTGCTTACAGATTTCAGAAGAAGTCCTAAAAAAGTGGATTCAACTGATAGTTTATTCATGTGGAGATGAGCAAGAGACAGAGATGCTGTTAGCAGCTGCAGAAGTACTTAAAAATATAACATCATTTTTTTTGATCAATGAAAAGCTCATTCTTGGTAAGTAGTTTGAATACTCTAGTTTTCTGATTCTGTTTAGATTAGATCCAGTAATGAATATCTTAAAAATGTATTATATACACATATGTATACACAAACAGTCAAAATACATTAGACAGGGTTTTTTGTAGGATTTAATATACTAAACATACAAACTTATTTTAAATTATGGTACAAAAAGCTGTTGTGCAGATCTTCTTGCAGTAACTCTGGAGTAGGGGGAACATCCAGAGACACTGGCACAGTTAGGTCTCTAGGCCACTGTGCACTACTGTGTGGATTTACAAACTTCCAGTTGCACTCTGATATGGACTCATGAAATACTCTACTGTGATGTGGTTATGCTTTTCATTTAATGCTGTGAGCATAACCAAGTGCTGTTGGCTAAAGGTGGAAATTATAAAGTTCAACACATTCTACTGTGAGGAAAAAAAAAGCCAACACCCAAAAAGCACCAGGAAAACAAACAAAAAAAACCCCAACAAACAAAAACAAACAAACAAAAAAACAGACACAGCCGTCTCCAACAATACCTTCCTGGCCTATAGGCAAAATTAGGTGAAATTCTCTGGTCTTTTTGCCAAAGGGGATATATCCTCCCAGCCATTTCTTTTCCTTTTGGTCTTCTGTGAATATAGATTAAGGAAAGTTTTGTGACTGAAGGGACAGGAGTTATCTAGTCCCAAAATAGTTTGGTGGTAGGTGATAAAGTAATCCATTTTCCATTTAGAATGAGGCAGTAGGCTTTAAATACTTCTTTTTTTGTGTTTTTGTGTTTGTTTTTTTGTAAAGTTTTATTCCAAAATAAATACTTTTAATCTGTATTCACCTATATAGACTAGATACATATTTTTTGTTAGACAAGGAGTATGTTAGTTATCACATCAACTTGCAGTGCAGAATGATTCTCTTAAATGGGAAGTTTATGCATGTGTAAACTCTTTTGAGCTTACTTGCTTGGCTATCTATTATTTGAAGCAGAAATTTAAAAAAAAAAAAAGAAAAAAAAAAAGGAAAGAAAAAAATGGTTTGAATTGGAACTGAGGTCATTTCAATGTGGAGTGGTAATCAATACAATAAACTTTCTCAAAGTTCATTAATAAAGGGAACATCAGTGCAGGTCAGTCCCCCTTGTTCTTCGTTACTGTTCAGTCTTCTTGGAAAATCCATTTGCAGTCCTTTCTCTCTCCGAGGGATAGGATAGAAACGTATCTAATTGGGAAAACTGGCTGTTGTATCTAGAACAAAACAGTTATTCCGATCTAGTTGTATCAGTGTAACATTATTACACAAGTGCATTATGCTAGGAGAAAAAAAAAAAAAGGCAGCCTCTATCTGAAATAGTAACATTCTATGCTACTATCAAATAGAGGAGTTTTATGAAATATAGGATGATGCTTCTGCTGCTGTAGTAAACCCTCAAGCAATTCATTTTGTCCAAACAGTGAAATAGGTTTGCCTGGCTAGAGTTGCAGTACAAATCTCTGAGACACTATTGATATCATAGTTGAAGAACACCAGCACACTTAAGGAGCCACTTCATTGTCCTCCGAGGTCACCAGAAAATAGAATCTACAGCTGTCAGCCCCTGTGGCTAGTACTACCAGCAATATCTGAGCAAAATGTGGTTTGGCAGCGCCACTCTAGGCAGACTGCAACAGACATTCATGAGGTCAGTGAGTTAGTGGACCTTCAGTATCAGAACATCTGCTGCTACTGCCCAACAGGAACTCTGCTCTGCTAGAGACTGGAAAATTCAGAGGATCCATGACATAAAGTTGCTTCAAAGCTGTCCATCCTCTTATCAGTTCCAGAGTGAGTCAGCAACCTAGATCAAGTTCACACATGTGCAGAAAGTATTTTGATGATGATCTCACTTGTATTTCCAATGCATTGCAAATGCCTTTCTCCTGCCCCGCTTAATGTTTCACAGAATTTGTCATTTTTAAGTGCAAAAATGAAGCTCTGTAACTTTTCTGAAGTTAAAAAAGTTTGAACTTTTTAAGAATTCTTAATTTTCTCTATAAATACCTAGGTCTGTCTGATACACTTGCTCTGTGGAAATGTGTGGTTTTCCTGCTGCAGAATGAGGATTTGGTAATAAGGGACACTGCTGCTGAGGTTATACAACTGGCACAGTCTCAAAGGAAGAACAGTAAAGGAATAGGTATGTTCACTTTCTTTCTGCCTTTAAATATTTTTGAATACTTGAGAAACAGAAATATTTTTATTCTTGTCACAAAAGTTGCTAGCTGTAAAATGATTCATGCATTTCTTATAAATACGTACTGTGGAAGATAACAGAAAATCATGAAATTTTACTCCCAAAAGGGTTTAATTGTTTTTGTGTGTGTGTGTGTTTGCAGTATAACTTGCATATGGTTACACGACTATGTAAAAAGACAACAGCAGTTGTCTTTTGAGCTTTATGGTTCTTGCTATGATGAGTCAACTATTGCATAAGGAGTAATTTTGAAAATGCCTCAATACCAACATTGGTCTAATGTAATGCAATAGAAGATGCTATTTGAATACCAGGTCATTATAATAGCCTGGTCACAGCAAGATAATAATCTGAGAAACAGAATTCAACTCATTGATTCATTATTAGACCTTGAAATACATTTAGATCTAGATCAGCAAAGACAATTCTCAGCACACCCACAATGTGCTTTCGAGGATGTGGGCCTTTGTGTCTGTGCCCTAATTTCCTCAACCCTGTTAATATTAAAATAACCACAAAATGTGCGTAGGCTTAACTAATTATTGTGTTTTGCTTTGAGAGTCTTTGCTGAGACATTCTTCCATGTGTTGTGAATAAACATGAATTTACCAGCGTGCCAGTCTCTCTCCGATGGTCCCTGTCAGTCTGTGGCATTCAACACTGACTACCCGGCCCCACCTGTTAGCAGAAGAAATCAGCTGGCCATCTCCATGTAAACTTAACCTATTTTCTTGATAAAGAATGGATTACCATAAAAAAAGGAGGAGGAGGGGGTTAAGTACATGCTTGTCACTACTGTAAATGGAAGTAACCATGAATGGGCTCATATGGCAGATGTACTTTTTGAGCTGGTGCTGCTTAAGGCCAGTCCTAGGCAGTAGGAAAAGGAGGGATGTGTTAAGGAGGATGTGCCTGTTAGTTCCCACAGCTCAGATTCCAGCACTTCCATCACAGTTCCAGCAAGTCGCTTCATCACAGCTATGGTTCCCTCTGGCACCAAGAGGCTCTGTGCACATGTACTGTTAGACAGTCTCAGTCTGGGTATTATTTCTGTCCCCTGACATGAGTCTTTGGGGCCAAAGACTCCAATGTCATCAGAGGGTGCTTCCTCTGGAAATCATGCAAGGCTGGAGTTTCTCTCTGGCTCATGTATTTTATCTCTTTTTCTTTGTTGTATCTTTATGCCAAGGAATGTTCCCCTATAACTGCATTAGATGCTGAGGGCTCTGTCCTACTGATTTATACTGAGGTCACATCAACCCTTGCTGTTATAATTTGTCACTTTGTAAAGCAGAGGTGAATAGAGTTGAGGAAATAACATCATAATTGGCTTTTATTTTCCATGTTCCTAATTAGAGTAGAAGTTCATGGCCGCAGCCTTGTGTTAACCCCTTAGTTAAACTTAGTTGTCTCTTCCCATTCTTTCACTTATACTGCTTTTCATTAAATCAGTCTCCTTTGTCTGTGAATAGTAAGAAATGCTACTTCTGAAAAAATAAAAGTGATTTCTTTTCCTCCTTTGTTCTACATTTTCGTAATTGTTCTACATCAGTCCTGTTCTTTCCCGCACTAAACTCTTCCTGCTTCTGTGTTTTGCTTTGCTTTCAAGTTTTTGAGGGAGAAACACAAGAAGATTGTCGAGGTTAACAGTAAAAAGCTTCCAGTTTATATATATACTTTTTCTTATAACTATTACAGGACATTTTTTCTTTCATGTATGTTTTGTTGAGTAGCAGAATGAATGCATGGCAGTGTGGTCGTGTCAGATAGTTACGTTTTTTCAAGTCACTTATAGACAGTGGAACCAGAGGCAAAAAGTCCAGTCATTTGTGTGGTTTCACCTCCAACAATAGCCTCTACCTGTGTTAATTCTTTGAAATTTTATGCAAGTTCCTGGGAGAAAATATGAATTTTGTTATTCCCTCATGGCTTTTAGTGAGAGTTAAAAAAAAAAAAAAAAAAAAAAACACGATTTCCTCTAGTGGCTAATCCATGCAGTTTTGGATCACTCCAGTTATGAGGGCAGTAACCTTGCAGAGGATGAAACTCAGGATAACAAACGTGATAACAGATCCTCGTTGTCACAGTTACAGCCTGTTTTCATTTGGAAGGAGGAAAGCACAGAAGATCAAACACACTGGTTCACAGGAGGGCTCCTTCAACCCCTCAAACCTCAAATTTTTATGGGAGGCAATGTACTGTACCAGTAAATTCATTTTTTTTTATTCAAACAGAGAAGCTGAATTTAATTTTGCAGTGTGTTTAAAAATGGATTAAAGGTATGAGGTGAAAAAGTTAAGAGGTTAACTGCAGTCATTTTCTGAACAGATCAGGCCAAACAGAATCCTATTTCATTAGAAATGTGAAAAACTTCTGTTTTGCTTTCTTAAAATACCAACCTAGGAGGCAGTTAAGTTTTTACTAATAACTTGAACAATATGAACCCAATGTGTAACTTGAGGCATTGTATGTACACTTTGTTGTTGTTTCCTCGTGCATTGAGGTGTAAACTTCTGTGGGATTGTTTTATTCCTTTCAGTAGGAGGGAGGGTACAGGAAGTATTGTATTCAGTGTAAATGTAGAATAGTTTCTTTGAAATCTAATTAAATTAGTGACCCATGGCTGTGTAAAGTCTAGACCTATTCACAGCAGTGTTTCTTATCCCAGGGGTTACTCTTTACAAAAAAAAAAAAAGATCATTTAAGCTGTGAAAAAGAAAAGTTTTACTTTCTTTACTAATGATCACTTTACAGAATATTCTGAAAGAGTAAGATAATTGAGAAAGAAAAAAAAAAAAAAGCTATATCCACTGTTGTGTCCTTTCCTCTATGACTTTGTTATTTACAGAGGAAGATGTGTTACCTTATGTAAAGTTATGAACTTGTCTGTGTTAGAAAAGTCTAAATAAACAATTCCATAAAACAAATATCTTTAGACAGCTTGACCTTTATTTGGTAAATCACTGAAATAAGCTTAAACTGCTTTAAGAGCATTTTTAGTGTTGTCAGCATTAGCACCAATTTAACTGACACAAAATTGCCTCAGCTGAATCAAGTTTCGCTGAGCAATTAGATCTTTGAAAGTCCCTGAAGGATTTAGGAGTCTAAATGTTCTTTTCAAGTGAACCGTAGGCCTCAGGAAGCTTTTGCTACACGTACTGTGAAGCTCCAGTGTGGTATAGAGATGGGCAGGTGAGTGAGGGGCTCCAAACTGTGGGGCTCAGTAGGGTTTGTGCAGCATGGAGGAGGTGAGTGGGCCCACTTGGAGCCACATGGTCACCACTTTGCTGCTTATGACTCACACGTAGCTTATGACTTCAACATGTGCCAAGTATCTGTGAAAATTAGTCTATTTTTTTCATTATTTCCTAAAGTTCTTGTGTAATCTGAGGTTAGGTCTGAGGCTGCAAGTGATGTAGTTGATTTTGAACGTATTGCCGCTTTAATCCACTGGCCAAAAGTAGATAGGTGGATATGTAAGATATATCTTTGACAGTGGAAATAATATCTAGCTGATACTCATATGGTAGGAATTTCTAAGTAGAATCATAGAATCACAGAATTGTTAAGGTCGAAACGCTCCTGCACACACATGGTCACCCAGAGCATGTGGCACAGGGTGGCATCTAGATGAGTTTGGAAGATCTCCAGAGAAGGAGACTCCACAACCTCTCTGGGCAGCCTGTGCCAGTGCTCCGTCACCCTCATTTTTAAGATTTTTTTCCTTAAGTTCCTCTGGAACTTTTGGTGTTTCAGTTTGTGGCCATTTCCTCTAGTTCTGTCGATGGCCACCACTGAAAAGAGGCCAGCCCCATCCTCTTCACTCCCTCCCTTGAGGTACTTATAGACCCTGATCAGGTCCCATCTCAGCCTTCTTTTCTTCAGGCTGAACAAACCCAACTCTCTCAGTCTCAATTAAAAGCTTTCTTTTCTTAAAAAAAGAAAGAAAGAAAGCACAATTAAAAGCTTTCTTCTCTTTTCTTGTTGATTGTTTCCTTCCTAATACATTCTACTTTTTATTCTCAGCAAAAATAGTGTTTCTGAAAATGACTAATATCCTGTGGTTCTTTTTTATTCGCCAACAAAAAGCATTCAGCTAGTGGCAGTGCTGGTTTTGCTGGGCAGGAGGAAGCCAAGCCCTTTACACCAGCTGACTAACCCTTGGGAAGGCGATCCCGGTCCCGGGGAGAAGGAGGCGGCACAAAGCGCCTCTGGGGAACTGGAGATCCTCGGGCAAGTCATTGTTGTCAGCCATTGATCTGTGTTTTACTGGCCTGTGTATCGCTGTCTTTTTTTTGTTGTTGTGAATCATGTTTTCTTCCTGGGAAAAAAATGCTGTTTATTTCCTGTGCCTCTAGTCTTTTTTTTCCCATGCTTTATGAATATAGAAGACAAACTCCAAAATAATGTTTTTTCCTGACACAGAGTTTGTGTCTCTTGCAGAAATGGCTTATTTGTATGGGGACTTGAGGAGGGGAGGAAAGCATTTAGTGGAGGCAGGAAGGGAGAAGTATGAAGATTGGAATAAACTATACTAACATTTGGAAGAGCAGAGGAGAGAAGACATCATGCTCAAATTTATGTTCCTTCCTCCTGTCCTCTAAAAATAATTTTTCAGTGAACCTAAATCTCTAAATCTCTGCAGAAGTTTTCATGCATCTGTGCCCTCAGAAGATCTTGCAAGTGACTCTCGAAAGGAGTGAGAGATAGTGCGGTCTGTGTGATGTGAGCATAGCACAGTGGTCTGGCATTCATCACCAACACCGTGGGTGATATCAGCAAATCGTGGGTGTCAGGTGTGATCTCAAAGCTTGTACCCTAAATGTTCCTTACGACGGAGCCATGAAATATTTTGGGACAAGTGACTTGGATTTAATCTGTTCTTATTCATACTGGAATACAGAAATATGGGGCAAAGCTGCAATGCTAAAAATATTGTTGTCATTGGGAATGTTCAGCTGCAAGAGAAGAGCACTGGGACTAAAAGCATCCCACATGCTACACTTGAAACAGCAAAAAAGTATATTTTGCTTCATTTTTTTTCACTCAATTGCTTGTCAGTATTTGAAACTGAATGTTTTCAAGTGCTTCTTTAAAGCACATGCAAACAGAAAGAGCTTTTCTTCCACATGTTTACCAGTAGGTAAATGTGTTAAAAAGATTTCTTAGAGCTTTAATTCATCAGAATGTTGAGTTGACCCTCCCCTAGCACCTCACCTGACCTAACCATCTACATACAAAGTGGTGGGGCTGAGCTGTGCGGCTGGCAGGTAGCTGGCGTCAGAAGCTGTGCAGGGCCGCCCTGAGCTGCGTGCAAGTGCCAAGGTGCTTGTGCTCTGTTGAATAAAAGAAAGAGATTCAAAAAATATATTTATAATTCTGACTTCCATCCGCTTAATGCCCTCATCTTCTTGCCCATCTTGAGAATGGACTCACCACTTTTTGCTTAACTTCTGTGCCTTCTAGTGAGGCAAACAGGAAGGCTGTGGTGAACAAGTCTTGGGTTACTCTGATGCTGGACAAAGATCAATGTGTAGGGTTCAGCTTTTCTCAGGCACCTGGTGACTTGATATTCAAGTTAGGCTAATAGACCTCCTCATGAGCTGGGGCCCCAAACAGCTGCTTTAGTTGCAGCTGCTAGAACCAGTTCTGGTGGCTGCCTGGTTTTGAGCAATAGCAGCTAATTAACCAAAGATAAACAAGGGAGCTGCCTGCATGCAGCTTGCTTCTAGGATGTCTTGACTGGAATCTGTACTAGGATCATAGGTGACAGTTTTCCTTTTCTTGATTTAAGTGTGACTTAGGCATAATATTCACCAAGATTTTTCAGAGATGTTATGGAGGGATGGCAAAAAGCACCAAGTTAGAACTTGTCTGATGAGAGGAGATGGGAGCAGCTCCAGATTTCCTATCTTGAAAGACTGTAGGCTGTAAAGAGGGCTAGTGAAGGAGACTGTACAAGAAGGCTGGGCAGAAAGCTGTGCAGAGCCGGCTGTCTCAGCTCCCCCACGCGCCTGCCTGAAGATGCAGGATGTTAATGGTGTGAGCGGGTACAGGGCCGTGCAAGTGCACCCAGCAGCTGGCGCATCTGCGTTGTGGCCACGCGGCAGTCATTGCTGTGGTAATGGCAGAGAGTTAGGAGCCTCCCACAGTCTGACCGGTTTCGAGCCCTTCCTACTGCCCTAGGTGGGAACAAAGACAGAGTTGGAAAAGACTTTTACAAGTTCCTGTGTAAAAGAAGTACACCCTGTAAGCCCAGTGGAGAAGCATTAGCCGCATTTTACAGTATTACATTCAAACGTGAGGTGTGACTGCCCATTCAGAAGCGCTGCAAGGTGTTGAAAGGCTCTTTGGCTATATTAGATGAAGCATGGTGAGGAGAGGAGGAAAGGTCAGAAGGCAGCATAAGTAGTCTCAAAATACCCTGAAAAGGTTCCCGTGGAGGAGACGGAGGCCGTGCCTTGCCCATGGCTAGTGCACGGCGCTGTGAAGGGCACTAGAGGCTGCAGAAAACACGACAGGTAACGTCACAAATCCTGCAGTTACAGTGTCTTAATAGACTGGAGTTCGCAGAGGAGAGGACAATGTTCTCGAGGTGTTAAATGTTCAGCCTTCAGCTTGAGAATACCTGTAGTTAGATCCCCTTTTTCTTGTATTTAATGGTGAGTGCTTGTCTACATAGAACTACGTGTAGGATTGATTGTACGCTGTAGGATAGAGTAGGATTTATTTGGGAAGACAAAGCATCAAC
The DNA here is from genome assembly GCA_013389825.1 of Crypturellus undulatus. Taxonomy (NCBI): domain Eukaryota; kingdom Metazoa; phylum Chordata; class Aves; order Tinamiformes; family Tinamidae; genus Crypturellus; species Crypturellus undulatus. The sequence continues at coordinate 833,931 of VWPW01005241.1, read as the reverse complement.
AAGAATCATTTTCATCCTGCTAAACTGAGTAGCTGGTAAATATCTGTACTCATCGGTGACGACCTGATCACTTAGGTTGACCTTACACTTCAGAAGTTTCGTTCCAGGAAACAAAAATACACACTTTATTGTCACTAAAAGTTATAATTTGGTGATTTTCTTCATCTATTGTAACAATTATAAGAAATGAATGTTCATAAGGTTGGTCGCGTAAGGTTGGTCGAGTGTAAATTATTTTAGTGCTGTTCCAGAAGCAAATTTGACCTATAGTCTATATTTAGATCTATATCATATTTTTATGCTGATGCGTATATTTAAGATCTTTGTAATAACATTTTTAATGTCTGATATTCTGGCTATATATTCTAAAAATGTCTTCTATTTTTACCAAAAAAAATGGTTCTGATTGGGATAATTAATGCCATATGAATTACTTTTTCAATATAATTGTTTCCCTGTGTTAATGGTGATTCCTGAATAATGTTAAGATATTTTCCATAGTTTTCCAGGAAAAAAAATAAAAAGAGAAATAGGGAAAATAGGCTTAAATATTTTTGTTCAGAAAACTCTTTGCATGCTACCATTGAGCTCAGGCTCTGGAGCCATCACTGGCTCTGTCTTCATATTTCTGTTTACTGTCTACAGTTTACCTGTGAAATTTGGTGTCTCTGTCACCAGTACAATATTACTGAAGAGCTATTTAATTGAAGGCAAAATGAATTCACATCCTCCTGCAGGTTATACAACATTGTAAGCTTATAAAACAAATCTTTCTGCTATGTCCTGTAATAACCTTGTACTCGTTACCTTATAATCAAATATGTGCCCATTGGATAGCAGTACAAAAGCACCACTATTGATCATCATGTGCCTTTAAAACATTACATTTTAGCAGTGTTTTTTTTTAATTTTTTTTTTCTCCTGGACTGATTAAAAAGAGCAAGTTGCAGTGATAATTGTCTTGCCTCTGTTGAATAAAACAGTTTTGCAAACCAGACCAAGAAGCTATGCAAAATCAGCTTCTCCAATTGTAAGCAAAAACTGTTCAAATTTTTCTCAATGGAAATGTTTCATGTTTTCTCTAAATGAGATGAAAGTGCAGAAGAGCTGAGGCACTGGAAACCTCTGTAGCACTTGAGAAAAGAGGAGGGAAAAATGTATTCTTTTTACAGGAGATTGAAAGAATGTCAAGGACACTCTAGAGGAAAATAAACTGTATTATCCTCCCTTTCTTGACTGCTTTTTACAGCTATCTCATAAAGACTTTTGTTTTAATAGCTAGTATTCTGCACTGGTAATTCTGAATGTGTTAAGAATCGAGAAAAATGTTCAGCTTTTTAATCATATCTAACATTCTGAAATATGATTTTAACAGATTTAGAGTCATCATAGAAGTGCCATGATACATGAAGATTGCAGGACCTACCCTATAATTTGTAAGACATTTTGCTACTGTGTTCAGCTCTTGTTATACCAAGGTTCAAATATATTATTTGAAGAAATGTACTCAAAAATTATTATTTCCAAAACATTGAAAGGCAGATTTCAGCTATACTGTTGCAGCTTGTCCTTCGTCTGTAAAAATTACCTTGAGCACAAGTTGTGTTGTTTTGCTCACCAGCTTCTGCAGCCCTCTGATTTTATTAAGATCTCTTCTCATGTTTCACTATTGCTGTGAGAAAGAGAGAACAAGGCTGTCCCAAGAGATTTCTTTTTGAAAGACTTCAGCAGCTACAGACTTGAGCAATTTGACACAGAACAATTTTATTAAAAAAGTAACTAGAGACAGATATATAAATACTATAAATATATCTATACAGACTATAAATAGAGATGTATATCTATAAGATAGATAAATGCTATATAGCATATACACTATGCTTTATAGTACATATACTATAAACATAGTAGCTATCAACAGACACGCAACAGTGAAAAAGAACTTTGCTTACATTAAGGATGAATTGTTTAATAATTAGGAATCAGGAAAGGGAATGAGGTAAAAACAACAGTGGAAGAGTGAAAGGGAACTGTATACAGTTTGAAAGAAAAGAATTTGGTTTCCACTTATAAGGAGCTCATTTTCTCATATCATTGGACCAGAGGCTGGACTTGATTAAAAATCAGGGAACAGGATTTGGTGGTACCTTTTCAAGTGTTTGTTTCCCCTTACAGAGGAAAGCTGGGACAAACTGAGGGCTGTTCTAACTGGGTCTGTGAACATCAGGGCTTTATTTACCCTATTTACCCTATTGCCCTATTTACCTTGCGCCTGCCCCTGCTCTCCTCAGATTGCTTGAGGTGGAGAAGGCCACATGAGGCAGAGCAGTCCAATTGAGTTTGGCCCTGTGTCTCTAATGTTTTACATATCCTTGCTATGATGTGATTTCACAGACATTTCAGTCCCTCTGAAAACTGCCTAAACCTCCAGCCTCATACATCCACACACAGAGCATTGAGGACTGTATTCTAAATAAAGAGAGTCTTGGGAGAGATACTTCTATACATTCACCATGTTCTTTATAAAAGCTAAGGTGGGATACCAACTGAACTCAGGTGATGGGCAAGAACACTTGCTAAATTTTACAAGTTTCCAGAGAATTGTTTCTCTCTTCTTGTTATTTCCCAGTCCTAAATGAGCAAGACTCAGTGCCATAGACATCTACAGTAGACTGCATCTATGGTTTTGAATTGGTCATATGTAGGGTAAATATGGGAAATTTGAATTTAAACATTCACGTACATTATAATTAAAAAGGTCTATTGGGAAGTGCATGTCAAATACTGTGTGAAAGAGTCCATTAATTTATCTTCAGTACGTGTATTTTCATGGAAACCTCTAATTGCCAGCTGTAGCTGGCAAGCTCTCTTGTCTTTCAGAAACTGTGGTTTCACAGACATAGCAGCAGTGTGAATTGGCTCTTGCTCTGCCCTTTGCAGACATCTGGAGAAGAAGGTAACCTGATAACCTAAGCAGAGCCCTGCACAGAATGTTTCTCCCAGTGCAAACCCACTTTAGGGTGGTCATGTGGAATATTGAACTGTGTTTGTCATGTTGTTTTGCACGGGGATGTAGTTCAGCAGTAATGAGGAGATAATACATTTCTGCAAGCAATTTTTTTTGCATGCAGCGTTTCATTTGTGTACATGTGGGTGGGAGTGAGGTAGGGAATATAAAATACCTTTCAAAACTAACGTAAACCACTAGCTTGTTTCACACAGGCAGCCCTCAGCAGTTTTAATAACTGAAGTACCACCTACCTGTTACAGAGTCAAAGCAGCAGCCTAGAATGAAAGGTGTTTTTAGTGTGTTACCAATTCCCTGAGCCATTGACTTCCCACTGATTCAGTTGTTTTAATTAGCAGGGAGGGGAGGTTAAAGCAGTTGTGGAATACAATGAGCTCTTACTTCAAAACCTAAGATGTCTAAAACTGGGCTTTTTGTTTCTCCAGTCAGTTCCAAATGAGCTCTTACAGGGAAAACTCAGAACTGACTTAGTTGAGCAAATTGATTTCTCATGTATGTGAAGGTCAAGTTAAACATCATTGGGAATAGAAGCCTAGAAATTTACATTTCAATACTTTAACTTAATATAAAAGGCTTTTGATTGTTAAGAGTTAGAACAAAACTGGTGAAATCATTTTGAAGAGCAGAGTTATTTCAGGCATTGCTTATAGTACCAGTCTCATGCCACTTTCATATGTTTTTAATTTTGTACCTTTGCATGGTCTGTACTGTGTTAATGATCACCTAGCTATACTAGCAATGGAGAACTTTATTATTATTTATTAAATAATTCCCACTGGTAAGATGAAAGTGTTAACAGAAATACTTTAGGGAAGGTCTTGATTAACTTACACACTTGGCTTGATCACTGTGGAGGTTAGACTTACAGTATCTGATTACCAGGACTAATAAAACCCATTCAATTTTTCATGTACTGTGTTAATTACCTTCTTAGTCTCTCTCGTGTACAAACACACCACACGGCCATTTCATGTTTGTGATGAAGACCAGAGTTATACTTTGTTGCTTTCTTCTTGCCGTACTCATTTTTAAAACTCACACTCAAGCAAGCAGTAACTTTCCCTAATTATAGAATCTGAAACTTCAGGATTGTAAGTTGTTGCATTAAGCTTTTTCACTCATAACTTAATTGTTTAAAAAGTGATTTTTCAAAAAATATCAATGAGTGAATCAGTTCTGAGTAGATCTCGCTGATTTGATCATTTCATTCTGTTGTTCTAGTATGAAATATTTCTTCCTCTGAATAGACAGAACATCTTTTTTAAGAATCAAACACATGTATTAATGGAATAGAAATGTGTTTAGTGAAATGATGAATATTTATATCCGTTACTTTAGCAGCGGATAGGTAACTGAAGTTGAACAAATCATGCTGAACTACTGTGGGCCTGCTGCCTATGAAGTGAACATGATTTATGAAACTTAACATACAGTTGCTTAGATTATGTGGTGCTCAGTTGAACCTACTTTTGCTATAAACATCGGAAGGTATTTTTTGTGTTCCTGTACTTACTGAAAACACCCTATATAGTGTGCGGACATTAAGAAGCATAACTAGTAATTAAATTTTATAATATCTTTTCTCTTACAGTCAAATCCTTAAAATGTAAATTATTCAAGTAAATCACGATTCAGTGACATAGTATATTAACATCTCATATCCCATCACCATCTTTTCTCAGAATTGTCAGGTAAACTGATTTGTCCTGTATTCTCTGAAGGCTGCTAGTGGTAAGATCAAACCAACAGTGCTAATGAACAAGTCGTGGGTGTCCCAGAAAAGATGTCCCCAATATTTAACTTCTTTTTTTTTTTTTTTCCCTCCAAGCAATGTGTGTTGCATAGATTAGCTAAGCAAGACAGTGTTGAAATGGGGAAATCTCTCTCAACATGTATTCCAGAGTATAAAGGACTTGATTGTTCGGAACCCGTGACTTCAAACTTCCCTAATGTGAAGTCAGCACAGACCTTGGATTGCAAATGCAATAGTGAGATTTTAGAAGTAAAGGGATGTTGGGGTGAAGTAACACAGAAGTACATGAATTCTCTGCTGGTCAGGATGTCAGATGATGTTAATGGCTTATACCCAAATTCATCTAGGTGTTAGAAACAGTTCAGATACCCTTGCTTCTTAGTTGCCCACCTCCTTTTTTGTGTGTGTATGTGTCACGTTTTTATTTTTGGCGTGATTGTTCCTATGACAGGATGTCTGTCACAGAGTAAGGTAGATTCTGCAGATTAGAGGACTTTACCTGAATCCTACAAGTAGTGACAAATCCTGTATTACTGCCACCCACGGTTAGATGAAGTAAAATCTGATTTTTCCTACTGAAGACACATTTCAAATAATGCTGATTGAAAAATAAGATGTTGAAGACCAAGAGAGACAAACGTATGTCAGTGTGCGTATGGCATTATTTTAACAAGTTCCTTAAGCAGTGAAATAAAATGAGGTTTTTATGCAGTAGATTTGTTTTGCAAGTAGGTGGATTTTATCATTTCTCACCACTCAAGTTTCAGTCTTTTGCTACATGGGGCAGTGGTAGGATCTCTGTTTTCTACCCAGCTGGCTAGTTTCATAGAAACAAGACTTAGTATCTTGGATTCCCATATCCGCTTTGTCAGACTGGTTGAAATAGGACAGCTGGTTCAGAAATTGTGGTGGGAAACATGGACACACAAGCGTGCCTGCCCATTTCCTTATTTAGTTAAAAATGAGACAGGATTTTCTTTGATATTTTTATTTGTTTACCTTGCCGGTTTGATTGAATAAAATAAACCAGGATTGTTACACTTTTCTATACACTAAGTACTCCATCACTATCTGCCCTCCCACTTCATGCTCTGTGTTTCTGTCACGCTTTCAGCAAACATTGCTTTGACTTCTGCCTTCTGATTTGTCTTGTAAATTAAACGAATTGTGTGTGAACCTGTATATTTTATAGGCAGAATCGATAGTCTGTTGTTAGGGTTGTCTGACACTTCTCATTATAATATCCTGTTTTTCAGTTATTTGTAGTAGCTGTAGTTGGTACTGACATTTTCTACACTGTAAAGTGTTTTATTTTATTTTTAAACTTTAATTGTTTTAAATATAAGACATGATTCTACAAAGCAAGTGGGGAAAATACTTTCTGAAACATTTATAAAGGCTATTAAAAATAACCAAAGACTTTTTGAATGCTGCAATATAGTAATGTTTTGGCTCAATAATATTTTGGTGAGATATATTCAAATTTGCGTGAGAAGACTATAAAATGCTGCCATTTCTATGAATTCATTAGTGAATTAATGAAGTCTAAAAGCTGAAATCTTCAAAGATTTTTGTGATCAGTAAGCAGTTTAAACTGCTCTAAAGAGCTCACACATGTTCATTGTAGGGCTACTGAATGTGCTGTATTCCAGGAATACTGTGAGTCAGGAGGATTTTCCCCGCAGTTGCAGCTGTAGGCGGCTCTAGGCCAGGCTGTGTTTGGGCTTGTGAAATGAGAACTCCTGCGCTTTCAGTTGTACCTGTGAGTGGTCAGCAAAGTGGGGAAAAATAAGCCTTCCGTTCTGGTTAGAGAAGGAAAAAAGCTGAATCGAGGGGAAAAAAATCTATAGGCTATTGAAATAGTTGAGCTGAACAGCTGAGGGTAAGCGAGGGGAACTGGAGGGGATGATCCTCACGTAGTCTGGTGAGGTGAGGTTGGTCTTGTCAGTGGGAGAAGAGGGCATAAAGAGAAGAAAGATCTCTGATGTAAGGACTGGGTCCAAAACAGTACGTGCTTGGAAGGGTAGGGAAGGAACAGAACAAAGAAGATAAATGCTGAACAAGTTCCCCTTTGGGGGAGACAGAGTGCCAGGAGGTAGTTAAGAGGAGACATAACTGGTCAAGATAGCTAAGCCTGGGCTGAGATAACAGGATGATGGCTGGGGCTGTATAGCCGACCCTGGAAGTGTGCTCCCGGTATACCTGTGAGCCGCCGTCGTGCTGCCTTTGCCTGTCTTTCCAAGTGGCAGACATTTCTGTAATTACCCTAGTGCTTCCACTGTTGGACTCCGGAGATTCAGTGTTCAGATTCAGAGATTTCAGCCAAGGCGATTCTCGCATTATTTGGGTAAGGTATGGATTTCTTTTTAAGAACTTAGAAAATTACATGTATGCATTGCTAACTTCTGTCTTTCGTATTTTTCTACATTAAGAATGTTAGTAAGATTGCCAAGTATCTACAAGTAAGGAAATGCAGCCTTAGTTCTTCTGTGTTGTGCCGCATATATTAGGAAGCAGAGATGAATTAGACTGTTACTTACTCATTTTCTTTTCCTCAGAAGTTCTTTTAGCATTTAATGGACAAGACATTTGCTCTGAGGATGAATCAGGTTCACACAGTTTAGCTGTCATCTCTAACAATGCTACGTCACTTATTTAGAAATTGAAAATGATGATTGATTAAGACAGAACCTCAGGAACAGAGATGCCAAAGCCATTGAGTGTTGCTCTTGAGATCTGTGTTCGCTCTGCCTCTGCTTCCTCTACAGAGCTGGTCTGTGCAGGTAAGCAAGTCTCTTCAACCAGAGTCTGGAAAGGAGGCCACGAGTTTGCTAGTGCTTAGCTTGACATCTTGGAGGTGTGATTTACAGGAGTTCACACCACATACAGCTGAAGCCAGAGGGAAATACATTTTGAAAAAAAGAAAGTCATAATGTCTCAGATCTGACATCTAAAATTAAGCAAGGTTTTTTTGATCTTTGTCTTCTTACCTCCTCTCTTTATCTGCAGAATACGGAAAATGCTATTTCCTCTATCTGTGGAGATCATAAATACATAAGTGGTTTGTGATGTACTGCATATAATGATTTATGACACTGAGTGTCACAGCTTGATTAGCAATTCTGGCTCTCTGCATACCTGGAATATTTTAGAATATATGGAATAGGAAAGGTTGAGAGTCATGTATTAAAAAAAAGAACAAAAAGAGAGGTTTCTTCCCAATAATTGCAGCTTTTTACTGCATAGCTCATATCTGCATTCATATGTGAGAAAAGAATTTTCTCACTTCTGTGGTGTCTCCTGCAAGGAGCTCAGCAAGCACATCAATATATAGTGGAGAGCACTCACAGCACTATCAGTTCCTTCTCTGTTAAAGAAATAAAAAACAATTCCTCAAAGGACTTTGAAAGAAATGGAGAAGATAAATGTAAAACAAATACATATATTAGCAACTATCTTTGTATTTATATTATACTTCTCACTGGAGAACTTTAAATAATATTTATCAGTCAAAGAGTGAGCATGTGTGTATATAGTTATCATATATGTCAGATTGGGCAGTTCTCACTCCTGTTGTAAATCTTGTTCCTGCTGTTATTTTGTCCATCTGGACATTATATTGGAAGCTTCTTAATGCAAGGATCTTCTGTCATCAAGGGTTCACACAGTCAACAGCTTCTGTGGAGTTCTGTGCCATATGTACATGTGAAGTCTCTTACATGCCGAGAAAATGGGTTTAGAGAATTAACCAGCAAAGAAACTGAAAATATATCATGAAATTTGACAGAAATAATTACACATAACATTTATTTCACTTTCTGTAAAAATAATCTTATGATTATTATATTTCAACTATCCCTTCTGCATAACTAAAATGAAGGAAAGATAAAAATCAAGTATAAATCATCTCTATTTTAAAGCAGTCTGACTGTCTCCCTTAGGCCTCCCCAGTACTATTTAACTATGAGGTACCAGAACAAACCTGAAGACTGAATTGCTAAGGTTACCAGGTTGCTCTTCTGCTCAAAAATACCTGAATCCAGTAACTCAAACACATTCCTACCTCAGTTGTTTCATAGTAAGCTTGCTACTTTTTGCCCTACTCAAACATGCTCATTACTTATCTACAGCTTTCTGGAGCATGCCGCTCTGCACTGTGCCACACTTTAGTGCAGAACTGCTGAAAGAAGAAAGATAAGGAAGACATAGCTGTAAATATAAATAAACTGTAAAAAGCCATGAGTGTAAATTAATGTCCAGGAGAAAACACAGAATGAGATCAAAGCATAGCGTAACCTAAGTAGTCTTGACTAGTTCGTGTATTTATATATTTATTTGAAAACTTGCTATTACTTTCAAATTATTCTGAATTCCAATAACTTGAAGGATTTATTTTGGTGTGCAGTTGTCACCACTAGTGACAAGCATGTATCTAGGACAAAAGTTATGGTACCAGAAACTCTACTGCTGCAGCATTACTCGTATGTAAAAATGCACAGTATTTTTATGCTTGCATTTGTTTTTAGGAAAAAATATCCACCAACATACACACAGTGTTTCAAATTATGTAGTTTAATTAGAGACAAAAGAGAGAGAACTGCTGCAGTAAAATTTATGATTGCTGCAGCAAGATTTATTGGTCCATATGGTACTTGTTAAAATCAGTGGCTTTTTCTTGAGGAGCTTTATATTATTTCTTCCCTTTTTATGAATTGCATTATACAAAAATGTATAATCACTGTGACTTTTTACTTTATATTTCCAAATTTATTTCAACACCTTACGAGTTGTTCTCAGCGCTCTTACTTGATGTTAGAACATCAAATGGAAGAAGAAAATATTTGCTTTGTAGAATACAATGCCACTAATTAAAGTTGAGAGTGAATGGACTGTATTAGGATCAGTTCATCCATCAAAGACTGGCTACTGATTATTTACTGACAGTTCTTAGTTTAGCAATATTAATTACACAGTGACACCGTTATGTAAAGGTTATGACTTACTATATATTTGAAAATTAAGGAAGGCTGTTTAAAAGGTAATTGTATATGGTGAGCCCTGGAAGTCTCAGAGCGCTAGTAAACCTATTTACAAATCAAGTGTCTAATTACAAGTCAATGACCAGGACAGCAGCTTACAGATCTTGATAGGCTCCTTATGGAAGCTGTGATGTAGTGGCTGTGACTCCATGGAAAGGAATGAAAGCCTGTCTCTTATTACTGCTTTGAAAACAAATTTTACATATTTGAGTGTTGTTTCCCAGAGTATATGGGTTTTAAATTATTGTGGGGAGAAGAATTTAGGGTACAATTTTTGACACTGATCATGCCCTTTTCTTGTTCAACCGCTACTTAGATCTTTCACCACCATTCTCCATATACGCTTCTAAAATCTAGATATGATACAGAGATAACCGATCTCCTGTGTTCCCCCAGCATGGCCTCATGCACATTACGTAGTCTGGACTAAACAAAGGTTCTTAGCTGGAGCATGCCAGAATAATATTATTAGTCATATGTTTTATTCTAGCAATACTCATTTTGAAACTCTCAATGTACCTGTATTTTCTAATATAGTAATTTGAGTTAAATATTCATATTGTAATCAGCAACTTTTAGAACTGAATATTACCTGAATAATATTACTTTTTAGTGGTCCAAAAGGAAGATCATGAGTTCTGTGGGATTACCTAGAGACTATTTTTTTTTGTGTTTAAATTAAACGTGGTTTTAGCAGGGAAGATTTTAGAGAAAAAAAAAGCAGCACTGCAAGTGCAAGTCCGAATGTTCATTTCCTGTGAAATATCTGATAGCTGTGGTTGTTTTGTAATAGCACTCTGTGCAAAGGAGGCATGGCCTGTGTGGGAAAAGTTTATATATGAAAAAAGGATCTAGTGGCTGAGCTGGAAAATACTGTTTTGTCCACATTCTAAAAATGGGATTGAAATGATTCATAATATGTCTGCGCTTTTTTGTTCAAGAAGGAACTTGAAAGTAATTTGCTGTTCAGTCCCGACCTGTAGGTTTCCTTCATGATCAGAGCTGTTGCTAACTCAGATCTGCTTGCAATCAAAGCTAGGAGCAACGTTGCCATCAGAGTCAAAGCCGGGAGCACCGCGCCGGCCGCTGCCCTCAGAGGCTATTAAGAAATTAGGCTTCATTGGTTTGTTTTGTGAGTGTGGTGTTTGACATTGTGTTGCGTGATGTCAGGAAGGGCTGCTTTTTAAAGCTATCCTGAAAAAGGATGGCTATAAAACAGATTGAGGCAGGAAAATGGAAAACAGATGAAGTAGTTGTACATCATCTAGAGAACGATATTTCTCTGGAGGACAGAAAAGATCTAATCACCTTTAATTTTATGAAACACTAAAAAAGATGCTTATATAGTGTATTTTTCATAAACAGTCATTTTAAAAATGGAAATTCTGCCTTTTTTAATTTAATTTAAACGGATGCAGTGCAATGAACAAGCACCCTTTAAAACAGCCATATACCAGCTGACTGAAAGCAGGTTACCCTTTTTGCATGTTTTTTCTTTGTCATTTTACTTCTCAGTTGCTGTTCCCTTTTTTAATCTTTAAGTTCATTATACTTCTATGGCAATTGTGGAGATTAAAGGGGTATGAACTCCACTGCTGCTGCCTCTCTTCTGTCCCACCTTTTTTCTGGAAGCAAGAAACCAGTGTCTTGCATTGCTCTAGAGTTACATAATTCCTCTCAAGCTCAGTTTTTGACATACTAGCGAGTCATTTCAACGTAAGAAATTTGGTTTCTACCCTCACTTTATTCACGAGGTTATGTAATTCCTAGGTTGGGCCAGGAGAACATTGTTTTCATTTGAAGACTTCTTTTCTGATTGTTCTGAACCCAGTACACACTTAGATCTACAAATTACATTACTCTTCAATGTAAAATTAACTTACTTGACAATTTCCAGTAAAAAACATACATATATGTATATATATATAAAGGTTTGGTAGGCAAGGAATTCCATTTTATTCTCTCTTTGTTCTGCTTTTCTGTCTCATCTTGATTGGTGCTTACAGTCTTCTGTGAGCATACTTTTAATGCATCCTTTTGGTTTCTATAATATAGCTGAGGCTTTAACACAAAACAATTGTATAGTTTGAGCACACGTAATGGGCTACTAGAAGAAATATTTACATCTGGCATGATCAAAGCTTTGGAGTATATGAGTGTGTCTGTGGGAGGTCTAATTTTTACGTGGGTGGATTAAGAAAGATGACTAAAACACTGCAGTACTTAACCCCTTTCCCTTTATGAAAATTCACTTCCTGAAAATGAAAAAAACATGTAGTACCTGATTTTTATCTTCTGTTTTTCATTTCAAGGAGTATTAATTCTTCTATGTGCAACTACTTGCTTGAGGCATAGAGAATTTCGGGTATTTCAGCCTCCATAATGGCTTGTTTAACAAGATGTTTATCTTGCTCATGAGGTTTGTGCGTGCTGGAACATATTTATGTTCTAGATTTAGTACAATTTGATACTCTGTAGAACTGTGCTGATAGGAGCACTATTATATTTTCCGGTGTTTGGTAATAGCCAGCTCTTCAGGTTTGATTTTTGCAGTTTTGGTTCCTGTGGTAGTAACTAGCTATGGGTGGCTTCTAGAAATCAGTCATTTAGATTTCTTTTCATGCAGTTATTTAAGACAAATAGTTACTTGCATCCTAAAAAGATACTAATAATTATTTGAATCATCTCTCTTAGCATTTTGTTTACATGTTTCTGAAGGTGAAATCTCAGATCGCAGCTGATCTGAACTAGCAGCTCCCCGAAAGGGGAGGTCTTGCCCTCCATGTGGCTCTTTTCCTGCTATGCTCCTTCCTCCCATGGAGGTGGGACCTTCCCTTCCCAGCTCCCCGTCACACCAGTGCTGACGGCAAGGCGACCCATTCGGTGTGCTGCCCTAGCAGAACCCACACGTCGCTGCGTGTCACGTTTGTGCGGGGCTGCTCTGCCTGTTCGTACGCGTGTGCGCGGCAGGGCACCGTGACTGGAGTGCGTCCGGGCAAAGCACTTGCCCTTTCTGCTGGTGGTGCTGGTGGTGGTGCTGGTGGTGAGCTTCCAGCTCGCTCAAACCGTTGTCGGAAATCACAGCATGGGGCGGGAACACGGGATCAAGTAATGCATAATACGTGGCTAAACAACATTCAGCAATGTTCTGGAGACAAGCTGTGGCACGAGGAGCAGCTCTTGAGCACAGGTAATACTGCAGGAAGACACATATTTATTTGTAGAAGACACAGCCCTTGTAGAAAACACAGCCCCATGGGCTTCTGAAAAGATTCTTTACATACTTACAGCATCCGTTACTGTCTCTTTTACAGTTAAGGGTCATCAAAGCAATAAAATGAAAGCATTTTACACCTATTAAGTTGTGGGTATATATGCAGCATCGTTTGCTGTTACTTACCTGCATTGTGTTTACCCCAGAAAACGGTGGCTATTGAGTATGCAGTTGGATCTACAATTGGTTTCTTTGAGCAACTGCTATCAGAAAGAAGGCAGCAGTGGGAAGCAACTTGTTTTCTAGTCCCAAGCATCACTTACCTTGCTAAATGCTCCAGTACAAATAAAACAGCACATGCAAGAGACATTAAATGAATGTCCATTCTAGGAGTTCAGTAATCACTGATAGAACTCTGAAGGATCATAAGAATTCAAAGGAACTGGTTTTAAAATGTTGTGTTTTGTAAGTGTTTGTGACCTGAATGTTTGCTTCTGGTTCAGAAGTCCCCTTCGAGCACATACTGTCCTCTCTTGTCACTTGTGTCTTTCCAATTCCAAGTGTGGAATATTTCTGAGGAGCAGAGGTACCGGTGGCACCTCCATGAAACTCTGTTCTCCCTGCGCCTAACCCAGTCAAACCGCAGAGGAGAAACGTTTGCCCATGCTCTAGAGCCTTCCACGAGGGCATAGCCACAGCGAAAGTAGGTTCAGAGAAAGTAAGTCCTGGAAGGAAGTGTCAACAAAGCTCAAAGTAAGTGGTGTGGCAGTGTCTCATGGCACCCTACCACACGCTGCTGCTGGCAAGGCTGAATGAGGGGTGTCCAAACAGAGCGATAAGGAGACAAATCTGATCATTTCATTGTGCCGTCTGCCAGAGAAAAACGGCAAATGTAACATTATTAGGTGTCATCATGAGGCTGACTGCCTACCTTCCTGTTGCCTGTTCGAGGAGATTTCCATTTACCCTCACCTAGCTCACCTAAGAGGGGCCCATCTATTCTTCTTCCTTCAGTTCCTTTTGTCTTACCACCCCCTGGTCTCATGCTCTCAGATTCATCCTCCCTGCTGTCCTCGAGGACTGTGCCTGGTCTGCCAAGGGCCGCGTTCCCATCTCTTGGCCAGTGCTCTGCCCTGTGGGCACACAGACTGGCTTTTGCTCCGTGCTTCCCTTGGAGGTCCACGCGTTACAGAATCTGCAGCAGGCCCAGGGCCACAGGAGCCGTCGCACCAGCGGGGTCCCTGCTGCAGCTCCGCAGGGAGCAAATGGGAGCTGTGAAGGACTCATTTAAACGGCTTTCCTACATTTCTTTCGTGTCAATTATTGTTTTCCTTTGTGGAAAAAAAAAGTTTAAGAACTCAAGCACAGAAAGTAAGGGCTGGCTTCCATGCCTGTGTTTTTTCGGAATAATTCTGGCTCTGCTGTGCTCTGTGCTTCTTCCTCATGAAAGGGAGTGACATGATGATGGGTCTCCGTGATGTTGATATTTAGAAGTGAGACCATCCTCTGAGCAGGATCTTTGATAGTAAGTGGGGACCAGGGTGAACGTTAACAAAATCCATTTAGCAGTAATGGGGATTTTATAGGAGTTTGCTCACTGCCCTCTCCCTTCATCTCCATTTAAAAAAACAAAATAAACAAGCAAAAAGCCGAGGAACTACCGGTCAAACTCCTGTCTGTGAATGCAGTTGTTGGATTTCTAACGCAAGGAAAACTGCTGGGACTTTCATGTACTCTGCTGCTGAGAACCGGCCTAGGAACAACACAGTTAAACCCTTTGCACAGATGACACCAGTGGGGAAGTTTGGGGAAAAAATACGGTGTAGATGATGGCTCTGTGCACAGTTCCGGCATGAGCTGGCCATTCCTTTACTCCCTAGAGAACTGCTGTAGCAGCTGATAGCAAAAATGTTTAAATACAGCCCAGTGAGGCCATAGAATCTCTCCTTTTCCCTTCTTCTACATCTCTAAGCCTGTTGTGTGTTTGATCGCTCTTACGTATGCATGTCTGTCTATTTATATAAAAATTCTGCACAAAATAAATCATGATTTATTTTACATCCCAGGACTTTAACAGCATCTAATATGCTCTAGGTTTTGATATGTAGCGTATCGTCAAATCACATTTATTTAAGGCATAGCCTCAACTTTGCATAATCACTGTGTAACAGTGTTACGGCTGCTTCTGACGATGTTTTGGACAGACCTTCTTGTATACTTGAATCCATGTTAATGAGTATCACTACATATGCACAATAAAATGTTAAGTATCAGTGTTCCAGTTGCTTGAGCATAAACATTCATCCAGCTAACTTCTTTATATTTATCATTTTAAATGTGTTTGTGTAAATTGAACATTTGGGGTCAAGATGCAATTTTTGTGTTGATTTTTTTTTCCTCCAGTCTTGCTGTATACATTGCTATTCATATCTTTTTTTTCCCAACAGACTTTGCATTTAGGGTAGTGAATGCTCCAATGGCCTTGGATTTAGCGTTTGGCATCATATGTGAGCTGCTCCAGCTGTGGGGGGAAATCCGTGCTGGGATACCCATCCTGCTGGAATGGCTGCTGGGAGACAGTGATGTGAAAAGAGATGTGGAGACTTCAGCTCTGGTAATCTAAACAACCAGTTGTTTTCTCATGTAGGAGTTGCTGTTATTTCTGTACTCTTGTGTTTGGAGGAGAATGAAATATCTAATCTGGTTAAGCTGCTCCAGATGATCATTACTCTAGTATTAACAGTATTTCAATTTAAAATAAAAATTCACATGGACAGTAGTATATTGAGAATAAGCAAATAGTCTGATTTGCTGACAGTGTGAGCATTAAAATTTGAAGAAAAAAAGAAACAAAAAACAATAATGAAGTAAGAGTTACTTAACAAATCGTTGTTGCTTGAAGCATTTCAAGGTTTTAACTGTTTGCCTTCAGTGTTCTTGCAGATGATTGCTTGCCTGGAATTGAAACTGTACCGAGTGCCAGGTTCTGACACTTCAGGACAGTGTTATCCCAACTGCTTGCTTTTCCAGAAACTGCATTAAGTATTTGGTAGCTTTGTTCAGTTTTCCATGTGGCTACTACTGTATAGCACATGAGACGGCCTTGCTTTCATAAGTCTCTTCAGGAGGATTAGTTACGTAGAGAACACTTCACCATGGGGTGCCTGTGAGCCCAGTATTGCATAGAGCATTGTGCTACCTAGGCCTTGAAAAGATTGAAAAATATATATATACATATATGTAATATATATAAAATGCTAGAAAATAAATCGGAAATTGCAGGAACAGCTGTATCTTTGAGAAGTTTGTTAACAACTGATATGACCAGGTAATACATTGTGAAACGTTTCTTAAGCCTGTGGTTTAGGTGTGCCCTTTTGATGTGTCACCGACTGAGAGATTTTCCTGTTTCCTTTAATCCACTCAGAGCTCCGTGATATAGCAAATTATCATCATGGTTACAGAGATCGCTGTGTAATATAAGATGATTTCACAGTGGAAGGCAAGCACATGTTAAAGATTAGCCCCACTAGTTGCTTCCCCTGCTTTCTAAGAGTTACAGCTTAAATGCTTGATTTTTGAAGGTAAATTTCATTGTCATAACAGGAAACTTAAATATTGTGGTTTTTTTCCAAAACCATTGAAAAATGATGAATATGAATTTTTAGTTTTTCACTGAAATGTATGTTCCCATAACATTTTCTACTCTGATTTTTCCTCTAAAACATGCTGTAACGTGTACTTTGCAATTTTCTCATTATTATCCAGACCACAAGCCATTTTCTAACCACGGGTGTTCTCCTTTTGGTTAAGGATGAAGATGATTACCTGTTTGACAAAGAGGAAGTGAACTTCTGGGCAGAGCAGCTGACTAACGTCAGGCTACTCAGCAAACACCTTTTCCGGCTGGTGTCAGTGACTCCGGCACCTGAGGCAGACGCAGGAGCCCTCGGGCAGCTCTCGGGAGCGGTGCAGGAGCAGGCCCGGCTCCTCGCGCACCAGCTGGGAGCGCTGCCTCCAACCCCGGAATTCTCCAAAACTGATGAATTCACACGGTTGGCTATTAAAAATGAAAGAATATCCACCTGCCTCAAAATACTGAGTTTGCTTCAGCCCGATGATCTTTGCAAAAACAAAAATGCAGAAAAGTGAGTTGCTAAAAGCTCCTCTGCAGGGAGCTGCGCAGGATGGGGGACAGCCCTGCAAGGATGAAGGATTGCGCCGATGGCTCCACCGAACCTGCAACAAACTCCTCAGTAGTACCTGCAAAAAACACATTTCCCACACATATACGAGGCCACTGGATTTTTTTTTTTTTTGTCAGATGTGATAAGGGGGACGGCTCCTTTTAAATACATTTGCTGATTTTCATTCAGATGAGCGTGGTTCATTGTAGGAAGCAAAGCAGCTAAAATTAGTATTTTTTTAATCCATCCAGGTGCAGGCCACCAGGTGCAGTTCTGCTACATTTTATCCCGTATTTTTACCTTGTGCATTTTAATACTCTGATGTACTTAATTTTGTTGTCTCCTTGCAATATATGGAAAAATAATTATTAAGTGAACAGAGCAAGACTGTAAATTTTTATTTCTGTTACTAAAAGCAAAGAAAAAAAAATCCTGGCTTCCTTCTTTACCCTTTACAGATTTTACTCTGCCTCGCATTCTTCTCTTGTTTTGCGGATGGAAACTGCATTATTTACTCGCATATGCTTTTTTCTTCTTCCATAAATCAAGTAACTGTTTTAATGGAATAGCTCTCAAATGAAGACAAAGCAGCTCCATTTAGAACAAAATAGCCGCATCCTTACCTGCAAAGCCTTTTGCTCTCCGTGCAGGGGAGAGGCAACAGAACGAGGCCCCTGGAAACCTACAAGTGTTACTCTGCTGCTGCGCTCCCTAGTTTGAGATCCTGTGTGCACACCGTGTAGAAAGCTCTCGGGTAAAAGCTGTGTCCAGTTCCTTTAGTGCCCGAGAGTTTCACTGTCTGAATGCAAAAAGGAGAAATGCAAAAGGTTTGTATCTTTTTTTCTGAGAACCGGAATGTGGTTACAATATGGAAATGTGATATCCACAATAAATATTTATTTTAAAAGGATGTATTATGTTCTTTTAGTCAAGGGCTATGACTTTACATTTGGTTCTGTCACAGCCAAAACAAAAGCCGTGAGTTAATATGTGTTGTTACTCTAGTCTCCTTGGAAAAGAAACAGAGCTATGTCCAATAAATGGTTGTTTCATTTCGGTTTTATCATGCGTAACTCTGTTAATGCGGCTTAATGGTAAATCCCAGACGATGTTGTTAGCTAGGCCTGGTCCCAGGGACGCTGAAGTTTCCTCTGCGCCCAGTTCCGCGCCGCGGAGCTGCTTGTGGCCATGAGGTGGCAGCACAGCACAGCACAGCACAGCTCTACACAGCGGCACGGCCAGAACGCGCGTTTCTCTTCTCAGCTCAGAGCTGGTTTTCCTGTGTGAAGTTACAGTCCTACTCCAGTAATACTACCTGACGTTTTGTAGTTTCAGTTATCTTTTGCCTTGGTAATTCTTGAGTTGAAATGAGTTACTACAGCAAACCAGGTTGGCCTCCTAAATTAGCTTTAGGGAATATTTGAAAACTACAAGGCACAAGTACACAGAAGTTATGAGCCACAGCTTTCTATACCTTGCAAAGGTTCAAAACCACTTGTATAAATATTTTGCAATAAGCATGTGACTTCAGTAGGTGAAAAAAAAACAGAACCTGAAAGGAAAAGTCATTTCATTGAAGTCAGGGGGATGGACTAGATGATCTCTAGTGATCCCTTCCAACCTCAACCATGCTGTGATGCTGTGATTTCATGCAATGAAGTAAGCTACGTTGTGATTCAGTCTAAAAAATACTTTGTTTGGATCTTTGGGGGGAAAAAAAACAGGGCAGTTGTGTCCAAACGCCACCTTTAGGAGCAGCCAAGGACTGTAGCATTCACAGCTGCCAGTTTTCCACACCTTGCCAAAAGGTTTTCAAGGGGTGTAACAGCACTGACAGCGCCACCGCACAACACACGCAGAACTCACCATGGTATCAAAATGATGGCCCAGCTGTGCGGCCTCCACCGCTTCAGTGGTTAATGTAAGGCTGTCCGGTCTTATTTTTTATCATATAGAATTTAAAATGTGTATATCGGATATCGAATATATCAGGTATATATCAATACATCAAATTGCGGGCGTGGAAGAGCATCGTAGTAGATCCAGACTGATCATAATAAAACTTGAGTAACCCTGTGAGAGCCTTGGAGACCTGGTTAATTGGTAAACCAGGTAACTGAACACTCAGTCGTGCTTATCGTGTTTTTAGCATGCAGCTGAGACGTGTAATCCCTCCTCAGTTTATAGATAAAAAAAACACATATTAGTGCACATCCATTTCACCCCTCACTGCTGGTGACTGCAGTTACTCTGTAACTGCTCGGTCAGGAACCTTTAAATTGCAGAAGCGGGTAGCACCAGGGTTCTCTCTGTCGCGTGCTGGATCGCAGCGGGTTTACNGAGACGTGTAATCCCTCCTCAGTTTATAGATAAAAAAACACATATTAGTGCACATCCATTTCACCCCTCACTGCTGGTGACTGCAGTTACTCTGTAACTGCTCGGTCAGGAACCTTTAAATTGCAGAAGCGGGTAGCACCAGGGTCCTCTCGTGTGCTGGATCACACCGGGTTTACGGCGTGTTTCTGGCACTCACGCCCCACGGGGACGCATGGCAGGAGGAAAAGCTTGATGTGGGATCAGCACGCAGGGCAAGCGAGGCGCGCGGAGGAGGAGGCTATGAAAAACCACAACACCACGGGGCGCACGGGCGCGCACACGGCGCTAGCAGCGCGGCTCGCCCTGCCCGCCCGCGTCCCGCGCCCGCCTCCTCCCGTTCCCGTTCCCGCCGGGCCGCAGCTGCAGCGGCTCCGGGCGCCGCAGGAGGGAGCGGGGCGGCCCGGNCCGCCCGGGCGCCGCCACCCCCGCGGCTTGGGGGGTTCCCGCGCGGCGGCTCCCCCGGGGACGCGGCCACGTGGGAACCCCCCCCCCGAGCCCTCACCACCGCGGTGGGGAGGGAGAGCAACGAAGTGGGGAACGCGTAAAAATAGCCGTGCAAACCCGCGCAAAACTGCGCTAATAGCCCCGCAGCGGAGCTGCTTCCCTTTGCAAATGTGCTTGCAAAGTGCACGCTTCCTGCTGACGTGGTCAGATTTTTGCACCCTTGGAGTTCCAGCGCTGGGCACCGCGGCAGCGGCGAGGACCGAGCGGCCCCCCAGAGCCAGGAAAACTTCGCCGCGCGCGGCCGCTTCCACCGCCGCCGCTCCTTTGCGCGGCCGTAAAGGCGCGGGGCGCCCCGGCCCGCCAAAAACCAAAGCACGCAGGAAAAATAATAATAAGCAAAAAAGCCCCGAGCAGCGCTGGAAAGCAGCCCCCCGGCAGCCGCGCTCGAGGGCAATTACGTGGCAAAAAGTTTATTTTCGGCCGGCGGAGGGGGGGGGGG